>CP050232.2:16638000-17238000 GCA_012066045.3 Morus alba
ATGGTTGTGAACCTTATGATAATTTGCTTTCTTTGACGCTTGCATGCTTTACTAGAACTAAACTTGGATAGTCCTTTGACAAGGAGGATAGGACTGAAAATAACATTCAAAGTTATTATTATTATATCTCAAGTTACAATATGCTCTAATATATGAGAAGAAAGGATCACAGTTTTTGTTGTTTACTTAATTTTGATGCAGCAAATATTCAACGCTTAATAACAAAAGGAAAGCTGTCACGAGACAAGGCAGAGAAGGCCCTCACACAGCTTAAAGGTGTTTTGGATTACACAGAATTTAAGGATGTTGATGTGGTCATAGAGGTAGACAGTCAAATTTCCCTTGCATCGTAGAACACAGAACTTGATTTTTCAATAATACGTGCTAACCAGAGATAAGCTCTTGTAATTGTGCCTGCTGTCATCTTCAAATCTTGTATTTTAATGGTGTTTGAGAGATCTTTCAAATTATCTTGCTGATGAAAAGTAGTTTGATATACTTAATTCTCCATTTGCAGGCTGTCATTGAGAACATTACTCTTAAGCAAACAATATTTAGTGAAATTGAGAAAGTCTGTCCTTCTCACTGCATATTGGCAATTAACACATCTACTCTTGATCTTCATCTCGTTGGGGAAAAAACAAGATCCCAAGATCGCATTGTGGGCGCACATTTTTTCAGGTAAGATGGCTCATTCATTCTGTTCTTTGCTTATTCTTATCAATAAAAGATGTTTTCTTTGGCACACCCTTTGATGCAGTTTTGTCTTCGTTAAGTTATAACATGAGTTTATTTCTTTGTGTGCCTTTTTGATGTCTCTTTAATCACAGTTCTGCTCATGTGATCCCGCTCCTGGAAATTGTGCGGACAGAGAAGACTTCACCACAAGTAATTCTTGATCTTATGACTGTTGGAAAAATCATAAAGAAAATTCCAATCGTGGTTGGGAACTGCGCTGGCTTTGAAGTCAATAGAACGTTCTTCCCATACGCACAAGGTGCTCGCGTTTTGGTCAATTTAGGCGCGGATGTTTTTAGAATTGACAAGAGTAATCAGCAATTTCGGCCTTCCTCTGAGCGCATTCCAGTGATCTCCTTTTCTCCAACCATTTGTTCTTTTATGTGTTTGTTCGCATGTGACAATCATCTATTTGGCATTTTGGATTCCTCATCTCCAAAGACGACTATAGCGGAGAGCTTAGGAACATGAGTTCTGACTGTGAAATTGCATATAGTCCCAACATTCCAACTTTTTTCTATGTAGTGGTTGCTCTTAAGAATCAAAACCGTACCTCCATGTCTTCTGTAAAACTGGAAGCAAAGGGACCTGCAACCACAACCAGTTATATTCATGTTGATTGATATGATGATTGTATCAGTTTCCATAACCACAAGTTCATGAAAAGCTATCCTAAAAACTCCCTTGAAAGACATATGGTTGTATGTAATGGCCTTTATTTGCAGACTCCAAGACGTGACTGGATATGGAGTAGCCATTGCAACTTCAAAAGTATTTGCCAATGCATTTCCTGATCGAACATTTAAATCACCAATAATCAAGCTCTTGCTGAAAAGTGGAAGAAATGGTAATATGATACTCCACACAATTCATATATGACTGTCCCTTTTTCGGTTTTGAGAATGCTTTCGTGTGTTTATCATTTTTTTCGTTCTTTCCACTTGTGGTATTTAGGCAAAAACAATGGAAAAGGAAAGCAGGCCAAAACCCGACCCAAAAATCCTACGGATTTGTGAGGAGTCTCGGTAGCTCAAATTTTGACTTAGACAAACCAAAAAGAAAATTTAGAATGGTTTTAGGAGAATTCCAGACTGGAGACTTAGAGATGGCAATTACACACGAAAAAAGGAACTCATATACAAATATAAATTAAACCAAGAAAGTAATGTTACGTTCGTAGAATGCCCTAGATTATGATTTATCTAATGCTTTAGATAATGGTGGAATATTCTGGAGGAGGTTCGAAAGGCTTTTTATTGTATCAACTGTTGATCGTAATCTACTGCATTATTATTAAAGTTTCTTTCTTTCTTTCTGATTTTGTTTTTCTCTCTCTTTTTTTTTTTTTTCTTTGCCTCTATTGCTCTCTCTCAAGAAAGTGTTCGTCTCTCGCTGTGTTTTCTGTGTGGTTGATGAAAATAGCGAGTCAATGTGAAAAAATGGTGGAAAGGGGTTTATATAGAGGGATGAAAGAGAAAGGAATGATCTTTGAATTCTTGATGTGTAGATAGTGATTCACTTCTACTTCTGATATTGTATAGAAAAAAAAAAAAAAAAAAAAAAGAAAAGCCTTTCGAAGACGACATAATCCATAATCCAATGGTGGATAAGCAAAACCAGCCAAATGTTTAACACAACAATTGATCCATAATCCAATAGTGGATAAGCAAAACCAGCCAGATTTTTTTTTTTTTTTTTTTTTTATACAATATCAGAAGTAGAAGTGAAGCACTATCCAATCTCAAGGGAGACGAGGAATCCAAAATGCCAAATAGAGCTAAAACTATAATCCTAATAAAACTAGAGCTAATTTAAAAATAAATGTTAATGATAAACTAAAGATTTAAAACTAAAATTAAAATAATAAATCTAAAACTCAAAGATAAATCCTAATAATGTTAAAATAAACCTATCATTTAATTGTTTATGCATGTAAAATTGGGCTTTTTAAAGTATATTTTCACTAAATATATGGCCTTTTAATTTTTTTTAATTAAAAAAAAATCCTAAAAAACAAAGTGACTTGATGATTTATCAAACCAAATCAATGATTATTAAAAACGTCAATAATTACCAGCTTGAGCAAAAAAAAAAAAAAAAAAAAAAAAAAAAAAAAAACCCAGGGATTTTTCAAAAACAAAGTAAAACTTTTTTAAAACGATTTTGACAATTTCTAAAGTAGAATTTTACTAATTTTTTTTCATGGGCTAATGCTTCACTGTGTAATTACTTTGAGAAGGTATAATATTAATTTGTCATAAGTAAAGTTTTTGTTGCTACACGACGAAAGTTGCTATTACATGGATAAAAAATACCTTTGCTGCTGCACGTCTGACGGCGAGGCCAAAACGGAGCAGAGTCAGGAGAGGATTGAACTGGAAGAGGAAAGTGGAAAGAGTAGAGGACGCAGCGGTGAAGGAAAGGATAAGCACTGGTGGTGGTAGCAGAGTCGTCCAGACACAAAAGTCTCTGCTACCACCACCAGCGCTTATCCTTTCCTTCGCCTCTAGTTTGCCCAAGAACGCGCATAATAGAGAAATTTATGAATATTTATTGAATGAATGCCATGAAAGTACATAATTTATAAGTTTTTATTGTTTGAATACTAATACAACTCAAATTATAATCCTAATAGAACTAGAGCTAATCTAAAAAATAAATGATAATGATAAACCAAAGATTCAAAATTAAAATAAGTGATAAATCTAAACTCAAGATAAATCTTAATAATATTAAAATAAAGGTATCCTTTAATTATCTATGCATGTGAAATTAGATTTTTTAAAATATATTTTCACTAAACGTCCACCTTTTAATTTTTTTTAATTTTAAAAAAAGACCCAAAAAACAAATTAACTTGATAATTGGTCAACAATGCACAACACTAAATGGAAGGCTTAAGCATGTCATATGTTTCGAACAAGTAGTGCAAATTGAAGCTATAGAAATATAAACATGTCTTCATCATTCTCATCACTTCCTTGGCAAACTCTGTTGACGAAACTATTAGGGTTTGAACTTGTCCAATTCTTATGTACATGAATGGTCCATGTTTCTTGGCCAAGTCTTTAAGTGCATGGTCGGAGAAAAAGAGATTACTGTCCCAGCATGTACTACTAGTATAAGCTGGGATTTGTTTCTTTTCCCTTTTTTTCATTAAAAAAAATGTTTTATTAATTTAGGTTTTTGTTGAAACAACGACCAATGTTAATTTAATTTAATGACAATTCCTTTTTTTGTTCATATATTAAGAGGTTTAGAAAAATTTTCAAAAAAAAAAAAGTTTAAAAAATTTTCACACCGAGATAGAACAATTCCTGGTTGTACATCAAAGATCCAACGGTTTACATATATTATTTAAAAAGCTACTTGAAAAGGAAAACAAAAAAGAAAGGCTAAAAAAAAAAAAAACTAAAACTCTGATTTTAGTAGATGAGGTCTTTTGTTACCAATAGTAAAATCAACATCCGGAGGTCTTTTTGTTTGAATACTAATAGAACTAAAACTATAATCCTAATAGAACTAGAGCTAATTTAAAATTAAATGATAATGATAAACCAAAGATTCAAAACTAAAATTAAAATAATAAATTTAAACTCAAGATAAATTTTAATAATGTTAAAATAAACGTATCTTTTAATTGTCTATATTATATTTAATAATATTATTTATTTAATATATTATTATACCATTGGAGCATATCTTAATTAAATACGTTTATATTTAATTTATACCATTGGACTCTGTGGTTGATCTAGACATGCTCGCAACATGTTGAATAGACCATGTGACTGATTAGGTTAGAGTAAAAACCGTTTACAGAACTCTAAACCTAATTATCACAACTTAAGTATATTTGTGTAATTATCTTAATCCTGAAGTGAATGCATAGCTCAACTTAATATCTCATCATCTTTGATTCACCAATGAGATTAGTTCACAGTTTTTGAACGACATCTCGGTCATTGGGATCATGACATTATTGAGTTGGAGTTATGTGATTCACAGATATGAAATTCGTAAGAAATAATATCACCTCATGCTTTATTGACGAGTGTGTGAATAAATAAACTGGGCCTGGTATTCAATGATGATATTCATTGATTAAGACATCGTGACATGTGCGAGACATCTTACGAACATATGTCTTTCTTATTCACAGTCATATAAAGGAGTTGAGGAAATAATGATTGGAATGGTAAAACGGTAATATTTTATACAATTCTGATCACTGATATTTACGAAGGATAATAATGCATTTACACTGTGGACTGCGTGATAAATTGTATCAACACCATTAGAAAAAATAGCGCACATGAATCGAGAGATTATTCGGCATCGAACTTTTAGTGGAGTTGTGCGATGTCGGAATTAAATATGTCGATAACTTATTGGGATGAGTTAGTCGAATATTGTAATTCCATAGCTTTGTTCGTGTGGGTCCATTTGGTCTCAAGACTAGCTCTGATAAATGGGAAATAGAAACTGATGTTTTGTTATATAATTATGTTTAAAATTCATTATGTTATTTTTCATTTATTTGATAATTAAAAAATAAAAAGAATGAATTTTGAATTTCAAAATTAATAGTGATTAATTTAAAATTCAAAATAAAATTTAAACATGATTTTATTTGGCAACTAAAGGAGAGAGAAAGTTGATATATTATTTTGGGAAAATTCAGAAATCCCTTGCCATAAGGGGATTTCGAATTTTGCTCCAAAAGGGGAAGAAAAATTCGGAAATCCCTAGCCATGTAGGGATTTTTGGATTTTAATCCACTGGTGAAGGGGAAATTCGAAAATCCCATTTAGGGTTTGAGTTTTTGAATTTCCTCCTATATAAGGATATTTTATTGAAAACCCTAGAATGAGTTTTTGAGAAAAAAAAAATATATCACACACTTTTCTCTCCTAGGGTGGCCGGATTTTAGAGACAAAATAGAAGGAAAATTGTTTCCTTAGGTTTTTGAAAAAGAGCCCACTCTCTCATCCCAAATACCATAGAGTCATAGCCTTGAATCAACGAGTGGTTTTTGGTGTGATCGTGTCGATAGATCAACGATCTTGTTTCACGGCAATTCTCCATCTCGGAACGTGAGATAGTGAGACAAGATCCTTGCGGTCATTTAATTCAATCGTCACAAAGGTATGTGTATTATTCTAATCCTTTGTCTATAAATATATATCATGCATGTATCTATCGTTGTGGTTTACGTTTAATTTGGAATTAAATGGATATGATAAAATTTTTGAAATTCCGCCCACAATGTTGTTGTTGTTCAAATAATTTTTCATCTATAAATCACAACAAGATCCTACAGTTTTCTCTCTCTCTCTCTCTCGTGAGTCGGCTAGGGTTTTGAGTTTGAGATCTCTTCTTAGGGCTGAAGTTTGGCACCACCACTGGTTGGTCACCAGGCTTTTGACCCTTAAGACGATGCTTGAGGTCGTACATGTGTAGTCGATGCTTAATGGGTGCGGTCCATTGGCGACGGAGGCATAGATCTAGTGAAGAACGGGAGGTTGCTTGTAGATATGTGGAGCAATGGCGTCATTTGGGTTATTGCGTTCAACTTCATCGGTGGCAGTTGCGTTTTTGCTGCGAAGACTTTTCTCAAATTCGGTTTCTTTGGCTTCCATACAATGGTTGTTGGCTTGTCGTCCACATCTATCCCTGTATTGCTGAGGCTATTCATAGGTTTCATTGTATTTTGTTAATTTTAATAAATGTGTTATTTTTGCCAAGTTTATGTATTATAATAACGGTGGTAGTTTCCCTACATTCTGATTTTGTTAATGTGTCCCACCCTTCTAAATTGCTAATCGACGACGTGTGTGTTTTTGTTTACTCTTAGATTTGTTTCTACATCGTGTTGCTTATGTCTCCAACATAAAGGGTTTGGCCTAGTACGACTAAGAGTCATAGTCTTGAATCAACGAGTGGTTATTGGTGTGTTCGTGTTCATAAATCAACGATCTTGTTTCACGGTAATTCTCCATCTCGGAACGTGAGATAGTGAGACAAGATCTTGCGGCCATATTTGATCAAATCGTCTTAAAGGTATGATTGTCATTTTATTCCTTTGTCCATAAACATATATCATGCATGTACCTCTCGTTGTGATTTGTGTTTAATTTGGAATTAAAAGATATGTGAAAATTTTTTGAAATTTCCGCCTCCAAGTTTGTTGTTGTTTAAATGATTTTTCACTTAAAAATCACAACGTGATCCTTCAGTTTCTTCATTAGGTCTTGACATTTATATTTGCCCTTATGCTTCATCCGTCTTCACTAGAAGATCCAGTCAACGTCTAGGTTGAATTCCTTTATAGGTTTGGTCATTTGTGACTATTTGTGTAATTTATTAAATTATTAATGAAATTTTCCGTACAAAGAGAAAAAAAAGTTGCTAGCAAAACTCATTGTTTAGCTATTTTAGCTAGAGTTTTCCTTTTGAAGTAGCTTTTAAAATAATATATATGAACCGTTGGATCTTTGATGTATAACCAGGAATTGTTCTATCTCGGTGTGAATTTTTTAAACTTTTTTTTTTTGAAACTTTTTCTAGACCTCTTAATATATGAACAAAAAAAGGAATTGTCATTAAATTAAATCAACATTGGTCGTTATTTTCAACAAAAACCTAAATTAATAAAACATTTTTTTTAGTGAAAAAAAAAGGAAAAGAAACAAATCCCAGCTTATAGTACGTAGTAGTACTTGCTGGGACAGTAATCTCTTTTTCTCCAACCATTTGTTATTTCATGTGTTTATTCGCATGAGACAATCATCTATTTGGCATTTCGGATTCCTCATCTCCAAAGACGACTATAGCGGAGAGCTTAGGAACATGAGTTCTGACCCTAAAATTGCATATAGTCCAACTTTTTTCTATATAGTGGTAATGTTATTATAGAGTAATGTAAAAATCCTTAAAATATAGAGTAATGTTATTATTGAGCTTTGATTTAGAGAAATATAAAAATCCTTAAAATATTAATTTTAATTCAAGTGACACCTAAATTTTTATTTTTATATCAATTTACACCCTAATTTTTTTAAAAGACCTGGGGCAAGTTGATATAAAATAAGGGATTCACGATGATTTATGAAATAAAATTAGTTAAGAGAGTGTTTTTAATTAGGTCAATGAATTTTTTAGGTCTCGTTTCTTTTACTGATTTGAATTTAAAATTTAAATCTTGTCACGTCCCGTTTATTTTACCGATTCGAGTTTTGCTACAGTAAAAAACTCTCAGAAACACATGTAACTTTTTTATTATAATAAAAAATTATTATATAAAATTACATCTCAACTCAAATTTAAAATTTAAGGAATTAAAAGGGAAGAACATGTTGCATAAACATACAATATTCGGAAATATTTCTGAAATTAATCATAAATTTTAAATCAAATCAATCTGCCATGCCACGTCGCCTCATGACCCCTCTCCACCAAATCAATATTCAGGGATATTCAAGAATTCAAAGATCATTGCTTTCTCTTTCATTCCTCTATATAAACCCCTCTCCACCGTTTCTTCACATTGACTCGCTATTTTCATCAACCACTTTGTTGGGGAGGGAAAAACCAGAGAAAGAAAGATAATAATGGCAGCAATAAAGCCTTCTGAACCTCCTCAATACTCCACGGACCTCCCGGATTTGTCGGTCCTTCGCCTCGACTCTCCCTGTCAATACGGCTCTTCCGGCAGCGGCAATTCCCACAAACGGCCTTCTCTGACCTCCATCAACTCCCAACATCCAAAGCCCAAGAAGCTGTGTCTTGACGACTCTGCTACCACCAGAAGTGCTTATCCTTTCCTTCGCCGCTGCGTCCCCTACTCTTTCCACTTTCCTCTTCCAGTTCAATCCTCTCCTCACTCCGCTCCGGCTCCGGCCTCGGCCTCGGCCCAAGAAGCTCTGTCGTCGGGCTTGGGCTTTTCATCTAACGCCTTTAGGTCGGCCAAGAACGCGCCTAACAGTGAATCGGCCACGCCCTGCTCGGCCAAAGGCTCTATCCCGCCTACCGGGTGCAGTTCTCTGCCTCCTCGGCCGCCGCGGCACCGGCCCTGCAACTCCGTTTTGGCCCCGCCGTCGGGCATTTCGTCAAACGCCTCTGGTTTGCCCAAGAACGCGCATAATAGTGAATCGGCCCCGCCCTGCTTGGCCAAAGGGTATGTCCCGCCTACCGGGTGCAGTTCTCTGTCTCCTCGGCCGCCGCCGCCCCTGCGCCTCAAAGCCGATCGCACTCAGGCTCTAGAGAAATCGTTCTCGAGGACATCAACGTCTAATGGTTATTTGAAAATGGATCACCGAAAGGTATGTAAATGTGATTTCTTCTCTTTCATGTTTCTCTTGTTTCATCGAACGTATCTTTGAAATTAACATTACTTTCTTGGTTTAATTTATATATGTATATGAATTCCTTTTTTCGTGTGTAATTGCCATCTTTAAGTCTCCCGTCTGGAATTCTCCTAAAACCATTCTAAATTTTCTTTTTCGTTTGTTTAAGTCAAGATTTGAGCTACATTGTAGATTTCTTCCACTTTCACGGCCCAAGTTTCTTTTACATTCTTCATCTTTTGCTCTTTAAGTTCTCCACTTAAACCACAGAGAAACAGAGTTTACGCAGCTTTAATGGCGGTTTCTCAACACCATTATATAAACCTCGAATTTAATCTTTCTTTTTTTTTGTTTCTTTGTTTCTTTGTTTAGGGACGAAAGAGAAACAGGGAGGCTTCAGAGCTTAAGCAACTCAACAATGGCGGCCAGGTACTCTAATCTCTCTATTTCTCTGTACTGTAGCCAACAAGAAATGGTTGCTTTAATCTCTCTATTTCTCGTCCGATCTCCACCGTTTAATTTATTATGATTAATATACACATATTGTTGCTTTATTTTTTAAAACAAGAAATGGTTGTTTGATTAAGCGTGTTGAAATGGTTGGTTTAATGCAAAGTTTCATTGGATAGATTCTCATTTTACTTCAGTTTATTCTTGGCCATTAAATATTTTTACTTGATTTTTCTAAGTTGCATCAGAATTTGATGTTATTTTATTTTTTAAGAAATGGGGTAATTGAAAAAGAAAAAGGAATTGTTATGAAAATGTGGATGGAAGATATCATGAATTCAGTTGAACATGATCCAAGGGAAAAAACCGAATCACGCCACAAAGATATCATAATACTATTTGGATGTCGTTTTTAATTAATACTATTTTGGCAGGTCTCTGAAACAGAATATGAAGAGACACTTGACGTGAGAAAAGAAGAAAAATGCCTCACAATTCACTTAAAGTGTCACTGCGGAAAGGAATATTATTTTCTTCTTATTAATGGGAGTTGTTTTTACAAACTCATGTAGATATTCAGATATTCCGTTTTAATTTATTTCTTCTTTTTAATCGTCGTTTTGAGGCAAACGTTTATATGTTGAATCTAAGAACTGTGAATGAATAATGTTCGCACGACTACTTTTGTGGATATTATTGAACGACTATCTTAAAGAATTAACTTTTCCTTTCATGATTTTTTTGTTTTTCTTTCTGTTTTAAGCTTCCCTTTGTAGTCTCATTATAGTTTGTAAATGAAACTGTCGTTTTATGAGGATTGTGTCGTTTCTGAAGCACAAAATGGAATTGCAATACTCCTCCTTAAACTTGACAATGAAAAGACCAATCCTCCTTAAACTTTAGAAGAAAAATGTGAGAAAAAAAGGAGGGATTTTGAGGAAATAAAAAGAGACGATAAATCACAATTCACAATCTCTTGTGGGTAGTAGAGAAATGTTGGTTTTCTGAAATTAATCATAAATTTTAAATCAAATCAGTCTGCCATGCCACGTCACCTCATGACCCCTCTCCACCAAGTCAATGTTCGGGGAAATTCAGGAATTCAAACATCATTGCTTTCTCTTTCATTCCTCTATATATATAAAAAAAAAAAAAAAAAAAAGAGAGAGAGAGAATACTCCGCCCCTCTCCACCGTTTGTGAAGAGGCATTTTCCTTTTGAGTCTACAATTTTTGATTTTTCGGTCCTCCACCTCGACTCTCCCTGTCAATACGGCTCTTCCGGCGACAACAATTCCCACAAACGGCCTTCTCTGACCTCCATCAACTCCCAACAACCAAAGCCCAAGAAGCTGTGTCTTGACGACTCGGCTTTCCGTGGAATATTCTAGAGGAGGTTCGATAGGCTTTTTATTGTATCAACTGTTGATCGTAGTCTACTGCATTATTATTAAAGTTTCTTTCTTTCTTTCTGATTTTGTTTTTCTCTCTCTTTTTTTTTTTTCTTTGCCTCTATTGCTCTCTCTCAAGAAAGTGTTCGTCTCTCGCTGTGTTTTCTGTGTGGTTGATGAAAATAGCGAGTCAATGTGAAAAAATGGTGGAAAGGGGTTTATATAGAGGGATGAAAGAGAAAGGAATGATCTTTGAATTCTTGATGTGTAGATAGTGATTCACTTCTACTTCTGATATTGTAGGAAAAAAAAAAAAAAAAAAAAAAAAAAAAAAAAAAGAAAAGCCTTTCGAAGACGACATAATCCATAATCCAATGGTGGATAAGCAAAACCAGCCAAATGTTTAACCCAACAATTGATCCATAATCCAATAGTGGATAAGCAAAACCAGCCAGATTTTTTTTTTTTTCTACAATATCAGAAGTAGAAGTGAAGCACTATCCAATCTCAAGGGAGACGAGGAATCCAAAATGCCAAATAGAGCTAAAACTATAATCCTAATAAAACTAGAGCTAATTTAAAAAATAAATGTTAATGATAAACTAAAGATTTAAAACTAAAATTAAAATAATAAATCTAAACTCAAGATAAATCCTAATAATGTTAAAATAAACCTATCATTTAATTGTTTATGCATGTAAAACTGGGCTTTTTAAAGTATATTTTCACTAAACATATGGCCTTTTATTTTTTTTTTAATTTAAAAAAAAAAATCCTAAAAAACAAAGTGACTTGATGATTTATCAAACCAAATCAATGATTATTAAAAACGTCAATAATTACCAGCTTGAGCAAAAAAAAAAAAAAAAAAAAAAAAAAACCAGGGATTTTTCAAAAACAAAGTAAAACTTTTTTAAAACGATTTTGACAATTTCTAAAGTAGAATTTTACTAATTTTTTTTCATGGGCTAACGCTTCACTGTGTAATTACTTTGAGAAGGTATAATATTAATTTGTCATAAGTAAAGTTTTTGTTGCTACACGACGAAAGTTGCTATTACATGGATAAAAAATACCTTTGCTGCTGCACGTGCTGACGGCGAGGCCAAAACGGAGCGGAGTCAGGAGAGGATTGAACTGGAAGAGGAAAGTGGAAAGAGTAGGGGACGCAGCGGGGAAGGTAAGGATAAGCACTGGTGGTGGTAGCAGAGTCGTCCAGACACAAAAGTCTGCTACCACAAGCAGTGCTTATCCTTTCCTTCGCCTCTGGTTTGCCCAAGAACGCGCATAATAGAGAAATTTATGAATATTTATTGAATGAATGCCATGAAAGTACATAATTTATAAGTTTTTATTGTTTGAATACTAATACAACTCAAATTATAATCCTAATAGAACTAGAGCTAATCTAAAAAATAAATGATAATGATAAACCAAAGATTCAAAATTAAAATAAGTGATAAATCTAAACTCAAGATAAATCTTAATAATATTAAAATAAATGTATCCTTTAATTATCTATGCATGTGAAATTAGATTTTTTAAAATATATTTTCACTAAACGTCCACCTTTTAATTTTTTTTAATTTTAAAAAAAGACCCAAAAAACAAATTAACTTGATAATTGGTCAACAATGCACAACACTAAATGGAAGGCTTAAGCATGTCATATGTTTCGAACAAGTAGTGCAAATTGAAGCTATAGAAATATAAACATGTCTTCATCATTCTCATCACTTCCTTGGCAAACTCTGTTGACGAAACTATTAGGGTTTGAACTTGTCCAATTCTTATGTACATGAATGGTCCATGTTTCTTGGCCAAGTCTTTAAGTGCATGGTCGGAGAAAAAGAGATTACTGTCCCAGCATGTACTACTAGTATAAGCTGGGATTTGTTTCTTTTCCTTTTTTTCATTAAAAAAAATGTTTTATTAATTTAGGTTTTTGTTGAAACAACGACCAATGTTAATTTAATTTAATGACAATTCCTTTTTTTGTTCATATATTAAGAGGTTTAGAAAAATTTTCAAAAAAAAAAAAGTTTAAAAAATTTTCACACCGAGATAGAACAATTCCTGGTTGTACATCAAAGATCCAACGGTTTACATATATTATTTAAAAAGCTACTTGAAAAGGAAAACAAAAAAAAAGAAAAAAAAAAAAAAAAAAAAAACTAAAACTCTGATTTTAGTAGATGAGGTCTTTTGTTACCAATAGTAAAATCAACATCCGGAGGTCTTTTTGTTTGAATACTAATAGAACTAAAACTATAATCCTAATAGAACTAGAGCTAATTTAAAAAATAAATGTTAATGATAAACTAAAGATTCAAAACTAAAATTAAAATAATAAATCTAAACTCAAGATAAATCCTAATAATGTTAAAAATAAATGTATCATTTAATTGTCTATGCATGTAAAATTGGGCTTTTAAAAGTATATTTTCACTAAACATCACGCCCTTTAATTGTTTTTAATTTAAAACAAAGTGACTTGATGATTTATCAAAACAAATCAGTGATTATTAAAAACATCAATAATTACCAGCTTGAGAGAAAAATTATATATATTTTTCAAAAACAAAGTAAAACATTTTTAAAACGATTTTGACAATTTCTAAAATAGATTTTAACTAATTTTTTTCAAGGGCTAACCCTTCACCATATTTCTCTGTATAATTACTTTGATAAGGTATAATATTAAATTGTCATAAGTAAAGTTTTTGTTGCTACACGACGAAAGTTGCTATTACATGGATAAAAAATACCTTTGCTGCTGCACGTGCGAAAGTCACTATTATATAAGGAAAAAAAAATATCAAATTACATCCATGTAGGTTGTACATTAGATGTTAAGATCTGTGCTTCACGAAATTTTCAGAGTATTTATCTATCCATTACCTGTTACTAAAGGAGAATGCCTCTTCACAAACAGTGAAATCACGAGTTCTATTTAATGTATGAAAATAGACAATCCAAAAGTAAGTAGACGTAATTTTTTCAATTTATTCTTCTTTTGAATTGTCTGTTTTCATAAACTCAATAGACTCAAAAATAGATACAACAGTAGTTGAGTTAGAGGACCAAACTGAATTTCTTTTTAAAGAAAAAAAAAAAAAAATTTATGAATATTTATTGAATGAATGTCATAAAGGTACATAATTTATAAGTTTTTGTTGTTTGAATACTAATAGAACTAAAACTATAATCCTAATAGAACTAGAGCTAATTTAAAAAATAAATGATAATGATAAACCGAAGATTCAAAACTAAAATTAAAATTATAAATCTAAACTCAAGATAAATCTTAATAATGTTAAAATAAATGTATTCTTTAATTATCTATGAATGTGAAATTGGGCTTTTTAAAGTATATTTTCACTAAACGTCCCACCTTTTAATTTTTTTTTAATTTTGAAAAAAGGACCAAAAAAACAATTAACTTGATGATTTATCAAAACAAATGAATGATTATTAAAAACTTCAATATTTACTAGCTTGAGCCAAAAAAAAAAAAAAAAAAAAAAAGATTTATCAAAAACACTTAAACAAGATTTATCGAAAAGAAAGCAAAACTTTGTTAAAAATACATTTTGACAACTTCTCAAAGTAGATTGGAAGTAATTTTTTTTAAGGGCTAGCCCTTCACCACATTTCTCCGTAGGTACAATATTAATTTGTCATAGGTAACTTGTATGACGATTTGAATTATAATGTTTGAAGTTTTTGTAGAAAATGTACTTTTACCTAATCAAAATGGGAAATAATTACAATAAATGTGAATTTGGCGATAAATTGTTTTAATTAAAAGTTTAAGGGATAAGTTATCCAACTACAAATTTGGAGACAAATGTAAAAAATACCAAGAAAAATAAAATAGAGTTCTTTCTTCTTGCTTTACAGCATGAATCAGGCCGTGAATAAAATGAGGTGAGTAGTTTTCAGTAATGAATAAAGACAGATTTGAGAAACGAAAAATGTTTCACTGAATACGACCTCGTATAGTCTACTTGTTCGTCTATCTAGTTGTCCCGGAAAATGATATTGTTAAGGTGTTGATTGGCACAAATACTGAAAATTCAAACTAAAATTCTGCTATAGAGTTTTTTTTCATAAAAACCCAAATCATGGTTTAATTACACCTTCTAAACGGGCCCTAAATAAAACATGTTGTGGTACGACATGCAACGTGTAGAAAAAAAAAAACAAATATCCTTTACACTTTCTAAACTAGCCCTAAATAAAGCCTGCTGTGGTAAGACACACAACGCGGAAAAAGAATAGAATTATCCAAAGTACATGAATTAAGATTTTTACCCCTTATTTTTTAGTAATAATCTTTTTAGTCAAATAACGATTTTAACAAAATAGTATTAATCAAGAGTGTGAGTGGTAAAAATCATTACCTATATACTTTTAAAGAGCAAGTTCTATAATTTTCTCCACTCAGGCAACTATGACGTACAAATCCAACCAAATACTAATTTTAGAGTTAATGTTCTTTTTTTCTTAAAAAAAAAAAAAGTGTTGGGGACTAAATAAGCTAACAAATCTTTTTTTATTCTTACTACTATAATCACCATAAGCAAGGTTAATTTTCGAAGCACACTCTAAAGTAAGCATATTACCATTTAAAGAATGTAGTAGTATTTATGATGATAAGTATATATTAAGCTTGTTATATGTCATAAACTGTAATATAAGAATGTGGTATTATTTATGGTGATAAGTATATATTTAAAATAAACTGTGATATAAGCAAAAAGTTAAAAATTTAGAAAAGATGCAAAAGATGCAAATGATCAAAGAGCCCAAGCAATACAACAACAATTTGAACATCATACGTAATCAGTACATATGCGCTGCTTCATTGCATCTCTCTACATCGACGTGTATATTATCGTACCAAATCCAAAAATGCTCAAATTAATTTAGATTACTCTATAAAATCAATGCATGGAATTCAACACATTTAATACATCTCGCAGAGTAATGTTTAAGAAACTTCCATCTCAAAAAGGCACAATAAACATAACAAAATACAACTCTGAAAGCCGATTTTTATTGCAATTTTGGGAATTTATTATGAAGATATGAATCAACAACTCAATTTCTTAACCTCAGTACCCACTAAGGTCGAGGAAAAGCATGTGTGCATCATCGCTTACAGTCTTGCTCTTGAAGCCGCCGATGACGAAACAGGTTCACTCTGCAGGAGAAAAGGAGACTTAAACCCTCTCTTTTAATACGTTAAGTTGCTTTTGAAGTAAAATATTATGTGTGGAGGATTCATAAGAATTAAAACCATTCAACATGGAACACTTCAATAGTTCTTTGTTCTGTTTAAGAATAGTGCTAAGTTGTTTGAGGTAGCTCAATCTCTCAATGTTCATTTGCAAATAGGAAACAACAAAGCTATAATGGTCCTGCTCATTTCGCTCGTTCGAGTTGAGGTAAATAAATTTTTGTGAGAGAAAATAATGTAGTAAAAAGTTTTGAATTGTGATTTGAATGGTGAAACGAACAAACCCTAATACTAGAGCTGAAGTTTCTTACCAGTAGCACGCCTCTTGTTGCCCTTTCTTCCAAAAACCTTGATGGTTTATAGAAGCTACCATATTTGTCGGACCACTTCTTGAGACTTGAATAAATATGCTTGGCCCCAACCGTATCTGCCCAGTAAACAATACCACCCCTGCCACAGTATATAGGATACGACTACTTTTAGAAAGATTGCAAATATCATTAGCTTGAAGAATACTAAACACTATGAAGATTACTGTTAGCAAAAGCAATTGAGAGAGTAATTTTATGTTTTGTTTGACTAATTTATGTGGTGGTAAATATTGCCACCTAAAATTCTATATCTACTAAAATGCAGCAGAAGTAATTTGTTCTCGAATAATCGTTTCTTTTATTTCTTTTTCCCTTTCTATTTGCTTTAAAAGTCCTGAAGACGAACACTAGGCAGTGTCACAAGTGTAAATAAGACCAGAGCTAACTTGGCCGTAGGAAGAGCTCTCCATGCAGAGAGCAGGAAGATAAAAAGGTGCTGGTTATAAGTTTATTTTCGCTGGTTGAAAATGGGAGAGATTTCTGGAACGAAGGTTTAAAAATATTTTGCTGCATAGCAAGTTCAAGTATAAAGGCCATAAGCCCTCACCGGTAGGATGGGAAACTCATTCCGAAAACAGCTGCAATGTCGAGGTCTGATGCTCGGACAACTACTTCTTCTTCCAAAACCCAGCATGCCTCATTCACCACAGGAAAGAGTATCATCTCTAAAATTTCTTGGTCCGTTACAGATATGGGCTGTCGCCATGGTCCAATAAAGACATTAAGTACTAATATAACAGATGATCAAGAAGACATGAATGTGTAAAGTCCCAAACTGCATTAACTAAAATACACGGCAAATGCACAAAATAACCAAAAGCAGCTCCGACTGTTCTATTATCTATGTGAACCGTGATCTGTATTTTGACGGAGAGAAAGATACCTTTCCTCCAGGCATTATATTTGTAAGTTGCCGAGACTCCTCAAGAATCGGTAGAATGTTTGGGTCGGGTTTTGGCCTGCTTCCCTTTTCATAAATGTAATATCCTTTTCCATTGTTTTTACCTAAATACCACAAGTGGAAAGAAAGAAAAAAATGATAAACACACGAAAGCATTCTCAAAACCGAAAAAGGGACAGTCATATATGAATTGTGTGGAGTATCATATTACCATTTCTTCCACTTTTCAGTAAGAGCTCGATTATTGGTGATTTAAATGTTCGATCAGGAAATGCATTGGCAAATACTTTTGAAGTTGCAATGGCTACTCCATATCCAGTGACGTCTTGGAGTCTGCAAGTAAAGGTCATTACATACAACCATATGTCTTTCAAGGGAGTTTTTAGGATAGCTTTTCATGAACTCGTGGTTATGGAAACTGATACAATCATCATATCAATCAACATAAATACAACTGGTAGTGGTTGCAGGTCCCTTTGCTTCCAGTTTTACAGAAGACCAGCAGGGGTCATCTGGTGCTATACTGAAACCGCAAAAACTTACGACATGGAGGTACAGTTTTGATTCTTAAGAGCAACCACTACATAGAAAAAAGTTGGAATGTTGGGACTATATGCAATTGCACAGTCAGAACGCATGTTCCTAAGCTCTCCACTATAGTTGTCTTTGGAGATGAGGAATCCAAAATGCCAAATAGATGATTGTCACATGTGAATAAACACATAAAAGAACAAATGGTTGGAGAAAAGGGGATTACTGAAATGGGCCCAGAGGAAGGCCAAAATTGCTGATCACTCTGTCAATTCTGAAAACATCCACGCCTAAATTGACCAAAAGGTGAGCACCTTGTCCGTATGGGAAGAACGTTCTATTGACTGCAAAGCCAGCGCAGTTCCCAACCACGATTGGAATTTTCTTTATGATTTTTCCAACAGTCATAAGATCAAGAATTACTTGTGGTGAAGTCTTCTCTGTCCGCACAATTTCCAGGAGCGGCATCACATGAGCAGGACTGTGATTAAAGAGACATCAAAAAGGCACACAAAGAAATAAACTCATGTTATAACTTAATGAAGACAAAACTGCATCAAAGGGTGTGCCAAAGAAAACATCTTTTATAGATAAGAATAAGCAAAGAACAGAGTGAATGAGCCATCTTACCTGAAAAAATGTGCGCCCACAATGCGACCTTGGGATCTTGTTTTTTCCCCAACGAGATGAAGATCAAGAGTAGATGTGTTACTTGCCAATATGCAGTGAGAAGGACAGACTTTCTCAATTTCACTAAATATTGTTTGCTTAAGAGTAATGTTCTCAATGACAGCCTGCAAATGGAGAATTGGGTATATCAAACTACTTTTCATCAGCAAGATAATTTGAAAGATCTCTCAAACACCATTAAAATACAAGATTTGAAGATGACAGCAGGCACAAACAAGAGCTTATCTCTGGTTAGCACGTATTATTGAAAAATCAAGTTCTGTGTTCTACGATGCAAGGGAAATTTGACTGTCTACCTCTATGACCACATCAACATCCTTAAATTCTGTGTAATCCAAAACACCTTTAAGCAGTGTGAGGGCCTTCTCTGCCTTGTCTCGTGTCAGCTTTCCTTTTGTTATTAAGCCTTGAATATTTGCTGCATCAAAATTAAGTGAACAACAAAAACTGTGATCCTTTCTTCTCATATATAAGAGCATATTGTAACTTGACATTTAATAACAATAACTTTGCATGTTATTTTCAGACCTATCCTCCTTGTCAAAGGACTATCCAAGTTTAGTTCCAGTAAAGCATGCAAGCGTCAAAGAATGCAAATTATCATAAGGTTCACAACCATTCAACATAATAATAAAGCCATATCTAGAAACAGGAAAAATGATCTCTAAGTTTCCTGTAAGATATAAACACCTTCTATCATCCTTCTGGCCTTCAGAACATATTCAGAATTAACTTCCTTGATAACAACACTTATATTGCTAAGAAGAAGTGCCGTCGCTATGCCAGAACCCATCAGCCCTCCTCCAATGATAGCAACTTTCTTTATGTGCCTTGGTTTAAGCCCAATATCAGTAACATTTGGCACCTGCTTATGGGTAAGTTGACGAACATGGTGAGAGATAGAAAGAGGCTGGAGTGTAGACATCTTTTTTGGTCGAAAATAACCTAAGGAAAACAAATAAAATTGACAAAATCTAGAAGTGCATAGGTCAGAACAATTAAAATTTACTATCTATAGAGATCAGCAACCAATTAATTTAGTTAATATGAAATAAAAAGAAACAAAAATAGGGGAATACTTTTAGGAAATAGAGGATGCTCGTACAAATTTTTCACCTTGGATGCTGCACGTTGAGCGAAAAATACATGAACAAGACCCTTTGAGGTGTCTGATAAAACCAAATCCTTGAAAACTTTATCTTCCTGCATCGGAAAAGCTCAGTTATTAAAATATGCATAAACAGGGGATGAAGTTTGTAAACCAAGCGTGTTTATCCCTTAGAATAGAAAGAAACTTGCATGTTGCTTATAATAACTCTTCGAGATTCAAGTAGAAAGAAAAGGAACAAGAGGGAAGCAATACTTTCTGAAAAAGAGTCATTCACACATAGAATACCATGACAATAAATTAAAACCAAGAGTACCTTCAGAAGTCCGCTGTATCCTCCATGAACAATGCCGTGCTCAATCACATCAAGACACGCTTGGTGCTGAGGCATATTTGGAGCAGTTTTCTTGGCTTGTTCCCGGGCAACTTTCAATATCTCACGTGCTTCAGACAAAGAACCAATCCTGTCCATCCTGTGAAGGGAACGGATCCATGGTCTACGCTTCTCTGCAATGTCTAAAGCCCATGTCCGCGATTCTTTCAGCAACTCTTTAGAAAACACAACGGAATCGATAAGACCTAGCTTCTTCCCTTCTTCAGAAGATATTGATTTCGATGACTGAAAAACATTGCATACTACAAATCAATTGTCATCAATAAAAGATAAAATCTGCAATAGTGTAAGCAAGAAAAAAAAATCCAGGCACTCTTTTGTCAACTGCTTTAACCCATTAAAAAGGTTATGAAAGAGCTACTTCAGGAAAAAGTAATCTTAAATTGGAAAGCAAATGAAATCAAGTACAATGTTACATCAACAACAAAACTTGGAAAAAGGCCCTGCGGGGAGAAAGAAAAACGAAGCATATAAGTGAAGGAGCTTGTTACCAGCATCAGTTCAACTGCCTTTGACACCCCTATAACCCTTGGAAAACGTTGTGTGCCTTATAGAGCAAAAACATTGATTTAATAATCCAGTTATTACTTATCATTTGAACATTTGCAAACTACAGCATACAAAATATATGTACCTCCACCTCCCGGAATAATACCAAGAGAAAGCTCCGGCAAACCTAGTTGAGCTCCGGGAGCAGCAATACGCGCATGACATCCCTGCAATAGGCTAACTAGAATGAAGCATTTGTATAATCTTATCACAACCAAAGTAGCCATTGAAAACTAGGGACATAGCATATTGACTTTGACTACAGAGTACAAACCAGTGCTATTTCTAAGCCACCCCCAAGAGCCAGTCCTTCTATGGCAGCAACAACAGGCTTCTCCGATTCTATAATTGCCAAAACAATACCAATAATAAGCGTCTCTTATATGTGAAATATAGAGCTAAAGTTGGATTTTTTTTTTTTTTTTTTTTCAAGTAAATTAGAGTAGAGCTAAAAATGGATAATTTATAAAAAAAAATAATAATAATGAATTTAGAAGTTAAGATTAAGTAGAGACCTTCAATTGTGTTGAGAATAAGATCAAAAGATGTATTAGGCAAAGCCGAAATATTCCCTGCCACGCCACAGTACAAAGATGGATTGTCAAACTCCAAAAATACAATCTTTCAAGTTACAAAAACTCGATTTAAACAAAAGCAATGACTATTAATGATTAATCCCATACCATTATTGTGAATTTTCTCGAACACATTAATGTCAAAACCACCAGAAAACTTTCCTCCTTTGCCTTCAAAAAAAAAAAAAAGAAAGAAAAGGGTTCACTAAAAGTCAAAGCAAACAACGGTTTCTCAAATTGTGAAAACAATCCAAAAATCATCATTTATCACCAGTCAAAACAATGGCTTTCACATCATTTCTCCTCGCCGCCTCATCGAACTTTCGCTGTAGCCCCGAGAAAACTGCACCGACAAAAGAATTCCACGGAAAATCAAAACAAAACCGAACAAAAAGATTAAAAAAAAATCAGAGAGTAAAGCTTCGAGTCAAGCAAGCTCACTTGAGAGAGCCAAGGCATTAACGGGAGGATTGGATATGGAAATGATCGCAATGCCGTCGTCTCCGACCTCCAACGTCACTTCAGCCCTTGCCATGGCGTTCGAAAACCAGAACTCTCAAGAAGAAGAAGAAGAAGAAGAAGAACAGCTCCAATTCACTCTTCCCCGACTATATTATTATATATGGATAAATAGATATACGCAGATATATTATTATTTATTTCGAGAAGCGTGAAAATATATTTATTATTTATTTCGATATTTGGAATGATTCGTTGAGTAGAAAGAATGGTCCAAGATATGTTGCTACATTTTATAGCAGCGCACCTTCTTCTCCTTTAAATAAATAAATAAATAAATAAAAGAAAAAGTCTTCTGAATATTGGACCATTGTTATCGCGCCTGTTTTTTTTTTTTTTTTTTTTCTCCCCCTCTCACGGCATTAATAATGCGATCATCTTTTTTTTTTTGCACCTTTTTTTTGAAAAAGGCCATTAATGATGAATTTTTAAGTGGACATTTGGGTCTTAGTTCACTGATTTGAGTTTTTAATTTAAATTAATATATGATTTTATGTGAGAATTTTTTACTGTAATAAAAAAAATTAGATATAATTATTTATGAGAACTTTTTACTGTAGCAAAACTCAAATTCTAAACTCGAATCAGTGAAATAAACAGGACCTAAATTTATAAATTTAAAATTATAATTTAAAATTATTTTTAATTTATATGTAATTTTTTATGAGAAAAAAATTATAACAAATTATAAATCATAATTTAAATTATGACATGAATATTTTTATTAAATGTACTTTTAAATTAGTTATTTATGTTTATGACATAATATTTTGTGCATTGACCGGCGCATTTATGTTCTATTTTAGTTGGTGCACATTATCTATGGGACAATTATCAGGGTAACTTTCTACCTACCACAATGATCATTGTTAAATTCTAAAAAAAAATAAATAAATAAGGAAAAAGAAGAAGAATAAACAGAGATCATGGTTAACTTGCCAAGTTTGCTAATAAAACACATGCAATGAATCCATCGAAAAATGCCAAGTTTGCCAATAAAATATGTTATGGATTTCCACGTTTAAACTTTTAAGCTTTGCTCCTTGGTTAGTAGGTGTGTAATTTTCACGTGCAATTTATACATTGCATACAATACAAGAGGGTTTAGGAAAGCTATCTGGAGCCTCATAACAATTAATAAACTTTTGTGTGTCATTACCGTACGATACAAAAATGTTCACACTCACAAATAAGACCGTTGATCTCAATAATGAAAATGAGCCTTTCTTATATCAAAAAAAAATTGCCTACTATAAGAATTTCTGATGAAGGACTCTTAAGTTTTTTTTTTTATTTTATAGAAATTAGGGTATTTTATATGGCCATTTGGGTTCATAACTTTAAACAGAATAATTTAAACGAAAATTTAAATTTTGTGAAAGAAAATATTACAGTAAAAAGTATTTTCAACTTAAAAACAAATGGTGGCTTAATTGATTGTCTCTAGCCATTAGCCAATGCTCATGATTTATATGGTGGATTTTTTCTTTTTAAAAAAAAATGGTATATATATATATATATATATGGAAAACCTAGGACTGTACGACATGCTATAACAAGTAAATATTGACGGACAATTCAATAAGCTTTAGGGATAAAAAGTCAGAAAGCAGAAGGCTTACGTATCTCTTATTACTATAGTTGATTGATTTATTTAGGTAGGGCTCGTACGTTTCGCTTTTCTCAGAAGG
This sequence comes from Morus alba, assembly GCA_012066045.3. Lineage (NCBI taxonomy): Eukaryota > Viridiplantae > Streptophyta > Magnoliopsida > Rosales > Moraceae > Morus > Morus alba. The sequence goes on from CP050232.2 coordinate 16,661,501, forward strand.
TCTTCCTTCATTTCAAAGAAAGATAAAAACACATTTTCAGTGGAAAATAAGAGGAAAGTATCAATTCTTCCACTGGTCATTGACGAAGAAGAAAAAAGAGAGAGAGAAAAAAAAAAAAAAAGTTTTAATGCTGACCCACTTTGACATCAAAAAGTACAAGGAAGAATAATACTCACATTTTCTGTATGTTGCTGACTAAAATATTTTACATCAATACATCTTTCCATTCATGTCATCGTCTGTCATTGTTGTTTGAGTTGTCATCTTCTCAATCTAATGCCGATTTTCAGTTCTTGCCGTATTGTGAAACTGCGGTCACTTCACAGTTATTGTCTCTCTCTTTTTTTTTTTTTTTTTTTTTATTGAACTACTGTTTAAGCTGTTTACAGTTTACTCATTTTTTTTTTATTTCTTTTAAGAAGATGTCGCTGTTCTATTATCATTTTATATTTTCTCTTCTTCGAAAAGTTGTCGTTTCTGTTTGAGTATGTAACCCTAGTCTGCTACTGTCGTATTTTGAAGATCATGTCGTTACTAATCTATGTTCTGTTTCTTCCGTTGTCGTTTCCTGATGATCACGTTGTGTAATATCTAGTTGTATTTGCCGTCTTTTTCAAAGTCTGTCGTTTTCTTAGTTGTCGTATCAGATGTTGCCAGTTTTGATTCATTGTCGTTCTATCAAGATGACGTCAGACTTATGAAAATGGTTTCTTTTTACAGAACCAGCAGCTCATATAACGTCTTGTAAAGAAAAAGCATATTGAGGGCAGCTTTGATCAGTTCAACCTGAAAGAAAAAGCATGAAATCGGAAAAGAAAAATAAGAGAAAACAAGGTAGATTAAAAGACGTACTTACTTTCGATCAGCCAAAAAAAAAAAAAAAAAAAAAAAAAAAAAAGAGACGTACTTTCACACTTATTTCGTTGTTGCTTATAATTTTTCTATTTAGTTTGTTGCAACGTTAAATGGATTGGAAAATGTTTTCATGGGCTGTAATTTGTCAGTGATAATTGGATCTGTTTAGTTCGCTGATTTAAATTTTTAATTTAAGTTGAGATGTGATTTTATATGATAATTTTTTCTGTAATAAAAAAGTTAAATGCGACTGTTTCTGAGAACTTTTTACTGTAACGAAATTTAAATTCTAAACTTGAATCGGTGAAATGAACGGGACTAAAATATTTTTTGTATATAAATGATTAAATACACTTTTGAATAACAGGTTTAATAAGAATTTTGATACTCTCTCACCTGTTTTTGCTCTAGATATAATGAAACATATAATTGACCATAAGAAAATCTGTAGAAGATATACACCTACAAAGTCAAGGGTTTGTCTTTAAACTAGAATAATCGCAAAACTTAAAACGTATTGAGAATTAGGTTCTCTCAGATGGGAATATAAATTTTTTTATTTTTTTATTGGTATAAATGGAAATTCTAGGTAAAAATATTTTTCTTCCAACATAATATCCTGTAGCTATTTCTACTCAAATAACATTTAGTTGAAATGGTCGATAAATTTATTGTGTTCCGTTACATAGTCCTTCAGAAGATATTGCAAAGTCAATAATTAGATAATATTTTTAGAATTAATTCGTCAGGAGGAATTCCTCTTAATTAGTGTTAAAGTATTTAAAAAATATATTCTTCATAATATTGTTCAGTAGTATTTAGAGATATTCAATTTGATAATCAGGAAATTGATTTGTCAATAAATTATTTATTTCATCAACATCATTATTTTTGAGAGTTAACCAAGTTAATATAATCATCACTGTACTCTTCTTATTTTCCATACCAAAGAAAAGTAGAAATGTTAGTGAATTCAGGATGTCGCAACTCTCATATTTTGAGTCAACCTTATTTTCATAAATGTTGATCAAAAATATGATATTACTAAATTTGTATTTATTATTCATCTTTTTTTAGCTTATAGAAGAACTTGGCGAAAATCTCTAAATATGATTACTTTACCACCAAATGGTAGCAATGCAATATAAGGAAAACTAAGAAGCGGAAAAGAGAAAATGCCCGTTTAGTTTTTAATTTAAGTTGAGATGTGATTTTATGTGAGAGTTTTTTACTATAATAAAAAAGTTAAATGCGATTGTTTGTGAGAACTTTTTACTGTAATAAAACTTAAATTTTAAATTTGAATCAGTGAAATGAACAAGACTCCATGTGAGTTTTTCACATGTATGCACAGTTACTCTAAGTCTTCTACATGTGTGCACACAACTATTGAATTTCTACACGCATACACGCAGCTTTTCACAACTCTTTCTTTTTCTTTTGACACGTGTACACAGCAGTATTTTGAAACCAAAAAGTTAGGACTTGTTTTTTTTTTTTTTTTTTTTTTAATTTAAACTCAACTTACAATTTTATTAAAGTTTATATTTTTTTATAAAATTTTAATTTTAATTTTAACTTGAATTTAGAATTAAAATTTGAGTTTAATTTTTTTTTTAACTTAAATTCTTAAATTTAAATTTAAATTAATAAATAATATTTTTTTTATTCTTAAAAACACTATAAGTATTCAGACAAACATATTGAAGTAGGATTTATAGCCTAGATATAGCCCGGGTTTGGTTCCGCAATTCAATTCAATTTGACTCAGTTTGAGCGGTATCTCAATTTAAGGGTCCGTTTAGTTCGCTGATTCGAGTTTTTAATTCAAGTTGAGATGTGATTTTATGTGAGAGCTTTTTACTGTAGCAAAAAAATTAGATGTGATTGTTTGTGAGAGCTTTTTACTGTAGCAAAACTCAAATTCTAAACTCAAATCAGCAAAATGAACGGGGCTAAATATGCATTTGATAAGGTGTTCAATTGAAATGAATGAACAGTTTATTTCAAACTAAACGGCCCAATTCTGAGTCTTACTCCCCCATTAATTTTGCTGTTCAAACCATATTTTACAGTGTTTCTACTCTATTCCCTTGCTCAAGATTCGCTCCTCTCCATTTTTTTTTTTTTTTAAATAAAAATACCAACGTGCACCGAGCTATAGGATCATGGCTAAAAGCAAATCTCACGTGCACTGACTCACTCTTTATAACTTGCCTTTCTTTTTAGGTGGTGTTATTTCTCATGCATAATCATTTTTAAAAAAAAAAAAAAATTATTTTTTTACTCAATTAGAGTCAAATTTCCTGTTCAGAATTATTCCCAATCTAAAAGCTAATTCAGATTATATTTTCTATTCGATTTAAAATTTTAAATGCACAACTAAATACTAGTTCAAACTATTTTTTTAAATTACACTGTTTAAATTTTTTTATTCAAATTAAAAAAATCTAAATCAACACAATTCAAACTAACGAATCAAACAGGTTGATAGTATTTTAGGTTGTAGTGGATTTTAAAAGGATCATATATTTGATACCATCGTTAGCTTAATCTTTCAACATTTTATCAAATATTGTGAATACAAATATTGTGATGTATGCACGATGCTGCTGTTTTCAATACATACACTTAGACACAAAAGTGTGAAAATAACATATTTAATAGATTTTTTATTTTGTACTTCAATGCACAATATTATTTTAAATGTTATACCTACTTTTTATTGGAGTTATGAACGCCAATTAATAACAACCAAACATCAAAATTGGACATGTGCTATACTTAGTACTAAATTTGACAATACAACACAAGCCAATTTAGTACAAAAACAACATTAGATTGGGGAATGATATCCATTTTTCAAATACAAAACTTGGCAATTGAAGCTTTTGATAATGAGGCAATTGACACATTAATTTAACTTGGAGATGCTCTAAGACACTTCCCAATAGTATATTTTACAGAACTGCCTTCTCAAGAGGTAAATAATATAAGAGTGTACATCTTTGGAGTGAATTCTGATAGCATTTATTTTTAACTTTATTATTACGAGGATGCAACACAATCTTGTCAACCCTAAGAACCACTTAAGTCGAGGACCAGAGAACTTTTGTTGCTTACAATCTTGCCCTTGAAGTCACTGATGACGAAGAAGGTTCACTCTGCAGGAAAAAGAAAACATACAATAAGGGGTCAGTATCTTCGCATTGATATAATGAGGATTCTAAGTAGTTGTTTTTTAACCAATCACAAACTCTCTTTTCTTTTCTTTTTTATTTTATTTTTTTGCACGGGAAACACAGTTATATTTCTGACTTCTTGAGGTTTCTAATTGGTAGGAAAGCAAGTGATGTGATACTTGGCATTTTTCTTTCATACTTTTGCTTAATTTTCCTCCTCAAATTTGAAAGATAGAAACTGCTTAGGAGATGAATAGAGATGGATCCATGAGTCGACAGCTTTTGAGATGGAACACTACAATGACTTAGCAAGGAAGTGACCAACATTGACGTGCCAAAACAATACTGCAATTTTTTCTCTTTGTTTTTGTCTTGGTTCAAGAATATTGTAAATTTAAGTTGCCTAAAGAAGGTCAATATTTTGATGCTCAATTACAGGTGGGAAAGGAAAAAAGCTCTAATAAAACCAGTTAAAGAGAAGGGGGAAACCCTGAGTGCCTTACCAGCAGTATGCCTTTTGCCGCTCGTTCTTCCAGATACCTTGATGGTTTAAAGAAGTTACCATATGCTTCAGACCATTTCTTTAGACTTGAATAAACATGCCTAGGTCCAACCAGATCTGCCCAATAAACAATACCACCCCTGCAATAGAAGATAAGACTAATGTGAGATTATGACCACATTATTAGCTTGCGAGATACTAAAATTATGAAGACAACTTTCAGACAAAACAATTGAGCGAGTAATTTTTCAGCAACGTGTGTATAAAAGCCATAAGAAATTCCATAGCTATAATTCAGAGTTGAAATTTGATCCAGAATAGTCCTTTCTACGATTGTTTTTTCCTCTCTTGTAGAATGTTTTTTCCACTCTGTTGCTTAAAAATCTTGGTCATGGAAATGGAAAACAGTGGGCAGCGTTACAACTCACAACTCTGCAGTGGGAAGAACTCACAATGCACAAGCAGACAGAAATGATATTGAAGAATATACACAGTTGTTCACCAGATTAAATGTCAAGAAAGTATTTAGAATGAATACTAAAAAAAATGTTTTGCAATGTAACAAGTGAGTAGAAAGGTCATAGTCACAAAACCACTCACCGGTAGGACGGGAAACTCATCCCAAGAACAGATGCAATGTCAAGGTCTGATGCTCGGACAACTATTCCTTCTTCCAAAACACGGCATGCCTCATTCACCACGGGAAAGAGTATCATCTCCACAATTTCTTGGTCTGTTACAGATATGGGCTGTCACCATGGTCCAATAAGAACATCAAGTACTATTCAATCGATGCTCAAAAAGAGATGAACTTGATTTTGTCTCTCAGTGTGTAAATCAACACACAATGAGCAAACTCATAACATGATCTTTATGAGTGGTGGTCTTTATATTGACGCAGACAAAGAATACCTTTTTGCCTGGCATAATATTCGTGAGTTGTCGAGACTCCTCGATAATTGGCAGTATTGTCAGATCGGGCTTTGGCTGGCTTCCCTTTTCATAAATGTAATATCCTTTTCCATTGTTTTTACCTAAATGGCAGAAGTTCAAAGAAAGCTAAAATGATAACGTAAAGCAATGCATAAAACGAATAGAAGTGGGAAGAATTCATATGAATGTCAAAATGCCACAAGTTCAAAGAAAGCTAACATGATAAATTTATATAAAAGCATTCACAAAAACCAAAAGAAGTGGGAAAAATGCATATGAACACTATGAAGCTTATCTCACCATTTCTTCCGCTTTGCACTAAGAGCTCAATCAATGGTGAATTAAATGTTCGCTCAGGGAATGCATTAATAAATTCTTTTGAAGTTGAAATAAATACTCCATATCCCGCTAAGTCTTGAAGTCTGCATGTCAAGATCATTATATACAATCAATATACGTTATCAGGAGATCTTTTAGATTATTTTTTGAGGTCTGTCAGAGCCGAAAAAAAATCCAAAGTGCAGAATAGATTTTTGTCACATGTGAATAAATGTACAAAACAACTAGTTTTTCAAGAAAGAAAATTACTGGAATGGGCCCAGAGGGAGGCCAAACTTGGTGATCACCCTGTCAATTCTGAAAACGTCCACACCTAAATTGACCAAAATATGAGCTCCTTGCGAGTACGGGAAGAAAGTTCGATTAACTGCAAAGCCGGTGCAGTTCCCCACCACTACAGGAACTTTTTTTATGATTTTTCCAACCGTCATAAGATCAAGAATCACTTGTGGTGAAGTCTTCTCTGTCCGCACAATCTCAAGGAGAGGCATCACATGAGCGGGACTGCCATTAAAGAGTCACATCACCAAATACTCAGAGAAGAACACGTAAACATAGTCATGTGCTATTACTTAATGAAGATAGGACGCTTATCAAAGGCTATCTCAAAGAAAAGATCCCTAACAAAAGTTGTTTGTATACCACAATGCGTATAGACATATTGCACCGTTATATTAAAGTAAATTTTAAAATATTGGAACTACCACTGTACAATATGCTTGGTTGATAGCACAAGACATGCTTCTGATTTATGCTATCAGTTCAGGAAACAATAACCGAGATGTCAACAGAAATAGACACTAAAGCATCTTCTAATACTTGTAATAACTAATAATTTTGTTACGCTTTATATTAGATACAACATGGCAAGAATTAGTGGAAAATATGAAGGAGCCATCTTACCTGAAAAAATGTGCCCCCAAAATGCGATCTTGTGAGCTTGTTTTTTCCCCAACTAGACGAAGGTCAATGGTAGATGTATTACTTGCCAATATGCAGTGAGAAGGGCAAGCTTTCTCAATTTCACTAAATATTGTTTGCTTAAGAGAGATGTTTTCAATAACAGCCTGCATTTAAAAAAGAACTCTATTAAATACTTCCAATTAGCAAGGCACTAAAAACATAAAGACCATTAATGATTTACAAGATTTCTCAGCATCATTAAATGTGCAATATATTAAGTAGGGAGCAGACATAATCACAAGAACTCATTTATCGTTTAACATTGACTCCTGAAAATTACATTCCAAATTATATGATGCAATTGAAATATGAGCTACCTCTATGACCATATCAACGTCTCTAAATTCTGTGTAATCCAGAACACCTTTAAGTAGTGAGAGTGCCTTGTCTGCCTTATCCCGTGGGAGCTTCCCTTTTGATACCAAGACCTGAACATTTGCTGGATTAGGAACAGGCAAACAAAGAAACAACAACGGTCACTTTTGTGATAAAAGAGTGAATTCTAATATAATATATAAACCTATCCTCCTTGCAGTCTAAGGACTATCCAGGTTAACTTTTCTAGCAATGAGCACGTATACAAAATGAATAAATACAAAATCATTGCCACCATTCATCATCATAAACATACCATAAAACGTAAGCCTGAAGAGGAACCGGTATAAAAAAAACCCACCTTCTATCATTTTTCTGCCCTTTAGAAGATAGTCATTATTGATTTCCTTGAGAACAACACTAATATTGCTCAGAATAAAAGCTGTAGCTATGCCAGAGCCCATCAGACCTCCTCCAATGATAGCAACCTTCTTTATGGGCCTTGGTTTAAGCCCTATATCAGTAACCTTTGGTACCTGTTTAAGTTGTAGGTTGCAAACATGGTGAGAAGCAAAAAGAGGTGCTGCAATACAGAAATTATTCAAGAAAAACTAACCAAAGGAAAACAATTAAAACTAATACAATAAATCAATTCATTTTACCAACGATAAGATCCACCAAATCATTGATCTTCGAAATTTGAAGTTAAGAAATACATAAAGGAGGAAAAAAAGGCAGTGCTAGTATGAACCTTGTACCTTAGACGTCGCACGTTGTGCAAAGAAGACATGAACAAGACCTTTTGAGGTGTCCGATAGAACCAACTTCTTAAAATCTCTTGCTTCCTGCAATGAAAATACAGCTAATAGCATAGTCATAAACAAGTGGCACGACTTGTTTCAAAATATTTAGTAACAAAAGCTTGTGAACCAAGCATGTTTGTTTCTCAACATAGGACGAAGCACACATGTTGCCAGCTGATAGGGAGAGGCTGTTAAAGAGATTGTAATATGTCTCTCTACACAATTTTTTGGCTGAAATAATCACAAAAAACAGCAGCAAGTATTGCACAAGCGCTGCAGCGCATTCTACATGCGCTGCAGCAGGAAACTGCACATTTTGGTATAGTTGACACTGCAGGATCCGCTGCAGCGCCCAAAGTGGGCGCCACAGCACCTATGACGTGCGCTGTAGCGCACAAGTAGCGCACTGCAGCGCGTCTTCTGCTTCCGTTTGGGTCTTTTCATTCGGGCCTAAGCGCTGCAGCGCCCGGAAGGTCCTGCTGCAGCGCCTATATCAGTTATAGTGCAGTTTAATTTTATGTGATTTGAATTGTGCCGAATCATTGCAACAATTTGTGATATGTTTTCATACATTTCTATATACCTATTGGCAATAAACATATCTATTGTAATAGATGCATTAATACATGAAGATATAACTCTATTTTGAAACGGTACCTCTATGTGAACGGTTGTGATATTTGAAGAGGATGTGTTCATTCATGAAATGGCACCTCTGTCTTTATTAACTCTTCAGAAAATTTATAGACAATTCATGTTTTGTGTTCAAGGGTTTCTCATATTTTGGGGGTAATTTGCAATAGAAACTCATTAGCAAATTTTGAGAAGTGAGTACAAATAAAACCTTAAAGGAAAGTATTCCTATACGCCTCAAACCCTCTTGCTTTTTGCATTCTTTTCATCCTCTACACTCAAATTCTCCAACAAAGGCAGTACTATGAAAGACGCATAGATATATATATATATATATATATATATATATATATATATAACTCTCACAAGAAACCAAAACCAAAGTACCATTAGAACATTACCTTTAGAACTCCGCTGTATCCTCCATGAACAATCCCCTCCTCGATGACCTCAAGACACACCTGGTGCTGAGGCATGTTTGGAGCAGTTTTCCTGGCTTTTTGCCGGGCAACTTTCAATATGTCACGTGCTTCAGACAGGGAGCCAATCTTGTCTGTCCGATGAAGGGAACGTAACCACGGTTTGCGCCTCTCTGCAATGCCTAAAGCCCACAGCCTTGATACTTTCAACAACTCCTCAGAAGACACAATGGAATCAACAAGACCAAGCTTCTTCCCTTCTTCAGAAAGTATTGGTTTTGATGACTGAAAAAAATTGCATATGTTACTGAATTGCAGTGAATAAAACATAAAACTAGCAAGACATTAAACGTGACGTAGTATATCTTTATGCTACAACAAACAAAAGTAAAACCAGAAAACACAATACTCCTCAAGTTTTTTTCTTTGTTTTATTTATTTATTTATTCCTTTGTTCCTCTCAACAGTTTCAACCCATTAAAATGATTCATTCAACAAAACTTATTCTCACTTCCCTTTAAAAATCTATCTCAAATTGGAGAGCAAAGGAAAACAGGTACATGTTCCATTAATAACAGAACTAAGGAAGGAGCCAAAGAAAAATAAAAGGAATGAAGGGAAATGAAGGAGGTAGTTTACCAGCATCATTTCAACTGCCTTTGACAGCCCAATAAGCCTTGGAAGACGCTGCGTGCCTTACAAACAGAAACCATTCTTTTAATAAATCAGTGAATACTTATGATTTGAGAACTCAGAAATTGACGTGTACGAGGCAATTTACCTCCGAACCCCGGAATAATACCAAGTGAAAGCTCTGGCAAGCCAAGTTGAGCTCTGGGAGCTGAAACACGAGCATGGCATCCCTGCAAGAGGTCAACTAGAATTATGCATTTGTAAAATATAAACACTACCACAATAAAGTTATGCACCAAAAAACTTGGGATGTTGATGCTGGGCTACAAAAACAAACCATTGCTAATTCTAGGCCGCCTCCAAGAGCAAGTCCTTCTATGGCAGCAACAATTGGTTTCTTGGAATCTATGGTTACAAAACAAGAAAGCAATTTAAATATCCATAATTTGTAAAAGTTTAAATGAAAAAATAAGTCCTTTATTTGCAAAAATAAAAAATAAAAAAGAATAATAATAAAACTAGGATCGAGTTAAGGTTATGAAGTGACCTTCAATCACGTTGACCACAAGATCAACAGAAACATCAGGCATAAGTGAAACATCCCCTGACAAGCCAAACAATACACGAAACTGAATTTATCAATTCACCAGTCCAAATTCTATCTTGCAACTAACAAAAAAATTCCACCGAACAAACTACAAAGCAAAGTCGATTATTTGCATACCGGTCTTGTGAACTTTCTCGAAAACGTTAATGTCAAAACCACCCGAAAATCTCCCTCCTTTGCCTTCATTGAATGACAAAAAAACCATAAACAATAATCAGAACACAGTATCTTAAACGCAAAATGAAAAAGAAAAAAAGGAAATCAAATACATAGTTCTAGAGCAAAATATTTCATGTCACTGAAAACAGAATAAATAAACTCTAATATATTCCAAAGAATCTAACAAAACAACAGTCAAACACCATATATATAGCTCACCAGTCAAAACAATAGCTCTCACATCATTTCTCCTGGTCGCCTCATCGAACTTTTCCTTCAATCCAGCGATGACTACACCACGAAAAAAAAAATCGCATAAAAACAAACCAGAAAAAAATGGATCAGAGAAGAAGACAACGAACAAAGCTCGGAAATTCAGCTCGGGGCTTACTTGGAATTGCCAAGGCGTTAACAGGCGGATTCGAGATGGCGATGACAGCGACGCCGTCGTTTCCGACCTCCATGGTGACAGTAGCCCTAGCCATGGCGTTTCCGAGAAGATAAAGATGAAGATGAAGATGAAGAAGATCAAAAGAACAGCTTTGGTTTTTCTTTCCACACTGATGAATATCGCAGGAAAAAGCTATTGATATTGATATATTTTTTGTTTTTTTCTCAGCTTTTTGTTCTTAAAGAAGGAATATAAAACACTATTATATTAAATTACGCCACGTCACCGTCGTTGTCGTGCTGACACTTGCAGACTAGTGAGGTTTCAGTTTCACTCTGAGATCCGATTCAGATTAGTGGTTGTTAAGGTTATTTGTCTGTATACGTGGAATAATCCGATTGCATAATTTTTGGTCAGGTGAAGGGTATAAAAGTAACTGCACATTAGGTGTGAAAGAGACTTGGGTATAACCAATAATATTGCTTTAACTTTTGCTACCTGCGGAAAATCCCTGTGGTTGAACCGCACTAGATTGTAGAACCCACTGATAGAGTTACACACGGCACAAAATGCAATTGTCGTTTCGGGATCGAATGCGACGTCGTTTATCTCATCAAGTTTCGGGCCTCCAAAACCTAAATACGATACAGAGGAAAGAGTCAGAACTGAGAAGAGTACAAGAGAGTGCCTCCAATGGCGTCGTCGAGAGTCTTTTCCAGGTTTTCGTCTAGATTACGGTCTTTCTCTCTCAATACGATCAAGAATTCGACGGCGCCGGAGTTCTCTCCGCTCAAATCGACCTGTCGCTCCGAGACGTCTCTCTCCGCTAGACGCATTTCTCGCATTTCGAGGTTACATTTCTGCTTCTCGTTTTTTTCTGTTTGGTTTCCGAGAAACTGAAGGAAAATTTTCACCTTGTAAAGATTTTACCTTGTTTTGAGCTCTAAAACACTAATAAATGAGAAAAATTAGTCCCTTTAGTGAGCTGGAGTGAAAAAACTTTGGCTACTATTCTGTAGCTTTTCGGCTTTCTTTATGAACCAAACAGGCGAAGGATGAGAAAAATCTAAACTTTTGAATTTTTTTTCCGTATGTTTATTGTATTAAAAATCTTAATTTGTGTTGTATTATCAGATTACCATTGCAATTGAGCAGCTTGGAATCAACGATGCCATTACACAGTGCAGTGGCTTCAGCCAGATTAGTATCGAGTTTGTCAATGGAATCTCAGAGCTGGGGATTGGTTCCTAATGGTCTGTCTCTCTCTCTCTCTCTCATTGACTGAAAGATGATTATGCTTGAAGGTTTTGAGTAATCTAAGCTAACTAGATTCTCCCATAGATCAGTGAAAAAATAGTGACGATATCAAAGATTAGATTTTTTGAAAGATTTTAAGGTGAGAGTTGATTTAGAATTAGGTTTAGACCTTTATATGCGTTTAATGGAGGACAATACTAAATGGGTTTGACTTGAAATTTTTCCATCGACTCTTTGAGTAGTGTTCGGTGTTTTGTCTTTTTTTTTTTTTAATAATTTCTTGGGTGGTCCATAATCACATTGTCTTGATTGCGGAAATAATATAAAGATCTATTATCAATGTGAATTGGAATGTAAAACAAAAATTAAAGTGGAAGTCGCTTTGTTGATTGATCTTAGGGCCGTTTAGTTCGTTGATTCGAGTTTTTAATTTGACTTGAGATGTGATTTTATGTGAGAGCTTTTTACTGTAGCAAAAATTTAGATGTGACTATTTATGAGAATTTTTTACTGTAGCAAAACTCGAATCGGTGAAATGAACGGTGTTATTATTTATAGGGTGGGGGGACTGTTTGAAAAGGAGAGAGAGAGAGAGAGAGGTGTTGGAGTATTTGATGATTGAAAAATTGTAAGTGGTGGAACCTGCATTAGCAGCACGATGAGAAACTTCCTTTTTCTTAGAGGCCCTTGATCTTAGTGACCAAATGGGAAAGAAAAAATATCTTGTTTTTTGTCTAACCTTAATTGAAGAACATTGTGCTTTTTTCTCCTGAATAACACGGAGATATTGACATATCTGCTGAATGTTGCAACACATGCAATAGATGAATAGACCATGAATTAACAAAGAATTTCTTTCTAACTGTAGCAAGATGATGTTGTAGTGTGAATCAACATTAAACGTTTCTAAGTGGGTCTTTTTGTTTGTCAAGTAGATCATGTTTTTCTGTTATGTCAAGTTTTATATTCTAACGCTTTTGATTTCTGTGTTTCAGGACTTTCGATGCCTTTTTAACAGTATTCCTGTGACAAGTTTTCAATTTTGATTGCTTTGTTGGTCTTATTCTTATATGGACATTTTGCTTTGAAAATGTTGTTAGAGGCTTAAGAATCAAGTGGTCTGGATTCTTTTTCTAATTGAGTTTTCTTTTTTTGATGGAATGTTTGTCTGGACCCCCTATCGGTTGATCTTCATTTCCTTTCCTGAATGTCTCTTCTTTGGGAGGTACAAAGATGAAAGTCATTACAATAATCGTTAGTGCCCGTAAAATAACAAAGAGAACGGAGTTTTTTTTTTTTTTTTTTTTTTTTTTTTTATTACGTTGTATGGAGTTTTGTGTATTAAATTTGTTTGATAATTTCATATTTGCCCGCCAAAGATTAGGACTTTCTTTGCCTCTTTTAGCTTAAAATGGCACAAAACTCCCTCTCGCAAGCTTACTTATGTTGCCAACTCTAATGATTACATTATAGTGGCATTGAAAATTTGACGAACAGAACAGGTGAGTCATAGCAAACAAGGGTTGTTCATGGCCCTGGCCCCAAATTAAGTGAGTTTTAGCCAAAATCATACCCCGAGTCAGTTAAGAAAGAGAGCGACTCCAAATTCGTCTTGTTTTTTGGAGTATAATTTAAGTGTAATTTTTGAGTTGAATTTAAATTATAATTTAAGTTGAAGTGGTAACTTAAATAAAGTTAAGTAAAGTTGAATAAAGTTTAGAAACTTAAAAGAATATGAACTTTGAAACTCGAGTTGTTTTTTTTTTTTTTAGTTTTTCAAGCAAAAGAGCAGGCCCTAAGTTTCTTACCTATATTGCCTTAAATTTCCTTGGCTCCCGCATCTTATGAGGAGGTCAAAATGTGTATATCAATTAGCTAAAGCTGTTGGACTGCGGTTGCAGGCATAGCCTATAGTATTTTTTTTTTTAATGTTTAATGTATTCTAAATATACATGTTTTCTCTGTTTTGTATTCATCATTGCACCAAATTCAAAAGAAGACCGTTTCATTCCTCATATAAATCAGAAATGCCACAATCTTATTAAAATGAAATGCCCAATAGTTCGTGAACCATGTTATTTATATATGTCCCTCCAAATAATGTATTTTATATATGAATACTTCATATATATTTATTAAATTGATCATTAATAAAATGTTTTATTTTTTTAATTTCAAATGGAGTTACAATAAATTTTTAAAAACAGCGATCCCAATAGTTGGCATATAACTTATATAGCACTCCTGAAGCCAAGAATCAAGTTTTTTTCTTTTCCAAGAATCAATTGGGAACAATAGAATAATTATTCTTAAAAAAAAAAGAAAAGAAAAACAGAATTTGGCTTGATTTCCTTTCAAAACATAGTTAGCAATTAATTATCTAATAAATAAAATCAGAAATTTAACTTGCCAGCAGGGTTTTGCAATTGGTTTGAGTGGGTTTTTTTTTTTTTTTTTTTTTTTTTTTATAGAATCCACCAACTAAATCAAAAAAAAAAATTTAGAGGTTTGGGAGGCTCGATATTTTTTATAAAAATTAAAATTGAACCAAATTACTCATAAACAGTTTAGGTTGTTTAAGCTTAAGACAAAAAATTTCAATTATTTATAAAAATTATAAAATCAATCAATAAAAATAAAAAGAAGATTCAAGTTTTATATAGCTTAAAAATATCAAATGTCTAACAATTCACTATTTAAAGTTTTAATACAAACTAATAAAAATATGATATGGTGTATTTAATAAGTGTAAACCTTTATTATAACCACTAAAAATTAAAATAAATATAAAATAACATTTTAAAATTTAAAAAATTATATATATTTTTTAACAGATTATTAAGCGGTTTGGACAGTTTGAAGAGTCCAAATCATAAACTAAACCGCTCAAAAAAATTAAATTAAAAATAACCAAATCACTTAATAATTAAAAATAATAATAATTTAGTGTGATTTAATTTGAATTGAGAGGTTTTTGTGATTTGACGGATTTTGTGAATATCTTACTTGCTAGTTGAGACAAATTGAAGAGGCTTTACCCAGTCTGCCGGAAACGAAAGCGTTATTGTAATATTCGGAATTTAATTTCCACTATAAAAACTTCCATACCCTATCCCAACCCATACACTGAAATTTTATTTTTATTTCAAAATAATGCTTTTAAATGTATTAATATTCATGTATATTATTCCATCATTAAAAAAAAAAAAAAAAAAAGAACATACATATTATTACCATATCAGCTTTGATATAGGGCCCTTCAAGTTCCAACGGCCACACATGGCCTCCTCCTCCTCCTCCACCTTCAACTATCTGCAGCAAAAGCACCAACCTTTTCCCTTCACTCTCTGTAAGTATCCTTGCACTCTCAATGTTTGTAACTTCCATTACTCAACCCGTTTTCTAATTTTCTCACCTCCCAAACAACTTCTTCTAGTTAGAGAAAATGTTAGCCGTGCTGTTGCTGCAAAGTTGTCTGCCACAGACCATGAACCATCATACGCAAAAACCATAAATTCGAGAGCTTTTAAAGAAAACAGAATTGTGTTTCCTAAAAAATCTGGGAAAAAGTATGTTAGTTCAGTGGCGGAGGAAGAAAGGATAGAAAATAATGGTATTAAGTTCACCAAGGGAAAAACTACGAGGAGAGAACAGAATTCGAGAAAGCTGAGGGAAATGGGTGATGGGATGTCTAGAGATAAGAATATGGCGGTGAAATCTTTGGGAGTACGGAAAGTAAAGTTGGGAATGTGAAAAGCCGAAAGCAGATGGGGGAAGAGAGAGAGAAGGGAAAAGGGTCTAAGAAAAGTAAGGCAGATTCTCAAGAAGTTCGGTTGAGAGTTGGATTGGATATGTGCTCAAAGAGAGGAGATGTCATGAGCGCAATTGAGTTCTATGATTTGGCTCAAAGAGAAGGAATCAAGCTTGGGCAGTACCATTATACTGTGTTATTATATCTTTGTTCTTCTGCTGCTGTTGGTGTTGTTCGCCCCGCTAAAAGTGGGAGCGGCTCTCGGACTTTGAATGATTTAGACTCGTCCGATGAAGTGTCCACTTTGACCTCTGTGGATTTGGATAAATCTAGGATGAGTTCGGATGGTAGGGAGTTGGATGAATCGGTTTCTGACAATGGATATCTGATTGAGAGTAGTAGAAGTGGTGGGACCGATGACAATGTTGAGTTAAATTCTAGTAATAGGAGAGATGTCAATTTTGATGGTACTTTCAGTGAGAAGGAGAGGCTGAACTGGTTTTCTAATGGGTTTGTGAAGCGAAATTACCGAGTCCTGGATGGACTTAGTAAGCCTGCAAAAAGTGATGAAGATTCTTCAGATGAGAAAGATGGAAACAAGAACCGAGAATATCAAAAGATACGGGTCGATGAAGATTTAAAGGAATATGCGCGCCAGAGGGGATTTGAAATCTATGAGAAGATGCGCCTGGATAACATCCCGATGAATGAAGCCGCGTTGACTTCTGTGGCCAGAATGGCAATGTCAATGGGTAATGGGAACATGGCATTTGACATGGTGAAGCAAATGAAGTCACTCGGGATAAATCCAAGGTTGCGTTCCTACGGCCCTGCTTTGTCCGCCTTCTGTAGCAGTGGAGATATCGATAAAGCATTTGATGTCGAGGAACATATGTTGGAGCATGGCGTCTATCCAGAAGAGCCTGAATTGCAGGCCCTTTTGAGAGTTAGTGTAGGAGTGGGTAAGGGTGACAAAGTGTACTATTTGCTTCATAAACTAAGAGCAAGTGTGAGAAAGGTCTCGCCCTTAACTGCAGATTTGCTAGTAAGTTGGTTTAACAGCAAAGCAGCTTCAAGAGTGGGGAAAACAAAATGGGACAAAAGATTGATAAAGAAGATGATTCTTAATGGAGGCGGAGGATGGCACGGCCAGGGCTGGTTGGGAAGGGGAAAGTGGTCTGTGTTGCGAACAACTGTTGGAGCTGAAGGGCTGTGCAAATGCTGTGGGGAGAAATTGGCTATTATTGACCTTGATCCGAAAGAAACAGAGAACTTTTCCGAATCAGTGGCTTCTATAGCCATAGAGAGAGAGAGGCATTCAAGCTTTCAGAAATTTCAAGTATGCAAGTCCCTTTGACAATTCTTATTGATACTCTGTGTTTTATGGGTTAGTCTTTAAGGTTGACAGAACAAAGTTTCGATTTGCAGAAATGGCTCGATTATTATGGTCCTTTTGAAGCAGTTGTTGATGGAGCAAATGTTGGACTTTTCAGCCAGAAGAGATTCATGCCATCCAAGGCAAGTTATGCCATGGCCTTAACAAAATGTTGGATACTAATATTTATAACATCCGTCTTCCTGTTCTTATAGTGATTGTCATAAGCGTTTCATTTCATGATGGATTTTGTAGATCAATGCTGTTTCTAATGGTATAAGACAGAAGCTTCCCTCAAAGAAATGGCCACTCATTGTTTTGCATAACAGACGTATAACCGGACCTAAGATGGATGAACCATTCAACAGGGCATTGATCGACAAGTGGCGAAATGCTGATGCAATCTACGCAACACCTACTGGGTCGAATGACGATTGGTAAGAAACATGATGTCATAGTACTGATTGTGCAATTTGTTTTTGTTTGAAGAAATGATTTACTGTCAAATTTTTGCATGATGCATCTGCATTTTAAGTTCCGTGATTATTTGCTTCAGGTATTGGTTATATGCAGCTATAAAGTTCAAGTGCTTAATCGTGACGAACGACGAGATGAGAGACCATACGTTTCAACTTCTTGGAAATGATTTCTTCCCCAGATGGAAAGAAAGACACCAAGTCAGTAAAGCTCTTCTGAGCCAACCTTTTTAATCTCCTTTGTAGGTTGTACAAGTTATATCCAATAGGTGACTCGGTCCAATTTCATATTCTTCAGTTTCATATTCTAACACACAATTGTCCTAACAAAATTTGTCTTTCCTGACATAAGGTTCGTTTTAGTTTTTCTGAAGCTGGTCCAGAATTTCATATGCCACCTCCTTGTTCTGTTGTAATCCAAGTAAGAACTAAACTCCAAGCTTGTCCATTCTATGTATGAATAGAACTACTAAGAAAAGTTTGTCCATGTGTGTATGTTCATATTCATGTCTTTCAACATTTGGTGAATTTTTTTTTCTCAGGAATCAGAGAAAGGCCACTGGCATATACCAATTTCATCAGAACATGAATATGACACAGAGAGACCTTGGTTGTGTATCATGCGTGCCAAATCACGTGTGACCAGACAAGATACTAAAACTAGATCTGAAGGTAATTTCTAAGTGGAATCAATTGTTGAATTTATTTCAATATTTGGGTTTTTTGTGTTCTTTTAAAAGTACCTTTCTATTCATGGAAATTAAGAAGTATCCCTTTAAATTTAAAGTTTAACTACAAATTCCCTGAGCTGGTCAGATTGGAGAATTTTCATGTAGAAGGCAATTGTGTCCAAACACTGAAACGTTAATGGAGGTGGTGAAGTTTATAAAAATAAAAAAAAATAAAAACATATAAAAAAAATCAAATTTTAAAGTTTTTTTTTTTCCACTAAAATATGACTTCTGGAATTCAACTCATATTGCATCTGTCTTGGCCAAATCAATGATATCATCTTTAAAGTTGCTAGACATTTATGTCGAGAGTACATTTTGCAATGACTCCACCATAACAAGTGATTTGCATGAACAGCTGTGGAAACAAAAACCAAGCCACAGCCATCCAACAATGGCAACCCCAAAAGCACGAGTCCTCCGTCAGAGGAAATCTATAAGAATCTCAGAGATATTTTGTCAGGGTCAACGATCTCGGATGATCACTCAATCCTACCAGCAATAGAGCTTGCAGAGAAGGTTGGCGGATGTACCATTGATTTTCAGATATAAAGGGCCACGAGAATATCTTCTTCAGTCCCACAAGGACCAAGAGCATTTTTCACGTCGTTTCCTAAAAGTTGCTTTTGGCTTCCCGAGCCAGTGAATTTCTAGATGTAATCCCTTCAGTGGTTGAGAAAAGCTGATGCATCTCTCCTTTTTTTTTTTTTTTTTTTTTTTTTTTGCTTTTAGGAGCACTAATTTATGTGGGGGTATTGAGTTTCTCTTTATCCGGGGTAATTTTTTTTTCCCCTCATGGGTTCTGTCTAATCCAACGCTTGGCTGTAATTTATTGTATTTTGAAGATAAAATGAGTCCAATTCTTTTTGACAATCTGGCCTTCTAGGTGGACAAAAATCAAACAAAAAAAAATTAATAAACGGGTTTCGTTCACTTTATTGATTTAAATTTAAAATTTAAAGTTAAATAATTTTAAACATAATTATATTTAATTTTTTTATTATAATAAAAAATTTTCACATAAAATTATATCTCAATTCAAATTATAAATTTAAATAAATATAGTGAGATCATATCTTTTGGGTTAATCAACCTAGGAAATTAAATTGTAGGCCCTAAAGGGAATTACAAGTTTCAGAGACCAAATCATGTTATTATTATTATTACAAAGCTGTCAACAAAGATTTACTGGAGTTAATGCAATGGTTTGGTTGCTTGATTGTTTCATCATAAAAGCATGAGACAAATGCCACTACAGTACTACAAACTTGTCACTCACTGACTGGACAATTATTTGTATATATTTTAAAAAATATTCTCCTCTTTATCAGAAAGTGAATGAAAAGGTAACGAACGCGAAATCACGGGACTGAAACTATATTTGTCATTTTGCTCCTTTTTCTCTTTTGTTTGTTCCAATGCTTGAGATGATTTTGGAGTTTATCTTGCTTTATCGGGTTTTGTTGTTTCCTCACTACAAGTGAGTGTCTCACGAGCCTCCAGTCACCGACTTGTCCCTCTCTCTCTCTCTGTCTCTCTACACGTATACATATATATATATTTTTTGTGTGTGTGTGTGTGTGTGTATATATATATATATATATATATATATATATATATAATATCAAGACAATCAAAACTTGCCACTTATCTGCATCAAGTTCAAATACAGAGAGAGAAGGAAAACGAGCTTGTAGTTTTTGTTGTTGCTTTTGCATTTCCTTTGTTTTTAACTTTTATCACTCTTAACTCTTGAGAAAGATAAAGAAAAGAAAATAAGCAGGACTCCATGTTTTCTTTAGAGAAGGATTTGGTCAGCAAGTTTAGTGATGATAAACAGTTTGGCAAGTCTCTTCTGGTACATTAAACCTTAGTCCTAACAAAATTACTAGGGACATTTGTTTCTCGTTCTTCTTTTCTCTTTTGAGTTCAAGCTTATTTTGGTTGGTTTTTGAACTTTTGAAGGAGCTAAGAGATTTGCGTTCTCAACTTCACAACGCGGCTGACTATTGCGAAACAACATTCTTGAATGCCCAAGAAAAGAAAGAGTGAGTATTTCTCATGTGTTCTCTTCACTACACGACTTCTTTTTTTTTTTTTTGCTGAGTTTTCTTGTAAAAAACATCTTATTTTTCTTCTAAAACTTGAAAAAGATGAGAAAAAATAAAAACCTTTAGGACCTTCAAAAGGATACGTTTTAACCCTTTTCTTGGTTAGATAGAAAAATGGAAGGAAGATGATGACAATTGAATGGAATTATGGATGAACTAGGATTGAAGAAAGTGGAATGTTGAGTTGTTCAATGTAATTATAGAAGACAATTGGAGGGAATTGAAATTAAAGGGATAGTTTATTACTAGTGGCAATTAAATTTTTTTACCAAAATGATCTCTCTCTCTCTCTCTCTCTCTCTCTCTCTCTCTCTCTCTCTCTCTCTCTCTCTCTCTCTCTCTCTCTCTCTCTCTCTCTCTCTCTGTGCTTTTTTTTTTCGGTGGAAGTTAAATATTGTGTTTCATAACTACCTTTAACTAGATTGGTCTATATGAGATTACAATATGGAACAAAATAGTATATCCTTCTCATTCTTATTTGGTACTATTTCCTTTTGCATTTTGCCCACTTTGATTTATGAAAAATTACACAAAATGGCCAAATACCGAGCCTATTTAGACTGGCTTAATGCTTTTGGTTATTTAGTCCAAAAGTTGGTTTTAAGGCTGTTTAGATGGACAATATGAAAATGTTTTTAATTTTTATAAACTCTTTCTCGAAACAAATTATCTTCTAGATGCTTATGAAAAAAGACCTTAGGAAAAACTTTTTTGTTTATCTTTTTAACCTTTTGATTGTGAACAATAAATTAAAATTTCATCCACTACAATTATTACATTTTTTTTTTTTATAATAAGAGCTTTTGACTTATTTATCAAATAAGTTGAAAAACTCTAATAAAATAAAAGGCTCTTTTTCTCATGTACTATCTAAACATTAATTAAAAAGTTATGATTTATATTTCTTATTTTTTAGTGCTTAAAAGTAAAAGCGTAAGTTCTTTCAAACGGGCCCATACATGTTTATAAGAGTGATTAAACTGTAACAAACTTTTTAAATATTTTATGAAGAACAAAATTACGAGAAGTAATTATTATCATAACTATACGAGTTACACTAAAAAATTATGTAATAATTATTAAGATTTATGTACGCCAACAGGAAGATCAGATTTTATATATGTTAAATCTACATAAAAACATAAAAGTTAAAATGTATACACATTTAACGATTAAAAAATATGACTTATTAATACGTTAAATGTACAAAAAAGTCTCTCTAATTATTATAATAATTCTAATTTTTATTATTTGTAAACAAAATGCTTTATCTCGTTATGACTAGTAAGACTTTGCTGGGTCAGTGGGCCTTTCAAATTCATTGGGCTCATACAACAACCCACAGCTTTTCTTGGGCCTTTAGCCTTTAGCCTAAGGCCTAAGCACATGCACTAGAAAACATTGGCAGCCAATGTCACTCATATTTTTGTTTCGGGCCTCGTTTACTTCGCACTGATTTAAATTTATAATTTAAATTAAAATATAATTTTATATAATAATTTTTTATTATAATAAAAAAATTAAATATAATTATTTTTTAAAATTTTTTATTGTAATAAAATTTAAATTTTAAATTTAAATCGATAAATTAAATAAAACTTAAAAAAACGTAACTTTTGTTTGCAGTGCAGTGGAAAGTACAAAGGAGTACGTATGCAGAGCCATGGTTACGGTTGTTGATCATTTGGGATGTGTCTCTGATAATCTGAATGCTCTCATTTCCCACACCAACTCATTCTCCGATGCTGAACTTCGAATCAACTCTCTCAAACAAGTCATTTTAATTTCTTCCCTTTTATTTATTTATTTATTTTTTTTTTTACGCTTGCATAATTTATAACATGCTCTATGTAAATTTCTAAAAGAGTTCATAGGAAAAAGAATTCAACAGTTTTTTTTTTTTTTTTTTTAATATTTGCAGAGATTTCTCTTGTCTGAACAATATGCTCACAAGCTGGCATTAAACAGACTTCAATGGAAGGAAATCATCCCAAGATATCACCCTCGTTATTTATCTACACGTAATTATTAAATATTAAGTATTTATAATACAAACATTCTATACCATCCTTTTTTTAACATGCAATGATGGTATGGCTTTCTTTTTCTTTTCTCTAATTTATATTCCTTTATAAGTAGTTTATTTTATTTATTTTTTTTTTTTTTTCAGAAATCAGAGATGCTGAGAAATCAGATAAAGATCTAAGGTAAGCTTATACTCACAAAAAAAAAAAAAAAAAAAAAGCCATGAGTTGGGGAATTTTAGCTACAAAAATATTTGTGCTTTCATTTTACATTTTGAATAACATATAATAATGACCAATTTGTGCAGGGATTCTAAAAATGAAGTGATCTCTACAAAAACCATTGACAAAGATGTGTTTGAAAAAGAGGCTGACATGCCACTTTTCGTGTACAAATTTTCTCACAAAGCAGCTCTATCCAAGGACCAAACCAATTCACCTTTAAGTAATCTTATTTACATTCTCCTCCCACAACTATACACACACACACACACACACACACACACATATATATACACACACACGTGTGTATGAATGAGCTATATATTCTAGTGCATAAAATAATAATTTTTTTTTCAAAACCTTTAGGCCCAATAAAAATATAAATTAATAATTAATCATATAAAAAAATAAAAATACATAACATATAAAAATCATGAGTTTTTTTCTTCTAGGTACTAAATTTGTAAAATACATACATATATTTTATATTGTCTATGTATGTACTTATTTTATTATATACAGTGCACTTACATTATTAACATTTATTATGATAACTATTGAAATTTTATATGAAAATATATTAATTTTGACTATGTCCACTTTTTTTTAATTTATAACTCATACATAAATGTGGGTGAAAAGAATAACACACGGATTAAGATGACACAAGTTATTAAAATATAAAATTCTTCTAAAATTAATAAAATATTCATATGTCGATAAATTAATAATCTCGTTTAAATAATATATTTTTTTTAGTCCCAACAGAAGTTTTATTGTAGCATGACATCTGTGCCATTATCATTCTTTTACGTGTCTTTCAGTTTTACCGGTTCGTGATGGTCTCTCAATTCTTTCGAAAGCTCCAAATCCCTTATTTCATTTCCAGGTAGGCGTATTTACCATTGCAATGTGTAAAACTAGAAATAAGACTATTATTATATATTGACATTTGAGTAGCAAAAGTATATATTATCCCATGCAATCTTAATGTCAAATCCGGCAGGTGTGTATACTAAAATTTATTGTCACTTTGTAAAATTATACCTTTTATCATACCAAAACTTTATGACAACAAATATATATAACATTTCTATTATGGCTATGAAGTATTTGAGGATAAAATAGAACAACGTATCAAATAAGTTAAATAATATTAGGATTGACATTTTTGCATTAGAGTTGGTCTAAGAATCTAAAATCGAAGATTAGTTAATACAGTTTCAACTATATATAGTAATGTTTTGAAATATCAGCAATTGAACTTCTTAGTTCTTCTTATTTATTGAATTTTGTATTCCATTCTCTTTTTTTTTTTTTTTTTTTTTTTTTTTTTGGTGCCATTTTTACCATTTGTGATTGTGTTGCAGGAGAAAAGGAAGATTATCCGCAGTAGAAGATCTCGTGGAAATGATATCTTGTCACTCATTAGACGTACCAAAAGAACAACATGAGAAATCCTTCTGCTTCCTTTTGGAATTGCTTCCTTGACTATGGTTATGCTACTTATGGTTTTGTAAATAATATTTAGGGAAAATTTTCTTTTAATATTTGTGTTATATTGAAGTATGAGTTTGGTACTCTTTATTTTTAAAAATTTTATGCGGATATCCTTGTTTAATTTGTCCAGAATTTTTTTCTCAAGCATACAAAAATATGTTAAAAACATAATAAAATATAGAAAGCAAATGAACTATCTGTCTTTTTTTTTTTCTTAGTTTACTCTTTTTATTTATAATATATTAATTTTTAAAATACTTTCAGGATTTCCTTAAAATATATTAGTTTTTGATTAATTAATTAGGAGAGTAGAAATGTCATTTCACATTCCAAAAAACACTTTCAGGATATTAAAAAAAGATTTTCTAAAACGTCAAGATACCCGTATGAAATTTTTAAAAAACACAAGGTACCAAACTTATTTTTCAATATAAAATAGAATTTTCTTAATATTTATCAACATTTAATATTCTTGCTTTTGTAAAGTTTATGATATGTAGGGAAATCAACATTTGTGCTTATATAAATCAAGATTATGAGAACTAAATCATCGACTACCGAGCATTGCAAGACTTTTCTGATCGTAAGGTAGTTATGATTGATGGATTGATGCCCCTAAAAATTCAGTCCCATTTATTTCATAAGTTCGAACTACTGTTCAAACCTTTTTGTTATAAGATTTTCTCTCACAAAATTTAAATTTTTATTTAAACTATTTTGTTCGAACTTATGCACCAAACAAGCCTCAAATTTTTTAGTTTGAATAGAAATTCAAGTTTTTTTAAAATTTTCATTAGAAAAAATACTATAAAAAAAAATTCAACAAAAATGTTTTAGTTAAAAACCGATGAAACAAACAAAGGCTAAGCAAAGTGCATGGTGTTGGAAGTCAAAAGATTTGGATAGAAAAAGACGACATATTACATTGATGATTCAAAATGCTGTAGACGTTTGGTTTATAGATTCAGAACTATGATTCAGAATTATTCTCGTTTTACGTGTATTTTTTATGAGAAAAAAATACTGTAAAGAATCATGAATCATAATTCAAAATTAAAAATGAATACAGAAAATAAACGTCCTATAAATGCTTTGAACACTCAAATTATTTCCTTTTTTTTCTCTCTCATAGAAGGAAGGAAGCTATCCTACAAGGATCTCAATATTTACAAAAAAGAAACAAGCTCCCTAACTATCTTCTCTTCTATGTCTATTTGCTTCTCTTTCCTTTTTGTCTTACTTTTTCTTTCCCTCTTCATCCATCATCATTTCATCAATGCCGCGCCGTCGGACTTCTTAAACTAAAGTTATCAAGCTTCTCTAAGTAGGAAAACCTTTTTGTGTTGATGTTAGCCGGTTTGTTCATGAGCTTATTTTGATCACTTACTTCTTTGAAGCGGCTTTCTTTCCTCAAACTGTTCTTCTTCTCATTATCAGCCTCTCCTTGACCCAAACTCCACCCCATGAAATCCGAGAGTGTCCTCGAAGTTGGCGTGTCGTCTGAGTCCTCGTCCTCGGAGTTTTGGGACATTTTAGATTCAGCATTTGGGGAAGAAACCATTGAAAACCTTGCATTGGCTTTCGCTGCTGTTGACTGGTTTCTGGTGAGAAAATCAGCATAATGGACGTCTTCAATCCTAGACATGACTGTGGAAGCCAAACTCTCTATTACCCTTGAATAGCTCTCCAGGATAGCATACCCCACATCCTGTGTATAATCAAAAGAGAATTAGCCCTTGCAATCTGAAATAATTTTAATGGGATGTTTGCATAAACTAGTTTTCAAAAAATGCAAGGAATTTAGGCAATTTGCACGGATACACCCTAAACTTTAACTTGGACCCCGAACTTTTAATCTTGGCATCTAGGACCCCAAATTTGTTAATCCTTGATAATGCAGTCCAATCCATAATTTCTATTAACTAAACTAAATTATAGTCCTAAATATTGAAATTATAAAGTTCAGGGTCCAACTTTGCAGCTAACAAAACGTTTCGGGTTTTGTGCAAATTGTGGTCATTTCGTCAACTAATTAACGCCCGTTAGCAATTGAATTGCAACGATTTTCAAATTCAGGATCCTATTTGCAAAATTGGAATTCTGGTATCCAAGTTTCCAAACACCGATAAATTCAGGATGCACTAGTTTAAAAACCTCTTTTTTTTTTTTTTTTCTTTTGATTTATGTCTGTTTCTATAAAACTATTGATAATCATGACAAGCAGTAAAACTATTTATGTCTGTTTCTATAAAAACTATTGATTTATTCTAGTAAATCACCAATTTAATATTAACAACTCAGTAAATCATTCACCCTAGTAAATCACCGATTTATCCTAAAAGAACAGACATAAACTAAAGAAAAAAAACTTAAGAGACATGTTCTAAAGAGCAGGATCCAAAATGGTCCTTCATAGTACAACCATTGGTTGCAATGTGGTTCTTACCTTATTGTATTGGATCTTGCTTATGTCAAGTGTGGATTGTGAAATCCCAGGAAAACGCTGTTTAAGTAGGAGTAAGATGGTTGCTGCTCTTTCTTCAAATAATTCTCTTTTCTCAAGGCTCACACTTGAACCCCATGATGACTTTCCATGATCCTTGTGGGACATCTTCCTCTGCCAGATGATTACAGAGGCCTCAATTCTGTTCTTCAGGTCAAGTACTTTGTGTTCTGTTAACAAGTCTATTGTTGAGAGGCATTGCTCAGGATCAAAGTATTCATCTGTTATGCTTTTGTATATAGAATCACCAAGGCAGTGTCTACCATTCTACACAAGGAAAATATAAACAAAAAATGAACCCAAGTTTTATTATTTTATGTTAGTTTGTACCATTTCTCTTAAAAACTTAAGTTGTTAGAAGGCGGACAAATAATAGTTTTATTTGCCAACACACCTCTCATGTGTACGCCGGACAATGGACAAACATGTGTTAGTTTACTATTAGAAAGTCCAATGCATGAATATTTTAATTAGAAGCTCGAACATATGAAAGGCCCAACGTGCAATAATGAGTATAGCTCTGATACCTAATTAGCCTAAAGTGCTAGGAGGTGGCCTAGTAGTTTTATGGGGGTGTTTAGTATGCGGTACTCAGCATATCACTAGGAAAGTGACAAAGGGTAGTGCGATTTCTAAGAAGTATGAATTATCATGTTTGGTTGCGTATAGGAATTCTAAGAATATCATTTTATTGTGTTTGGTTGTTTACAGTGATGTAATTGGTCCAAAAAGGCGTCTAAGTCATATACCTTTGGAAGGGATTCCATGTAGTTATCAGGAATCTCCATTTCTGATAGTACTTGAGCGTTTATTGCCATGGCTGCTTTAAGTACTTGGTTCACAGACTCCTTCTGAAAGTGAAGCCATTTCTTACACACATCTGATAATCCTTCTGGGGGGACTTTAACAGTTGGTAGCCACCATTTGTCATCCTTTCTCTGGAAGTTACCTTTTTCGGATTCATTGGCGTCTTTTGACACATACCAGAACTCATTTTGTGTTCCAAAGTTGTCCAAATAGCCCTGTTGATCATAACTTGATCAGCAAAAGAGTGTCTGATATTATGTTATTGGGAAGTTATCATCATGGTACCCTATAGTAACTTCCTCAAATTAGTATTTCCGTGTTTCGATGATCTTATTGAGTTACCCTCTTGTTCACAAACATAACTTTAAGATCTTTTAAGGCGCGTCTTAAAACATACTAAAAACAAAAACATTAGTTTCAAAAAAAAAAAAAAAAAAAAAAAAAAAAAAAAAAAAAAAAAAAAAAAAAAGAAGCTAAAAAAAGAAATTTCTTCCTGTCTCCCTCTTTCTTTCTCTACATAAGGACATTTCATATCCAAAAAGCTGGCCTTAATTAGCCATATGAGATTTTTGTGAAATACATTGTACCAGAATGATGATTTCCCATTATAAGCCATTCAATAACAATGAACCTTGTAGATTAGAAAACATGAAATATTCTATACTTACAATAAGCATAGAGTCTAGCTTGCGCAAGGCAGGAATGTTCATGTGCAGATCAATTCTTTGCTTAGTCACCATTATCTTTCAAAGATCAAGGAAACAAAACATTTAAGATTTTAGTGTCAAGGTAAATAAAAACATTGGAGAATGATGATGGAAAAAGATTGAAAGGGAGAGTTTATCACCTCCATGTTAATTCCATCCTTGGATTTCTGCTGTGAAGGGACTAATTCAACTATATGATCTGTTACAGATAAAAACCATTCCATTTCTTTTCTCCACCTTGCTTTCCTCTCTGGATTCATTGGTTCTAATTTCCGCTGTTCTCCGAAAACAGATGCTGTAATCCGCAAGGAACGATACCGAATGAGAAATTGTCAATTTTTGGTTGTAAGATCTCTCCAGATGTGGATAATTACCTTTAAAAGATCACGTGACATGTTCTAGATTTAGATTTTAATTGAGATATAGGAGACAATATGTTTTAAATGGGGTTGTAAAATTTTTTCAAATTGAAAATATTAACACATTTGTGTATGAACCAAATGAAAATGGAATAGTAACTAGAGAAGTAAAGATGATTTAAAGTTGTCTCTTCATTGTCATATGAACAAAGCCATAGAAATTACCTGCTAGATTTGTGATGGCATTTGACAAAGCCAAAGCTGAGGAAACACCCTTTCCACCACCCGACATATCCTCTCCCAAAAGCAGCTTGGAAAACCTCTCCTTCATCATTTCCATATCTAAAACCAATCCATTAAAAAAATAAAATAAAATAAAAAAGATCAAATTCCGTGTCTCACACAACATAATATACATATTAAAAAAAAAAAAAAACACATCACAAATGCACACACGCACACAATATACATATTGATATGTGATTGCAGACACAACATAGCGGTAATTCCACACTTGGCACTGACATTAAAGTGCAGAGTTGAAATCCAAATGTACATATTGACACATACAATGACAATATAGTATTTACCTTGAGCGCTTGTTGTCTTGGCCTTAACATTATCCAAGCATGAAACTGGACCCTTGTTATCATCATCTCTAAGTGAACTGCCTATATTCATGTGCATTGGACGGTCTCCTCCAATTCTTGAGCCATAACTTCTTGACTGAACCTTAACATTACCACTGTCTAATTCCGAACCTCCTTCACGTCCACTATCCAACGTGAAACTCTGAGCATGTCTTCCTGAGTTGGTCTCAAACATTTTCTTTAGCTGAAACGACTTTAACTTCCGAATGCTTTCTTGCCGAGAGAACGCTCGAACCATCGTGAATTCGAGCACTCCAGAGCTCGGTTTATAATAAATCAAACACAAGAGAGAAAATAGGTGGGGGTGTTAGGCTTGTTTACTCTTTATCTAAATTGGGAAAATGGAAAACAACAAGAACAAAGAAGACCCTTCAACCCAAATGATACGTTACAAATGTTACTTTAGACTTGGGCAATGTTTTGATGAGTTGGTAAGAAAAGGCTTGAGGAGAGTTGTATCAAGTTTTTTTTTTTTTTTTTTTTCCTTAAAAAAAAAAACCAACAAACGTGGGTGCCAGAAAGGAAAGAAAAAAGTTCATAAACAGAAAAAACGGAAAAGAGTTGAATACTAATTCTGAAGAGTTTGTTTGATTATTTTATGAGTGGTTGGGAGGTCAGCGCTGGCCAAAATACCCGGGAAAGCGTACAAACAGAACCAACAATTTTTTTCTGATAAAAAAACAGGCAATTTTTTTCATCTGTTTTAAACATTTGGGCTAGCGTTTATTTCTCAGCTCTCTCATGGGAAAAAGTCAACCATAAGTTTTCTTTGATGAATTTATTTGCACTTGTCTTTTTTAGTACAAAACTTAAGAAGTAACAAAATTTGAGAAAGAGAATAACAAAAACAAAAAGTGTCATTTTTGCGAAATTATTTTGTTTTGAATGCATTGGAACGTGATCTCCACATAATATTTCGATGTCAAAATGGCCATTTCATCACGCCGTAAGGGCACAGGCCAGCCGGCCACAGCCACACGGTTAAGAACTAGAGGGTTTTTTTTTTTTTTTTGAGAAATTCAGTTCTAGAGTTTACTTTTGTTTGTTTAGCTAAAAATAAATAAAGAAAGTTGACCATGGAATAAAACGTTGTGTATCTCCACCCATGTTCACACAAGAATTTCCAAGCTCATGTTTATTTGATTAATAGCTGTATTTTCAACAAGAAAACCCTCTACAGATAATTTTGGACCAAATTCTATATTACTAAGTACTATATCTATGTGTGTGTGTGTGTGCCGAATTGGACAAATTCAGCATCAACTCTGCATAAAAAAAAAAAAACCCTTTTGGTCTTGTTGACATAAGGACACTATTAAGTACAAATATAGACACACAAAAGAGCACAAAATATAAGAAATCACTTAAACAAACTATCTGCGATTCTTCATAAGATAAGATGAGGGATTTGAAGTGCTTGCCGAAGTGAAACTCTCAGCAAACTTCTTGTTCTCCATTTCCTTCATAGGTGGTGACCCACATCCGCTAAAGTCAAGAACACGTCTCTCCATCTGCATTTTTCGGTTTTAATTAATATGGTTTAAGATGAAGTAAACGACAAAGATAATGAAAAAATATTGGAAGATGAAAGCTTCATGAGGAAAATTCACATACTAAGATATTAGGTGGCACATTTTCCTTCTCGTCGTGAAGAAAGGAATCATCCTTGCAAGTCAAATCTTGGCCAGTGGAGGTTATTGCCGTCTTGGATGACATTTCAGGATAATATTCAGCTGCTTGTTCTGACATCTGTCTCATTAAAGCCACGGCTTCATAGCTTCTCATAACAGGAGACAAAAAGTAGTCCAATTCCTGCATAATAGTTTGAAGAAGTGGAATTAAAAAGGAGTTCATGCAGTGATCCAGAAGTGGCGCAATTAACCCACCATAAACAAACGCATCATGAGATAAAAAGAAGAAAAACTATTGTATAATACACTCAACTTTTATGAGAAAATTCTGCATTTGTTGCCTACCTCCAATAATTGGAATTTATAAATATATTAATGTATTTATATTTTTCATAGTGTCCCCTACTGAAAAAAATTCATGACCCCGGCATTGATTGTGTTATAATTGGTAGTCGATCCTATACAACGGTTTTCATATTCCATTTTGAACTACCTGGAGTGGAATGTCTGTATCTAGTCCAGGAGGTCCAGGAAGAAAAGAGTGAAAGAACCACGGAGACTTCCATGCTGAGGGAGATTCCAAATCCCTTTGAAAACTTGGAGTGTCACCAAACCTGACACAAAAAGCAATCGAATATCTCAAACTGCAAGAACAGGAATATGAGCTACATGCTACCTATAGATACAAGTGAAGACATTTTCTAAGTTAGAAAGAAGCACATTACGGCACCTCATATTCCGCTGCACTAAGTAAATTGACAAAATACAAATTAAAAGAACAAAGCAACTCATCCAGCTTCAAGTCCCTGCAACTTACATGTAAATGCTCTGAGTATCAGCGTCATTTGCAGCAAATTCAGAGGTAATTTCTGGAGGTTTTGATGAAGTTGCACATTCTGAAGATGTGATTGGAACTCCGTACTTTTCATCTTTTCCAATTACGGAGACCAAAGAGTCAAATAGGTCTGATCTGTCCACCTTTCTAGGATATTGACTCCTGGGACTCAAAACTGCAGCAGCCACCAAGTTTCTGTTTGTTTGATATCTAGGAGAGACAATAAGCTGTCCTTCCAAGTTACATTCAATACGCTCTCTTGTACGCTGCTGTACAGTTACAAGACATAGAAGATTAAATCATTATACGAAATGACCTTTACATAAACAAATAAACAATAACAGCAACAATATCCTGGTCTTGTAGTTGCCTTTCGGTAAATCAGTAAAATGGTCAAAGCATTCTGAGAAATAACATACAGAATTCAGATTAAAGACATAATTATCTACCTTGGCCTCGGCATCAAGTTTAATGCTCTCCTGATCTTGCTTGTCTGAAGACTCTGTGTTGCCTTCATCTTTATCTGAAATTCTGCAGTCAAATTTATCAACCCTTTTCACTCCATCTTCGAAGTCCTCGTTGATAACATCTTGCATGGAATCATCAATGGAAGACATGGACATTCTGCATGCGCCGTTAGCATCGAAAATTGATTCTAGAGAAGAAAATGCAGCGGAGAAGCTAGATGACCTCAAAATTGTTTCTCCCTTTTTTCCTTCAGTTGGAGACAGAATTTCATGCAGTCGCTTTTTCATTATAGATCGTGTTCTCTTAGGACCATAGTTTAGTGAAGCTCGAGGAGTAATGTCTCGAATTGGAGAACCCAACAGTAAGCAACGTGGTGAGGACAAGTTTGTTGAAGGCATCATAAGTTGGCGAATCCCAAACGGGCTATAGTTGTGCTGTATATCACCAGTAGATTCCATGAGATCAGAGCTGAAGAAAGGAATATCTAACTTTGGAAAATGGGGAGGCTCATAAGAGAGATTTCCCAGATCCTGCTTTTCTGTTTGTAGAGTGACAATGTCACCCATTGAAAACAGAGTCTGTGAAAAATCTGTTCTTAAATGTGTTTTGTTTTCATTCACGGGGGGACTACTCCCCTTAGAATCAGAATTTGGTTTGCTAAATATATCCACAGCCACCAGTTTTGGGGCATCCTTCGCCTCATCTAGCTTCCGATAGTTATCTGTTTTATATGCTTCCCCAGTCGGAGAGTCCACACAGATGAAGTCATCTCTTAAATTTGGAACTACCTCTAATTCCAAAGTCCGTTCTGAAACATCCTTTTTATGGACAAAGGACTCTAATGGTGAAGTTCTTACACTTAACGAGTTCTCATAATCAAATTGACAAAGTGATGAACTCCTGCCACCAATTTAAGGCAACATTATTTGATTGTCCCGTTGCATTTCCTTGGGGAAAGCATCCAGGTTCCCTCGACTCTGTGCATATCATTTCAGAACAATCGTTGTCTGATATCAATAGGCGCTCAAATTTAACAGAATCAACGAACAAAGTTTCCACTCCATCAGAAGTACAGAACCCAACAGAACTCTGTGGCAGAGCAGGTTCTGTATGGTTTTCATTTGAAGCTATAAAAGTCCTGACAATCCAAGCTGGACTGAGGATTCCTCTGGCACACCCAAACAAGACGTGCTGGCTAATTCACAGGAACCAAATTTGCCCTTATTTGGGGTGGAATTTGCATATATTGAATATTGCTCCAGATTATGCCCTATGCTGCTACTGGCTTCCTCAGTGTTAAAATTTTCCCCAGCATTCTCAGTTACGGGATCAAATTGAACGCAATTGATAACATTTGATCCTTGACTACATTCTGACGTGTCTTCTTCTTCCACCCCATTGACGTGGCCTGGTTGCATCACCAAAGAGGATGCTGAATTCGGGTTCACTACAAAAGGCACACCTTGAAACTGATCAGGTAAACCTGATGCCAGATAAGTATCTAGCTTCTTCTTGACGGAGCTGTTCCAGTGATTTTTTATTGCATTGTCTGTCCTGATGCAAAAAAGGGATAACAATGTTTTAGAAGCCACAAAACTTTTCCAAACATAGCCCTTAAGTTTCTAAATAAAAATAACTGCCAAGAATGATGGAGAAGCAAACACTGTAAAGCCCATAAGTCCACTGATTGTGTTAAAAGTATTGTTATCTATTCAACAACAAACCAACCTTCCAGGCAAAAGTTTTGTTAACTCAGCCCACTTGTTGCCATAGATTTGGTGAGCACGAATTAAACCCAGCTCCTCTTCCTGTGTCCATGGTTCCTTGTTAATGGCAGGATTAAGATGATTATGCCACCTATACATAAGAGCAACCAGAAAAGCAGTCTAGCTCAGCTTCATATGATGACAAACGAAAGAGAATATGAGATTAAAACAATACATACCATGCTAAAATGTTGCTCAAACATTTCACTAGGTAATAAAATGATTTTTTTTATGAATATCACAGAGGAAGAGAGATGGAAAACACTCTATAGAGATCATAAGTTAGACAGTGTTACCTTTCTCGACATTGTTTTCCAATTCGTCCAGGTAGTGCCGCTGCTATCGTTGACCACTTCTTTGCCCCATATTTATTGACTAATTGGATTATTGCTTCATCCTCCTGCTCATGAACATAACAAATTGATATCATGATATCAGCTAACGGAACCCAAAAAGAGCTACAAGATAGTGGCATCCATCCAGCATTATAGAGGCAATATACATGCATCCACAAACTGTAGGAAACCTGTCTGCTATTCAACTTTGCAACATAATGTAGGCGGGGCTCTATAAAAAATGCAGTTTAGTGCTTTTAGAAAAGAAAATTACCTCTTTAGACCATGGACCTTTGATGAGTTCAGGATTTAAAACCTTCTGCCACCTATGTAGACATTGAACATCTGTTCGGTCTTTGAAACATTCAGCTGCATATTACACAATTCAAATGTTAAGAAAGAGGTGGCCAATAAACTATATCGAGGAAACTTGAGCCAACCCATAAACTACTGCTTAAAATTCACATATTAAGTTTGAGTGACAATAGACTTCGTGTAGGCAAGTATTCTATATTGACTATTATGTTTTTTCTTCCAGGCATAAATAAGTCGACTCTGTTGCTTTGAACTATAGTGAAAAATTCAATACAAGGAATTGAAATATATAAAAGCTTAAGTGTGCAATGACAAAGAGGTTCGGTAAACAATACTTTCAAATAAAAGAGAAAACGGGTTGTTAAGCAAAGTCATAGGAAGATATACCGATCTTTTTCCAGTTTTTTCCTTTAAAATGTTGAACGGCTGCCGTCAATAATTCGTCCTGTTTAGGAAAACAAACTGTTAGCAAAAGATACAAAAATAAACGTGAAGAGGAAAAGAGGAAAATGCAGGACGTAAAAGGTGATACAAGAGGTATTTTTTTTTTTTTTCACGTTTTGTGTAACTATGCAAGCAAAAAAGAAAAATAATCAATTTGAACAACCATAGGAAGTAATGAATTAAACTGGGAAACATATCTTGGAATGGAAAATTCAACCACATTTCATAGTTGTATTGACTAATACGGAAATTTAGTTCTTTTTAGGTAAACTATGCATCAACATAAGGACGAATGACAATTAGTAGTTAAATAATAAAGAAGCAAACTAGGAATCAACATAAGAATATATGACAATTTACAGGACATAAATCAAATTAGTAATTTTTTATTTTAGCAAAACAATTACCTCTTCAGCCGTCCATTTTCCGGTCGTCGATCGCCTTGTGGGTCCACTAGTCCTCCTACAAAAAGGGGAAAAAAAAAAATCAATAGTCACCAAGGCAACTAAATCACTAACCCAAAGAAAACAAAGAATGAGACCTAAAAATGTGCAAAAAAACAAAAAAAAAAAAAAAAAAAAGAGTTGAATAATTTACCCACGCAAAGGCTTCAAATTCTGGAAGGCATTGCTTGGTCCATCAGAAGCCGCAGCATCATCTACAGCTCCAGCTCTCTTGGCACTAGTTCTTCTCAGCCTTGTCATTATTCCTCGGAAATGTCGAAAATTCGAATTCCTTCAATTCAATTATCACCTGATGGCAATTCACTCCACAATAACTCCCCAAGAACATCGTAATATTCCGATCCCAAATTTTTCACACCTCTCCTCCTACTAACCCTAATCGACCAAAAACCCAAAATTTCAAATCAAAATTAGCTCTTCAGATATGGCATTGTCGCCGAATCGAATTCCATCAAACATTGAGAAATTATCGGAGCAAGTGATTCACAGAAATGAAGAAGTTTTACAATCGACAAAAACTTAAAGAGATTCGTTTGGATTCAAAAAATGCTTTGATCTGAAGATTTTGTACGAGTTTTTTCTCTGGTTGCAGATGAGAGGGAAAAAAGGAAACGGTCGAGGAAGAAATTTGAAAAAACGACTTGGCCTTCGCATTCGACGGTTGAGATTTCTTGATGGTTGGTGAGATTGTCCGCTTATAAAATTTAAAATCTCAACGTTTATGTTACCGGCAATAGGAGGTAAAATAGCAAACTTACTCTCAGCAAATCACTTTTCCCTCTTCCTCCGTTTGAGTTTGTCAATGATGGTTTGGTGGAGAACCAAATTAAAATCACTTTAAAAATGAGTTGAAACTTTGAAATAAAAAGTTGATCTTATTCATTTCACCGATTTAAATTTTTAATTTTAATTTTATTACAGTTAAAAGCTCTAATAAAAAGTTACATCTAATTTTTTTATTACAGTTAAAAATCTTCATATAAAATCACATCTTAACTCGAATTAAAAACTCAAATCGGTGAACTGAACAAGTAGTAATTTCACAAAATTTGAATTTAAAATCAAAATTATTGAGTTAAACATGTGAACTAAATGGGTTATAACATACAATTTTTTTTTTGAATATGTTATTTTGTGTTAGATGTGTTCCATATTATTACTAGAAAAGCTAGTTTGCAAATTATTCAATAAGTGCTTTGTATCTTGTAATCATGTGTATCATGTCATCATGTTTATGTAGTACATCCTTTTAAAACATTAGTATATCATTATAAATATACACCTCTAGTGATCTAATGTTGTTCTTTTTTCCCATCTTCAGGTTTTTTGTTACCTTGAGATTTCTTAAAATAAGAGAGATGACAAAGAATGAATCCCTCTTTTTTATAGAAAAATGAATTCAACCTAGTTAAAAAAAAGTGGAGTGACAACCACTCAGTAGAGAGAGCCAAATTGAGCTTCACATGCTGAAATTTAGTAAAAAAAAAATACAATACTTGGCATGTTTATTACATTAATTATGCTTCCCAAAATAAGATAAATCACATAATATGATGATTTATATATGAGAGTCATTTTATCGTGAGACATTACATTACTCATACTAAATGATCATTTTATAAGAAAAATAAAACAAACGATATATATATAATTTTTTCACCTTGCCTCTCAACACTGAATTTAAACTACAAATAAATCCTAAGAAACCTTTATCTAAAGAAAAACACACAGAAATAGAAATCGCTCATCTTAATAAATAGAGTTTGATATAATCTTATTGCCATTTTTTTTTTCTGGTTGAAAAATAATTAGCATGTACGTTATACAAATTAATGGCACGTAAATACTGTTGGATTGTTAGCAGTATTAATCATCAGATTTTATGTCTCCTGGTCCTGAAGCACCCCCTCTTTATCACTAACATAACTGCCCAAATTCAAAACTTATTAAATAAGAAGGGATTTATAGTCCAAGTGCCAAAAAAAAAAAAAAAAAAGCACAAATTGAGTAGTCGTCCCGCCATTAATGAGAAATTGCAGGGTAGTCTATAACGTCTGAATGTCTCAAGTTTTAAGTATATATCAAAATGCTTTTAACCTTAATTCGGCATGTTGTAAACTTCGGTTAGTGCAATAAGGTTTCTTTCCCTTAAAAATTCTTTAAGCTCTTTCCGTTCGAGCCTATGAATGAACCCTATGGGCCAAGTATATAGGTAGTGATGTACAGATAATTGTGGATAACACGATGGGACAAAGTGCGTTGTGAGGGGATCATAAGCGATGATTTACTAGTAAAATAATGTCTTTTAATAGTACGAGCCGTTTTGGGATAAACGATAAAGATCATGATGCAAAATTGCGAGGATATAAGTTCAAAGCAAACATATATCATTCCAAATGTAAGTTTAGGTTGTTAGAGCTATATGGCTGTACATGGATTGGGTTAGTACGAGGGTAGGATTTTTTTTTGTCCCGTCTTAAAAAGTGCAAATTGTACATATTTAATCTCAACGATGTTAGAAAAATTTCACAACCCAATGATGTTTAGGTTGCGTTGGTTCGGGCGGGGTGGGTGATCGGGTTCAATATTCAAATAATCAAAGTTCAATCCAACATTCAAAGTTCATCATCAAATAGAAATAATAACTCAAACATTCAAAGTTCATTATCAAATAAAAATAATATTGATCAGTTCATCATCAAACATATAACAATTGAAAATTTAATCTAACATCAAATATGAAGCAAAATAATCCATCCAACATAAAGCAAGGGTTATAACTTAGAGGATAGGGCCTAGGCTTGTTTGTGTGGGTTGGGTTGGGGTTTGCATGCTATTATAGGCCCAACCTCAAATTATCCCAAACACCTCGTCAAACATTTAATAGGTGGGAAAAAAAAAAAAAAATACTATAAATTACTTTTTTTGGGTTAAATTAGGATGGGGTGGGTTGAGTTTGCTCGTTGTTTGGATTTATGAACAGCTCTAATAACATAGGTGAAAATATGGCAACAAGAAAGTGAAGGCTTGGCGGGGGAGGGGAGAGCCATAAGCGTAGAAAAGGTGGTCAAGAAGTCCTCTTGTCTCATCCTGTTGGCATCGCCATGTGCCATAACCCAAACTTATATAGGTCAAAATCTCAACCATCCTTGTTCAACGATCTCAATCATGAAACGGGTTGAATGTGATTTTGTTTTTTAAGAAAATTACTGAACTTATATTTAAGAGTGTATGAGCTATAATTTTTATATCTTACTCTTAATTAATATCTTTTTAACTAATATAGTTATTTAATAAAAAATATATTAATCAAGAATAAAAGGTAAAACTTAAGCTCATGCACTTTAAAAGGATATTTGTTTCCTTTCTCAATTTTTTTTTTTCAAAAGGAAAATATGGTGGGCCTTATTTTTTGTTTGTATTTTTTATTTTTTAAAAGTTTTAAGTTAGAAATTATTTTGTTTACTTCTTTAATAAATTATTATCTTAAATAATACTTAGTATCGACCAAAAAAAATCTTCATATTTTAAGCATTCAATTTCAACCGGTCAAATAATTTTACTTTCATATGGTTTTTAAAATACAAGAGATATTTTTTTTTTTTATAATTAAAATAATAAATGTAATAATTCCACATAAAATGTGATTTTTTTATTTCAAAAAAAAAACCCTTCAGAAAACTTAAATATCTCTACGTAATTTTTTTCATAAAATAAAAAGTTTTACGCATGAGTGAACATGAGATGATTATTTCCATAATCACAAAGAGAATTTTTAGGGGACCTGAATATTTTTGCTATTTCTAGGGGAAAGTCGGCTCATACATTTTCTGTAATTATAGAATATTTACTAAATGAGTTCAAGTTGAGTTTCTTTTATTTTATTTTTTTTATTTATTCCTTTATTGGCCTGAAGTTCAAGTTGAGTAAATGAGTGAGTTTCTTGTTCACTTCGTTGATTCGAATTTATAATTTGAGTTGAGATGTGACTTTTTATTGTAATAAAAAAATTAAATATGACTGTTTCTGAGAACTTTTTACTATAATAAAACTCAAATTCTAATTTCGAATCGGTGAAGTGAACGGAGCCATTTATTTATTACTTATGAGATGTTGGTGTAGGCAGATATTTTAAATTTTCGAGCTACAATTGGTACACAAATAACCCTTATTATTTATGGTGCACCAGCCAAACGGGGAAAAAAAAAAAAAAATTGGTGAAGTTTAATAATTTCATTTATGACAGTCACTAAAAGTATTAACCATACAACCACAATTACACAGGCAGGAAACCTGTGACTGCATTTAAACATTTGTCATCTGGGTAGGCTTGGCCTTTCTTATGTTACCAACTGATCTAAGTAAAAGAATGTTTTTTATTGTTGGGGATTGATTACAGATTGATTGGTGATTTAGGACTTAATTTATTTGAATATTATAATGTGTTCGGTGGAATCCTTGGTGACTAAAGTTACCTAACTCTTGTTTATCAAAAAAGTTAGCTAATTCTTTAAGCAAAATTTTAGATATATATTTTATTATTATTATTGACTGTGATACCTCATGAGTGTTATTTTATTTATTTATTGATAAAAAGAAATGGTGATTAGAACTATAGATCTCCAATGAATTTTGCTTACCATATGTTAAGTGCATGG
Source organism: Morus alba (assembly GCA_012066045.3). NCBI lineage: Eukaryota > Viridiplantae > Streptophyta > Magnoliopsida > Rosales > Moraceae > Morus > Morus alba. Next base: position 16,701,624 of record CP050232.2, read on the forward strand.
TAAATCAATAGTTACTATCTCCCATCATAGATTTTGTAGAGTAATTATACTAAAATAATATTTGGTATCTTGAGATTAAAAAAGGGAGTTTTACGGTAAGAATAATTGTCTTTTAATCATCAGTGTGAACTATTATTTTTATCAGTTAAATAAGATTTTAATGGCATGATATATGAGTGTGCAAGAAAAAATTTAGAGTGTGTGATATAGAATTATTATAATCTAAAATCAAATTATTAAAAACTTAATTTAACAGTTAAAATAATAATACTTACTAATAATTAAAAAAAAACACTCTAACCATAGAAATTACCGTTAAAGAAACAATGGCCGTGTTTGAAATAGATCATGTTTTTGTTTTTCACGTTTTTTGATAAAGAAAAAATGAAAACGTTTTCAAAATAACGTTTGACGCAATAAAGATAAAAATTGAAAATGAAAATGATTTTTTTGTTTAGTGTAAAATGAAAGAGAAATAAAAAAAATAAAAAGAAATAAAAAAAAATGACTTTTGTTTTTCATTTTTTTTTTTTTTTTCCCTTCTCGAAAGTAGAGAGAGAGAAACATTAATGGGTTTTTTATATTAAAAATAATTTCTTGATAAAATTACTAAACGTATTTTCAAAAATAATTTCTATCTAAAATTAAAAACGTTTTCATTTTCATTTTCATAAAAAAAATAAAATTATTTTATAATAAATTTCAAACGCGCACAATAAACTATGAAGAAGAGACTGTCTATAGTACACTAATATCCAAATGAGCCACAAATGATATGAGCTTTTATTATGCCTCATGCCATTTGCAAAGGAATCTAGTAATACTTGTGGTGATGGCGTCAGTTGGTACTTGTACATCTCAAATTATCACTAAAATTTGCAAATGGTTTGAACTTTTCTTCACATCATTTATATCCATTTTCCCAACTGTATAAGAAGCTTTATTTGTCTCAATAACGATTTATCTTCATCTACCACAAAAAATGACCTCACTTATAAGGTCTTCGTAAGTCTGATTACATGAGGCTCACTTTTTTATGTCTATGAGAATAAATTTCTATTAGAACAAAAAGAGTTTTTTTAAAAAAAATTGTTTCAAGTACTTTTTCGTTCACTTTGCATATTGAGTTTTCAATTCGAGTTGAGATGTGATATTTTTTTAGAGTTTTTCACTATAGAACAAAAAATTTAAATGTGATATTTTTGAATGTTTTTTACTGTAAAAATTTAAAACTGAAAATTCAAATTGATAAAATAAACGAGACCTTAGAGATTATCTATAAATTTTTAGACCTTTGCATTTCCATTTAGTCTTAACATAATAAACCTATCGATGGGCCTAATCTAAACCCTCAAGAAATCTGATAATGGCATTTCAACTCCCTACTCACTAGCCCCACCATTTTGTCCAAAATCTTAGGCTAAAAGCACAAAGTAATGGCCCTAAATCTAATGGGTCAATATATATCATTTATATTGTTTTAAGAGATATCAATAGACGTGGCTTTGTTTAACAAAAGGGGAGAAAAAACTACATATTAATTGAGTACTAAATTCTATGATAAACACAAAGCAACCATTTTTAATTGGGAAATATAATTCGTATTTTGTATTTGATTTTAGTTTTTTAGTGATCTAATAATAATTTTGTAAAGTTTTTTTTTTTTTTTTTTTTTTTTTTTTTTTTTTTCCTGCTTTGGTCACTCGTGCAATTAGAAGAATCCCTGGCCTTGTGGTGCAACTTCAGCTATTAGTGACTTAAAAAACATATCCTTTGCCCCATGTTACATGTTGCAGTAATAATAATGATTAAATGAAAGTTATAACTGATCCTAAATCCTCTCTTGCAGTAATAATTATTAAATTCTTGACATTCTCATTTGTTTTAAAGTGGTCCTAAATCATCTCACCTCTTGGATTTTTAATTATTTTTAAATTTATAATGCATGTTTTATGTTAAAATTTGATAAAAATCACATCAAAATAGAAAAAATATATAAAAATAAAAGAAGCAAAAACCTTATTGACAAATATTCTTTTGTAAGGTAATAAAAATATCATTTTTTTTCTTAAAAACCACAAATTTTACATTAATTTTTTTATTTTTAAGAGAATGTTTAACTATTAAATCACATCATAATCCTATTAAATTAAGTAAAAATCTCACCATTCAAAAGTGTGCCTAATTGTGAGACTTTTTTCTCCGCACCATATCCCAAAATTCTCACTATTTTTAATTCTCACCAAAAGACAATAAAAGGAAAAATCCAAAATGCTCCAAAAAAATAAATTCTAAGCAAAAATAAAAGGCATTAAATGGAACTACCATGATTAATGGTAAGCTTCCCATCAAATGCACAGTATGACATCCCGTACCTTCCCTCTCTCTTCTTTTTGAACAGGTTTTCTTTATTTTAGTAATAATTTTATGGTTTGTTTAGTTTATAAATTAAATTTATGTGATTAGAATTATTTTTAATTTATATGTATTTTTTATGAGAGAAAATATTGTAATAAATTATAAATTATAATTTAAATTAGAGAATGAATTTTTTTATTAAACATCACATGACTCTTTTTATTTTATCAATTTAAATTTAAAATTTAATTTTTTTTATAATATAAAATTTTAAAAATAGTTAGATTTAACTTTTTATAAAAAATAAAAAACGAGTTGAACGAATCTTTAAACATTTTGCACGTAAAAAAAATTAAAAAACTAAAAAAAAAAAAAACAACCAAATGCAAATATTAGTCACACCTCATGATCTTCCAATGATATTCCTTGTCTGAAACCCAATAAACAAAAGATAAAGAACCAAATCCTACGCTCTTTTTTCACTCCTCCTTTCTCTTTCCTCTCTCTCTTTCTCTCTCTATAATGTGACATGAAGTTTCACAGAGGCTACAGCTTGGACAAAGTCAATCCACCGACTAATGATCAGCTAGCTTTTCTTTCCATGGATCTGAAACAGTGAACTTAACTTGTTACTGTTTTTCATGCACTTTCTTTGTCATAGTTTCTTACACTTGATCATTTGGAGCATGAACCAAGTTTCTCATTGCTGAAAAGAAACTATAAAATTCAGGTAAATTATGTGTTAAAATAATGCGTGATTAGTGCATATTTATTTTAATATTTTTTTTAATTATGCATGAATTGAGCTTAATGAGAAGATTACGTACCTTTTGCTTTTCCATATACTTGGATCCATAAATCCCAAGTCTAAAAGCAGAATCTCTTTTTTATAGAAAAAGATTGCAGGATTTTTTTTTGCTTCTAGTTTGAAACTTTCAATGGAGAATCTTCTTTCCATTTTCCAGTGACATTATATTTTTATATTTGTTTCCTCTTGACGGCAACTGATTTATTATTTGTTTTTTGTTATGTGTCATTTTTCATTTGAAACAGAATCAAAACAAGTATTATATATGTCTGTTATGGACAAGTTCCGAAATGATTGACTAGGATATCCAAACGCATGTAAGCTTTTTTTTTTTTTTTTTTTTTTTTTTTTTTTTTTGTTATTATTATTTATATGAGAAGGGTATTGTTTGGGATTGATTGTTCCCCCCCCCCTTTTATAGTTTTTGCTTTTCCAGTAATCGCAGATTCTGACTTTGTCAATGTGATTTTTGTGGCATTAGAATATGCCTCAAGACGGTCTGAGATCAGTCATATACAGGTCGTTTGTCACATGTGACGATCCTAAAGGAGTTGTTACTTGTAAGACAGTCAGAAAATACAAAACAGATTGCCAAAGGAAAAAGATGGAGGACAAGAGCGAAATCAGCCGGCGAAAGGCGAAGAGCTTAAGTGCGTATTCGGAGTATTACAACCCGAAAATGGAGGAGATAATCATGGCCTCAAAAGGGTTGGCGAGGAAAGAAGAGGAAACTCACAGCCCATCTTCATTTCAGCTAATGGAGGTCTCTAGAGGAGCTCAAAAGCTGAACCACATGATTGAGTCTTGGTCCAAGGGTGTGAAGTTTGATGGGCAATCCAAGGACATTGCAAGGGATTTGTTGAAAGGATCTCTTGATCTGCAAGATTCTTTGATCATGCTTGGTAAACTACAAGAGGCTTCACGGTACATGTCTCATCTGAAGAGGCAACAGATCATGGAGAGCTCAGAAAGATGTAGATATGATGATCATGATCATCATGATTATCATAATTATCAGTTAAGGGACAAATACCCAATGACAGGATTTCAAAATCCTAGGACTTCCTTTGGTGGGGCCTCTTCTAGGAGTTCAACAGAGGAGCTTAAGAAGGTTATAAGAGAGAGCCTTGTTAGTCAGAATTTTATGTCCAAGTCTGGAAAACGTGAAAGGGCCTGTTTTGCTCATAGAAGTTTGGACTCATCCTCAACTTCAGATCAATCTCCCTCCACAACCAGTTCAAGCCAGTTATCCTTGGCTCGTCCCGCCACCGAATCACCTACTGCTTCTTCTTCATCAGCAGCAGATTCTCAGACTGCGAAAGGTCCAAATCTGATTGCCAAGCTGATGGGGATAGAAGAATACCCTTTAAGGCCTTTTCAAGCCACTCCACAGAGAGGGTTTGAGGGGCATAACATGATTCCAAGCGAGCGGAGGCCTGTCTTCGATATTGACATGCCAAAGGCAAGGAAGCCTCAGTATGCGGTTCAGAAGGCAGGTCAGGAGAGAAAGACCCTGAAGGAAATTCTTGACACCATGCAGTTCAAAGGGCTTCTGAGAAGCAATGCTGCAAAAGGGGTTCAACCCTTTTCGGATCAATCCAATGCTTCCCATTTTAAGCAGAGATTGGCTGATGATGGTCCACCTATAGTACTCATAAAGCCTCTTCGCGTGCCATCAATCGAAGCAAAAGAGATGCAAACAATTAGACCATTGCTTGAAGAAGAGGACCCTTTGTACAGAAGAAAGATGCTGAGGAAACTGAGAAGAAAAGAAGAGCTTCATCCCAAGGAAATCGGTTACAAAGAAGTGAATTTGAAGTCCGATAAAATTCGCAGGAGGTCAGAAGTGGAAGGAGGTAAGGAGCAAAGATTGATAGTTGAAGTACCAGAGGAGAAAGAGGTAGTTGTTAAAGAGAATTCTTCAGTTAAGTTGAAAGTCCCTCGTCCTGTAAACCACAAACAACAGAAAAATGAGGCCATTGAAAAGAGAGCTGACAAGATTCAAAAGGTCGCCACTATTAACAGGAAGCCATTGGAGAAGGAGGTAGTAAGAACTAAAAGTGTTCCGAAGTCTGAAGATCAAGCCAAGAAGCTCTCAATTAAGGCAGGAAAGACGGATTCTAAATCAAACGTCGGGAAGATTCAAAATTCTAGACAACTGAGTAGTAACAAGTCAAGTGCCGTCAAACATGGAGAAATTGCAGCTTGTAATTCTTCTTTTCGAATAAAGAACCGAACAAAGAGAGAAAAGACTGGGAAAAAGCCTACAGCAGCTAAATCAGTTGTGAGTTTTCTTGAATCTATACTATAGCTGTATTTGTTAATCAAGAAAGATGTATAGCTGAAGGAACCAATAGTTGGTAAAGTAGATTTTGTGAACTAGGAAATGAAAAAATGACTTGTTCACAACTCGATGCAAATCTTCCTTTTTTATGCAGACTGAAACTTGTGGACTTGAAAAGGACGAGAAGAAGATTGAAGTTATCAATGGAAGCGAATACCGTGAAGTATCGATCGAGATTGATCCCGAAAATAATAAAGTTAAGGATCAACTCCCTAAAGAAGAGGAAGCAGATATCTATGATTCAAAGATTGAAGGTAAGCCCCTTATTACATGTTATTTTAGTAACCAAAAACTAATATTTTGATGAATTTTCATGTTCCATAAACTGTACATCTGATGGTTTATTCATAGACATGAAGATTTTCATTGCAAAGAAAACTGATACTTTCCCAATTAGTAATAACAATTGCTTCTAGGCCATAAGTAGCGAAGGACAAACATGAAACAGAATTATATATATCATGAAGCTTATATTCGCTTGTGAGTTTTTTGGAAAATGTAAGCGCAGACATTTACAAGAAAGCCCGTTTTTCCTTCCTGTAGAACGTTGCAGTCATAGCCACAGTTCTACTTGTGATGCCACACCATCAACACCATGTGCCGACCATGAAATACAAGGCAGAATTACAGAACAAGCTCCCAAAGACATCGGTCTTTGTACAAGTACAGATGGAAAAGCCTTCAAAAGCGAAACCGGTCTGAGAGCTCTCCTCTTGAGCAGTCTCTCTTTTCAAAACCATGTAGAGGAGCTTTTTGATCTCAACATGAACGGCTCTACCATCTTACAAACATCTTACATCGAAAACTTCGGGGAATCCAGTACCAGACTTTTGTTGGGTTGCGCAAAGGAACTCATTGAGCGGAAGAAAAGCCTTCATGATTCACAAACACTCCGTCCTCTTATACCGACGTGCACAGGCAAACCGAGGCGCTGCAGCGTCTCTCTAGAGACATTGGTTGAGGAAGTCTGCAGAGGGATTGAGGCTTTACAAAAATGCAGCAAGATTGATGGTGAAAGTCTTGTAGTGGATGTCTTGTATGCAATGTTGGAGACAGACTTAACCTGCAATGGATTTGTAAATGGGATTTGGGATTCCGGTTGGAGAACCGGATTTTTTTCTTGGGATGAAGCTGAACAAGTTGTGAATGACATAGAGAAACTGGTCTTGAGTGGACTAATTGAGGAGGTCTTCACTTGATGTTTGGTGCTTAAGTGTTGTAACAAATAATTTTGTTTGGCAAACAAGGTTAGTGAGAATCTCACTAACTTTTTTTTCTTTTTTTTTTTTTTGGTTTGACATGTTGTAACAAGTTGTATTGGAATATGATATTGCTTATATGATAAATATAGATATACAACTTATTAAGACATGCCAAACAAAGGCTTTATGCATAGATGTGAAGCGCTAGACATCTTGGGTTAATTCCTGAATTTTTTTATTTTTTATTTTTATTTTTTAAGGAAAACACATATTATAACATCTGCTGTAAATAAGATATAAAGATTACTAGTGGGATCAAACCCATAACTCCATCCAAACCCGGGCAGATATAGCTCTTATGGGACCACATCCCACACAAACGACAAGGAAATGACACGTACCAAACGACAAATGGTAGAAAACTGCAATGAAGTATAAATGAAATGACAATAAACTAATCTAAACGACCTTTGCTCCCGGAGAAAACGATGTACGAAAGACCAACTTATAAACGACTATAATTTAGCAAATCAAGAATCAACAAAAATCCTGATTAGCAAAAAATCAACAAAATCTTAAAAAAGACAACAATCGTAGGAGAATCACAGTAACATATTACAATAGGGCAACAAACAACTTTTTTTTTTTTTTTTTTAACCAACTTACGTTTTCACTTACTGTGAGTTGGTTCGTACCACATACCCAAAATAAATAAATAAATAAAACGTTACAAGAAAACTTCCTAAATTTATAATACACGCAAATTATTAATCGCTTACACTTAATTTCATTATCAGCCTTAACGATCTGCAACATTTTTTTTTGTTGGTTTTATTATCGCTTTAATGTCATTGTCGTTTTTTATTGAGAGACGTTTTTCATTTTGTTGTCATGTGTAGGGAGATATCGGCATTTATGTTACTGAGTCGTTTGGTAGAAATTTTTCAATTTTTGAAATTCTCGTTTACTGTAAAAAGAAAAAAAAAAAAATAAAAAAAAAGACACCAAACAAGAAGAATGAGTATGATAAAGCAGTGGTTATGTTATTTGATGGATCAATTGAATTGAAAAGATGCACATGAAAGCCACAAAGACATGCCTGTTTAAGAGTATTTAAGTTTCAAATGAGTGAAAATTAGAATCTTAGTACTATGGTTGGACTTGGAGGACTGGATTTTCTTCGGAAGAAGCTGAACAAGTGGCTTCCATTAGTGAAAATCTCACTTCACCTTGTCAACTTTTTTATCTATTTTTTTATCTTTTTTATTTTTTTTAAATATCGTTCATTTTATTTATTTAAATTTTAAATTTTAAATTTTTATAATTAAAAACTGTCAAAAATATCGCATTTTTATTACAGTTAAAAACTCTAAAAAAATATAACATATCAATTTAAATTAAAAACATAAATTCGTAAAGTGAACGAGACTTTATTGTATTATTATTTTTTTTTTTAACGTATGTCACGAAAATTACTTGTAATGTTTCTTTCCCTTTTTTCAGTTTTCATTACCATTATCATTGTAAGTAACCCCTTCAAATCCGCAAGTAGGGGTCCAGTGAATTATTTCTATCAAAAATAAAAAAAAGGAATGGCACATCAATAAAATCTATCGTCAAACAAGTATAATACTATACTTATCAATCATTAAAATACAAAATTTCCTGTGGTGATGCTTTGACAACAGTAACTATTGGATTAGTGAAATACTTTCCTATGGAAATCAATGGTGGCAGTAAAAACTTTGGGCGTCCAAAGTTGAGAGGGAGAAAAAGAATAAAAGAAAAGAAAAGAAAAGCCTATTGGAAAATTGATTCAGGACTAGGGATTAGAAAATCGACCAGACCCAGAACCTTTCCTCCGCCGCCGTCGCTTCTGCCGAATTCGCCAGAAGCTCAAGAATACCAGAAGACCTATATTGACAAGACAATTCAAATTAACAGTGGATCTAAAACTCTAAGCTAATTAAAAAGTCATCAAAATCTAAAACACATGTTGCTTGTGAAGTAGAAAAATAGAAAGTCAATGATTGCTAACCAGTAACAGCAATTAGTGAAGGAACAATCCAATGACTAGCAGCTAGCACAGGCATCTCAAGCTGCTGCAAGCAATACAAATAAGTCGGCATTATCGTAAAGAAAACTGCAATGACAAATGAAAACAAAGAACAAATCTCCTATCTGACCAAATATTTCTTTTGCTTACCTCATCTCCATAGAGCAGGCCCAAGTACTTGTTTCCCAAAGAATCACTTTTACTTTTTACATTAAACTTTGGACGCCTCGAATCAAACATGCGGATTGAAGAATTTAGACCTTTCCCCAAATCTATAACAGGATAACCTGGTAATCTCCTGTTTCTTCCCCTAACCTGTAAATTGTAGCCCTTGGTTCCCCATATTTCAAATCTGGAATCACTTCCGCAGATCAATTCCTTACCCATGACTGCAGAGTATGCAGAGAAATTCACATCGGTTCTACGAGATGGTAATTGGCTGTCATCCACATAAAGGGGCGAATCTTGTTTAGCAGAGTTGGCAAAAAGCACAGGATCTTTGATGTTCCCACCAGTGAAATCTAAAATTTTTCTCAGGAGCCAGTAACAATTAGTTACCATATGACTGCTGTCCAAACAGTTGGAATCCCCATAGACTGCAATACGACCTTCACCCGCTTCAATAAGACCAAGGATGGGAGAGTCTGCCTGCATTCATCATGAGCACACTGATGAGAATTTGGTCCGTCTAAAAAACATTTTAGAAATAGTACACAGAATAATCTTTACTCGGGTAATCACGAATTAGACTTCTTTTAAAGCAAGATGCAAGAATGTTAGATTTATGTTGATATACAAAGAGACTAGAAGTTGGCCGTCTTCCTTTCCTCATAATGGCAGATATATATCAGCATGGTCATCCTTACCTGAAGAATCTACTAATTGTTAGTTTGTAAATGTTTAATTGTTGTTTGAAGGGTCCAACTTATTTAGATTATTTAAATTCCTATTAGTACTGCTCCAATAAGTCAATACCGGTTCATATTACCTTCATATTACCTTAACAATGTGAAATTTGAACATCCTAAATCACTTGTCCATACCGGCCATATTCAGGGTCAACTTTGCTAAAGTTTGCATAAGTGGTACATCTACTCACCATGGACATGTCGGATGCCCGCAGTACATTTTGAGTGGCCCCGCTTTCTGAGCTATCAAAGAAGGGAAAGCTGTGCACATAACCCCCTCCAGGAAATCTCACAATGTCTGTTCCAGATGCATATCTACTCTGTTCACCATTAATTGTAAAATCTCCATTCAGAATTTTATCTCCAAATGCAATCCCAAATGGAGCCAAAAGGTCATTCAGTGCTGGAACATTAGAACCTCCAGTAACAGGAGTCCACCAGCTGCGGGTGTTATCATCAAAGAATCTCATCTTCACCATCGTGTCAACATTATACCACTCGCTAAATACAACCAACCCCAATCCAGTATTAATAACATCATCTCTTAGCTTGTCAATCTCCTCTTGGAAATACTCATCCTCAAGATCAACCAAAAGAAGTGTCCCATACTGCTGAGCATCAAAGCACGTAAGGGGGGAACCAAGTGTTTCTACATAGTAATCAGCATCCCGTAACATGTTGAACATGATGTGAAAATTCGTATGCAGGTGATCCCCATGCCAATCGAGAATGTCATTACGGACATCCAATGAGTCTCTTGGAATATAACCAGGAGGATATTTAATGTTGTGAAACTGGTCCCACAAGATTCTTTTTGATCTTGGTGGAGTAGGAACTACTTTTAACTTCAATTGAAGCACACAAGTACTAATACGCCGGTCCTTCTCTCCTTGAGCTGGAGGGCTATACACCCTAAATGTCACATTACCCTCAATGTCTCCAGAAAATTGTGCTCCTTCCTCCTTAATTTGCATGTGAAGTGCTAAATATCCAGTCCAAGGCCAGATAACTTCTGAATAAGTAAAGTGGATGCTCAGAAGATTACCTTCTTCATCAGAAGGATGCCATGTTGGTTGACTCTCAACATATCCAACCACACCCATCCCATTAAGAATGGTCGTGTTAAAAATAACAGGCATAGCACCTGCATAAAGCGGCTGACGACAAAAGGGCCAGGAATAAGGGCTGTCTGTATAATCGAGAACACTAGGAAAGATGCTTGCACGGGGTTGATAGCTCTTAAGAATTTCATAGGACGCTAACCTGAAAGGGTAGTCAAAAATTGAGAAGCTGCTCAATATATATATATATATATATATATATATATATATATATGTATGTATATGTATGTATGTATGTATGTATTTATGTATGCATGTGATAATTTCAGATGATAGTAATAAGAGTTACAAGAATAGCCGTCATTACTACAAATTTACAAAATCAACCAGAAAAACAAAATTAACACGCAAATGAAGAGTCCTCAATCAAGAATACTCACAGATCAACTCTGCCTGCACCCTGCTCATACATATTTGGACCAGAAAGCTTTGCAGCTCCCTCAACAAGTGCTTGTTTCATGCTTGCTGGATTTAAGATGTGCTTCCGATTATTTTCAGGGATGACACTAACAAGCAGACAAACCATACCAGCCACAACAGGACTTGCCACGCTAGTACCGGATAAGCTTTTACAACCCGTGCTGATTTTAGATCCCATAATGTCCCGGCCGTATGCAACCACATCTGGCTTCACCCGGCCATAACTGTACATATTTAGCACTTTGGTTTACAGTAGCATGATGAAAGTAGTATGTTCAGATGAAAGAGATGTATTTGACATAATAAACTCGCATGAATTGCATGTATCCGAGAAAAAGAAGAACACCAAATGTGGTATATGGCTTAGCCAAGGAGAAAAAAAAATTAAGCAACAAGAAGAAATTTGATAATGAATTACCCGTGAGGGAGTTCCCAAGTACTCATGCCTCTTGAGGAAAAAGAAGCAATGTGATCACTATAGTCAATGCCACCAACGCCAATCACATCACTCTGATCAGCTGGATTGTTTAGAGTTCCATAAAGTGGTCCATCGTTTCCAATTGCAGAAACCATTATTATATTGTTTGCTGTTATTTCCCATACCTAGTGAAGAAATAAGCGGCAAAGAGTGAAGCAAAGGTATTTTCCAAGCTTCTAGTGTATAATAGTTACAAAAGACACACAAACAACAAAGAGAAGAAGGGGAAGACTCGGAGATTTTATTGTATGTTTTTTTTTTTTTTTTTTTTTTTTTTTTTTGTTAAATAAAATTTAGAAAATTTGTTGAATTTATATATGTTTGTAAGGATAAATAAAGAACAATGACAGACAAAGGTAGCAATACCTTCTCCACAAATGGGAGATCCAAGTAATCAGGTCCACCTATGCTCAAATTTAAGACATCAATATTGGTTGCAATGGCATAGTTGAACGCATCAAGGAACCACGATGTGTATGATACCTGCAATTGGCTGAATACAGACTCTCATAATCTTATAAACTCTATTAACCAAGGCAAATACTAAAATCTTGTTATAGAACATAAGGACTCAAAGTAAATCACATAGGGAGTGGGCAGAAAACAAACTTCAAGCAATTCACACTGAAGCCTTGTGCTCCAAGCTTTAAAGTAATTATGAGTGAAGAAATACTAGGAAAAAGGCCCAGATGTTTGCATTTCACATGTAAATAAGTATTATAATGTGGAAAATCTATGTGCTCAAATGTACATTGCGAATAGAACATTCAAGAATCTGTATGAAAGTGTCTATCAAATGTCCAAAGATGCATTACCTGTGCATCTGTAAACACACGGAAAGCATAGATCTCTGTGTCGGGAGCAAAACCAAGACACTCTGTGTCTACCCCGGCAACAACACCAGCAACAAATGTCCCATGTCCAAGATTGTCATTCAAGGTATCTTCATTGGTCCAGTTCGTACGCTCCTGAAATTACTCAAACTCCAAAATTAAAATATCCACTCTAAGTAACAAAAACCAATATATAGGGAGAAAGAGGAAAATAGGCCAAAATTTGAGATGAATTAAAATTAATAGGCCAATAGTTTACATAAGTTAATAAATAGGTCAAATTATTATTTTCGTCCATAACTTGTCTGGTTATGAACTATAACTTGACAAGTTATTATTCATAATTGTCCATAACTTGTCCGGTTATGAACCATAACTTGACAAGTTTATCCATAACTTATCTGGTTATGAACCATAACTTAACAAGTTATGGCCTATTAATTTCTATAACTAAAAATTGGCCTATTTTCTTTCTTAAGCTTTTCATATTGGCCTATTTTCTACTATTTCCCCAATATATATTGACGAGATTTATGATATTGTACATCGCCTTATGATAAAGAATACCTTGATGTTTCGAAAATGCGGATGCTTATCTCGAATGCCAGTGTCAAAGACAGCCATTTTGACTTTTGACCCAGTGAACCCCTTTGCCCAGAGAGCATCAGCTCCAAATAATGAAGTAACTTGAGATCTCTACACGAATTGGTAGAGAAAGTGTGTCTGAGTTAAGATAGAATATTAACAAAATGTAAATAAGTAATCACTTGATCCTAGTCTCTTTTTGTATTTTTTTTACGTTTTAATCCAAAATTGTCACGCAGGGAAAGGAGAAAAAAAGGAAAAATCGTCATTAAATAACGAAATAAAAGTGGCTCTTTTCTGTTATATGGATCGAGACTATTCTACATGGATTCTCTAAACTATTTACTCTTGAAAAAAGCTCATCTGAATTTATAGAACCTTTTTCTTCGAAGAGAACCAGATTTAGACAAGTAAGATGTTGATACTTGCATTACACGCTTCTACAACAGCAGAAACATACCATAGAAAGAGGGCACAAACAATTATCAAAAGTTTCTTTTCTAAGAAACTAGAAATTTACATTATACCAATATATTGGCCTATCTTTTCACTATTTAAAGCACAAAAGTCAACAGCCTTCATGCTCAATCGAACAAACACTCCAGGTTTTTTTCCCTCTCTGTGAAAAGATGTTGTTCAATTCAACCAAAAAAAAAACCTCACAAAAAATCACAAATTATATAGCTTCTTCTTTTTTCCAAGATTAATTTCCTAGCCAATCAAACAACACGCAGAAACATAGCAATTCTTTAATTCGGTTCAATATATGATACGCCATGCATCTCCTACTTCCTAACCAAATTATAAAACAAAAAAAAAAAAAATCAGAAATCGCTTAATCTTCTCTTCTTTTGTCGATTTTCTATCCAACCAAACAGAACACCAAAAAACACCCAAAAAAAAAACACAGTTAAACAAAAAAACTCCTTACATCCGCCAATAGCTCCCTCTTCCAGCTCAACGACTCGCCCTCGCCTTCGCTAAACGACATCGCTGTGAAAATCTTCCCAGGCCGCTTCTTCCCATCCACAAAAGCCCCAACCCTAGCTCTCCTCCTTTTCCCTTCCCTAAGCAAACCCCTCCTGTAGCTCGCGTCGACATTGACGTCTTTCACCATCCCCAACCTCTCCAACTCCCGAAGCACCCCTTCCCTCGCCGACTCCTCGATCCAAACCAATGCGAAGTCGGTCGGAAACCGAGCCGCCGGATTCCGCCGCTCGATCCAGCCCCATCCCGGCGATCGGAGGCGCGATTGCAGGTACTCCCGGTGTTTTCCGGCGATCTTATACTCCGTGAAGCGGACGATGTAATTGTTCCTGCGATCAACTCCCGGAGAGGAAGAATTTAGGGTTGAAGCAGCGCTCGGAGAAGCGCTCGGAGAAGCGCTCGGAGAAGCGCGGGGCGGCGAATTGCGGAGGAGAGAAAAGGAGAGGAGAGGGATCGCGACAGAGAAGAAGACGACGACGACGGAGGCCCGATGAGAGTGAGCGATCATGGCGGTGGTGGCGACGCCGTGAAGCCTTCAATCATTTGGCGGGAAACTTCCTTCGCATCTGATATAGAGAAAGAGAGAGAGAAATGGAAGTGAGATAAGTGTTAATTGCAGAGTTTCGACTCTCCTCGTTCTTATTCTTTTCTTGGGTCTGACTTTAAGCTCTTCCTTTTGTTTTAATTTTTATTTTTTTTATTTATTTTTATTTCTATTTAGAAGTGGATATTTATTTTAATAATTAAACTCGAGATTTCAGAACATAAAAGAAGGGCATAACGCTTCTTGTTCTTGATTTCCGTGTGTGTGTGTGTGTGTGTTTTTTTTTTTTTTATTTTAAATAAGCATAGGCATTTTTATAAAGAGGAAGAAAAATCTGCATCTAGTGAAATGAGTATCTTCTTTCTATTTTTTTTTTTAATTACTTCATATTTCAAATAGTTTCACATTAATGTCTTAGTTGGGGCTTCTTTTTTTGTTATTGTTATAGAGCTTATGTTAGAAGTGTATGCTCTGCGGCAATATTCAATGATACATAACCGACGCGAACATAATACATGCAGTGTGATTTTATACCTTTTTTAAAAAAAATTAATTTAGCGAAGACAAAAACTCAAGGATATGTTTCGTTATGATATTTATAAAGTGCCCAGAATGACATGTCTTTTTTCAATGAAAACGACATGTCTTTATGTCATGAGTCTCTTATCTCAAGATGTTTCTTCATTCGCGCGTCAGTCTATAGTGCCTCAGTCAGTGTTCTTCAATCTTCTTCCGCTTATTTATGCTACAAATACTACAAATTCGACGCTGTCATGCTATTATAAATGCTATCGAGTTTATTTGAAAATTAAGATTATGTTTAAAATCAAATCTTTTATTAATTTAAATTTTATTTTATTAATTTAAAAAAATTAAAAATTTTAAAAATAATTATATTTAAATTTTTTTATTATAATAAAAAATTCTCATCACATTTTAATTAAAATTAAAAACTTAAATTAATAAATTAAATAAGCCCTAAATAGTTTACAACGCACAATAAGTTCATTTTAGGAGTAAAAATAATCCTCGTAAAAAGATGGTGTTTTTGTTTAAAGAAAACGATGATGTTCTAAAACTCGAACTAAACTAAGGATAAATCAAGGAAACAATAACAATATAAATTAACGAATCGTTCAAATGCATTCAAGTTATTAACTTAGAATGAGAAAGTTAGCGTGGTCAGAATACTTGACCACATGACTGATAAATAAAAATGACGTAGAAATACGTAAGATATATTTTAGAGTCTATTTAGTTCTCTGATTCAAGTTTTTAATTTGAGTTGAGATGTAACTTTATGTGAGAGTTTTTTACTTCAATAAAAAAGTTAAATGTGATTATTTGTGATAGTTTTTTACTGTAACAGAACTCGAATTTTAAACTCAAATCAATAAAATAAATAAGATTCTAATTTTATTTTAAATAAAACAAGTGGCAAAATTTAATCTAAAAGCTGAAAACATCTCAAAGGCTAAAACTAGATGTAAGTGCAAGTAAAAATATATATATATATATATATATTAAATTTTTTTCCTCATTTCAATACTGAAATCTTCTTGACCTTTCTATGGATAAATTTCTTACGTAGGTTGAGTTTCTCCGAGTCGGCTGAGTCATGAAATTATTAAGATCTCATTTATTTAAATTTTATTAATTAAAAATTTTTAATTTAATTTTTTTTGATTATAGTAAAAATTTTTTTAAAATTATATTTTAATTTAAAAAAAATTTATTTTTAATATTTTTTTTTATTATAATAAAAAAATTTTCATATAAAATTATATTTTAATTTAAATTAAAAATTTGAGTTCACCACCTGAATGAAACCTAAAATAAATGTGGACGCAGCGGTGAAAGAAGGCTCTAATCATTTTGGAGTTGGAATTATGTTTCGGATGAAGAAGGCTCTGTCATTTTAGCCGCAGCTCTTAGACTTCGGGAGTGCTGTTTCTCCACACTTAAGAGAGTGCTTTGCAGTTAGGGAGGGAATTTTATTGGCCCAACCAAAGTCGTGAATTTCATAATTAAGTGGTTGAGTCGCGTTAATTGTTCGTGTCATCTAGAGTTGAATTTTCAATCGCCAGATTCTACTATCATTGGTGATATCAGCATAGTATTTCATTAGCGTCTTATAATTATGTTGGTTATATTATATTTCCCGATCTCGATAAGATAATTTCGTAGTCCACATGTTAACGGGTCTCATTGTTTGATAGAAATTTATTTTTTGATTTAAATTATAATTCGTGATTTATTATAGTATTTTTTTTTATAAAAAATACACATAAATTAAAAATAGTTCGAATAACATAGTTTGAATCTTTCAACTAAACGTTAACTAATAGATTGTATCCAATGGAGGAGGTAAAAATAGCCTATCCCATTATAGTTTTTCCTATTGAAATTATCTACATTTCTCAAAAAAAAAAAAAAAAAAAAAGCCACATTCTTGTTTTTCCCACTCAAAGTTAATGACATATGACATATGATCATCGTTCATGTTAAACTTGCAATTCTCTAATTACCTAAAAAAAAAAAAAAAAAAAAAAACAAAAAAAAAAAAAAAAAAAAAAAAAAAGAGACACCTTCTCACTCCATCCGTAAAAGAGAGAGAGAGAGAGAGAGAGAGAAATGGAAGAGGGACTTCGAAGTCCCAAAAACCTCAGCCACATTCAAAGAGTTAAGAGAGCTAGAGAAATCAAATAAGGGAGCGGCTTACATGGTCAAGCTTGTCGAGGTTGCCAAGCTTTCAATTTTGAGCTTCAGAATGGAGAGTTTTGAAGGAAAAACTGAAACTAAAAAAAGAAGTTTTGAAGGACATCATCCATCGAATCTCTTAGAGAGATAATCAGAAATTGTTAATCTGCATATTTTCTGACTCGATGATGAAGCTAAATCTATATAATTACAAGATGAAGCCAAATTTCGGATGATTAGCTGATTATGTTGACTAGATTATTAGCCAAATTTCTAACTTAGCGTTGGAAAGTTTTCCTAACAAAAATCCTTTATTTCCCCCATTTGGAGTTCCACACAAGAATGGATATTAAAAACCAAAGTGAGCAACAACAATAACCGTGATCTTGACTTGAGCAGATTTTCACGCCAAACACTTGTGATAAAAAATTAAGTTATATCTTCTAAATTCACTAACGTTCAGTGAAGTTAAAAAAAGAAGAAGAAGAAGAGGAAGAAGAAGTACAACTAATGTTAAAGCACCATGCCATGCTACCAAACTATCAAAATGACACGTTGTGATGTTGTCAGTTCTATTACATCCAACCCGTCTAGGTAAAAAAACGACACGTCGTTTAATTCCCCGCGCTATCTCTCTGCCTTTCCAAGCTTCTTGCCTTATCCAAACTCTACAACGACAGCAAAAATCCAAAAACGACGTCGGAGAGAGGCGTAAAAAGCGGAACAAAAGCCACTGCCCTCTTCTCTGCAGACTGCTGCAGTAGAGAAAGTGATAATAATGGCGCGAGGCCTAATCCTTTCGCTGCGAATGGAAACCATGACAACACTTCCCAATCCATCAACCTTCCTCTCTCTTCGCCATTTCCGCCATTACAATCATCTTCTTCGTCGTCTCCGTTACTCTGTTGCTCCGCTTCGTTGCTTCTATCAGTCCGTTTCTTCTGCGCCCGAGGCCGTTGACATGACCAACTACCATCAAGCTTTCTCCGCCCGGATGGCCATGGCCGGCCTTAAGCCCCACCACCGTATCGGTGAGTTGTGGTTTTTTCCTTTTTTTTGCAAGTTTATTGCTTTCTTTAGTTTCAACTGCATATGATCATTTTAATTTCTGGGTATCTTTACTATTTGTCTAGCAAAGTTTTTTTTTTTTTTTTTTTTTTCAAATGTATTATTGCTCGGTGAACCACAAATTCAGCTTGAATTGAATTTGATGGGTTGTTTTAATTTTATTTTTCATTACTACGTCCTCTTTCCGTGATGATGAAGAAGTTTACAGGAGAAAATCTTCTGTGGAAGGCAATAATCGTCATAATTAGGCTCCAGAACTTAACATCTTTACTATTTGCTTAGGAATTTTTTTTTTTTTTTGGTCGAATATATCATTGCTCAGAGAACCACTAATTCAGTTGAAATTGTTTTTTTATTTTATATATTTTTGTAGCTCTAGGGGTCTCTGGAGGACCAGACAGTATGGCACTGTGTGTTCTAACTGCCCATTGGAAGACCAATGGCTTGAGTGTTAATCATGATTGTGATGCCTTCATTGATGGGCTTTTGGCTATAATTGTTGATCACAGCCTACGAGCTGAGAGTAACGAGGAGGCTAATATTGTATCTCGTCGCGTCTCTAGAATGGGTACATTTTCAAACTTTTTGCATATACGTTGTTTTGGACATTTTGGTTCTATAGTTTTTGCATATAATGAACAAGAAGGCTAGTGTACACGCTGTGTAGGAATCAGATGTGAGATTGCCCATTGTGAGTGGTTGGATGGTCGACCAAAACAAGGTCACTTGCAGGAAGCAGCTCGAGACATGAGGTGCTTATTTTCCGGTTTCGGATTAATTTTAGATGTGGTTAAGTTGTTTGAAGAATGGGTTTTTGATTCTTTTGAAGTGGGGTTTGGATTTCAGGTACCAACATTTTCAGAAAGTTTGCAACCAAAACCAGATCAGTGCCTTGCTTATTGCGCATCATGCTGATGACCAGGTCTGTCCTGCATCATTTTGGTTAGTTTGTCTAATTACAGACTGTTCTTTTTTTTTTTCTGCCTGGAAGGATGCCATGAGTACTGATTGCTATGACACGGTGCAGGCTGAGTTATTTGTTCTCAGACTATCGCGAAACAGTGGTGTGCTAGGACTTGCTGGAATGCCGTTTGTGTCTCAGATATTCTCGTCATACACCCATTCTTGTGATTCGAATGATCGTGGCATTCTTCTTGTGCGACCGCTTCTGGATTTCTCAAAAGAAGACATGTACAAGGTTAATGTGGTAGATTATCTCGCGGTTTTTCTTTCAGGACGGGGTTTGTAATTTAAACGGGCATGTTATTAGTTCTTTTGCAGATATGTCAAGGAAGCGAACAGAAGTGGGTGGAAGACCCAACTAATCAAAGCCAGCTATATGCTCGTAATAGGATCCGAACATCGTTAAGAAAATACTCATCATGTGAGTTTCAGTGAGTATAAATCCGAGTTTTAGTCTAATTGAACTCTCTAATCAGTAATGTTGTGTGGTCTTTTCTTATTCATAAAAACAAGCTTGGCCACGTTAAAGATAATTGTTCTTCCTTTCATTCTTCAGACACATTCAATTCCGAGCTACAAGCAGTTATTTCTGCCTGTCAACAGACACGGTTATACGTTGATAATGTTTGCTCCAACTTGATAAATAAAGCAGTAACTGTTACGGATGTGAGTCCTTTTGCCGGTTCATTCCTTTAAACCATTTGTATTCACTGATAAGCTTTAATGAAAATTTACGCGACTTATTCCAAATATTTCCAAAAATCTCACAAAAATTCATGTGGCCTTACTCCTTGCAGCTTGGCTACGTTGTCATTGATTTGGAGATCCTAAAAGAGTCAAAAGTTGAAGACATTTGCCTGTCAAGGTTTATTGCGTTGCTTTTACAGGTATTTTATATAATCCTCACCTTGTGAGCTTTTTCATATCTCGGCTATTTTTACTCAAATACTTGAAAATTTTGATGATGCATGATAATTCACTCTTTGATGCTGTTCTCTGCATGTTTCAGTTCGTCTCACAAAGGAACAGGCCAATTAGAGGTAGTACTTCAAAGTTGCTTTTGGACTACATGCATACTTTCCCGTGCAAGGTAAACCTTGTTTCGTTATTCCGCTATTTGCTAATCTGTCAAATATGCTTCTCCAAAATAGGTGCTGCTCACAGATTAAATCTTCAGTCTTCTTTATTGTCTGAGTCTCGCTTTGTTCATAATAAGGTTTTCATGTGGTCATGTTAGCTTTCGATCTGTAGTCTACCCTATATTAATTTTGTTTCGTTTGTTTTTTTTTTTTTTTTTTTTTTTTTTTTTTTGACTTATTTAATTCATGTGTTAAAATCTATCTTTGCTTCTTGCAGACCTCCCTTACAGCAGCTGGTTGTTACCTTTGTCCAGCGCCTGGATCAAAAGGCACCAAAGCCCTGGTTTGTTATTCTGTTGATCATCCTTTGCCTCAAACAAAAGAATTCCTCAATGTGCAGTCATATGTTGAACATCAATACCAAACTTCAAATGACGTGGAGCAAATCATAGCAGGTAGCAAATTGTGTTTGGACCGCTTGGTTCCAGATGCATCGAAAGTGCATTTTTTGGACGTAACGTCTGAATCTGTTCTGACTGAAGCTAGAAGACTCAATATGCTTAGTGAGTCGACATGCGAAAACATCCTTCTATTACAAAGAGATGAAGTTAAACATTTCAGGACTGAAAAGAGAGCGAAATCAGAATTCGAGTCAAAAGGCAAAGTAAAATCCATCAGTATGTATTCCGAACCGCTTAATCCCGGGCAAATTTGTTCCTTCATGAACCGATTCTTTGTCACATGGAAAACACCCGAGGAAACTGTTTGTGAGCAGGGTTTGGGAGGGGAAAGTTGGCGCCATCATTTCAGGTCATGCATGGTTGGTGATGAAATGGCAACCGAGGTGCGCCACATGGCAGAATCTGACTGGCTGTATCTTGTCGACTTGGTAAAGAGTCCCACTTCTTTTCAACAGCAAAAACTACCTTCAGCTAGCAGAGATGGGAAAAACTCGTGTTTGGATTATGCAAGGTACTCAGCTCAAAGGGCTCTTCGGATTCTGAAATCTGTCCCGGTTGCCGCAAGAAGAGGCCTGCCTGTTCTAATCAATAGTCAAGGACTTCTACTAAGCATCCCGGTACCTTCCTTTTTCCCATTTCAGCAGTTAAGACATTCTGTTGTATTTTAACTTCATTCAAATCACGACAACAGCCACTAAAGCTAAACTTTTTGTCTTAATTTCTTTGAACCGTCTTTTGTTTGAGTAATCTGAGTCCTACTTTCCTTGACAGAGCATTGGCTTCAAACATTGCGCTCGGTTAGATGTAACAGCGGTATTCATGCCAAGAGTACCCCTCGGAGGCGGTCATAGTTTTTTCAGATGAGGACCTCATATATTTGGATGTATGAACCATAGGAAGTAGAGGCCATGATTAGAAAGCAGAGCCGTTTTCCAGTTATTGAATGACGAGATGGTTTTCTAATCTCTCCACCGGCTCTCACCCGTTAGAACACCAGGGAACTAACATCATTTTTGGCTTCGCTTGATCTGTAAATTACATTGTAAAGTAGGTTTTACAACTTTACATGCATTAATAAATGTCCGTTCCTATATATTCTTGGTTAATTGAAGCTACAATTTTCTGTATGGAAGCAATTGTGTAGCACCTATGCGCTATACACAAGTGTTAATGAACGTTGAGAAAAGATACACATCAAACTTTTCTACAAAATTGAAAGGTTTTTGCTGTGTTTCTCATTGTATTGGACAGGAGTCTGCTTACAGGTCTTGAAAAGGAAAACAAAAGGAAAAAGAAACAATTTTTATCATTCCTGCAATGCCAACTTCAAAATTTGAAGTTGGTAGTTTTCTGAGGGACCATGATTTCCTGTGCCCTCAAACAAATATTCCTCTTACAAACTTTTTTGTGTGATACACTGAAGAAAAAGGTGAGAATGGGAGACCAGAGAGAGAGAAAAATTACAATCTGCCCTGACCACCTCGTTCCTTCAAAGAGTCGAAAGACGTGAACCATTGCTTCCAAGCAGCGTCCTTTTGCTGCTCAAGCCATGAAAGAAAAGCACTGTCCAACAGGCAGAAGATGTTGACGTATAGGAGCTGATACCTGACTGGAACATATCGGAAATTCACAATCTGAACAATCGGCCACACACCACCTTCTAATATCAAGGCTGGGAGAAAATCCCTCTTCACATCTTCCTTCACTTGCTGAACATTCTTTCCCATGGAAAATCCCATGTACGTGAAAAAGACTAACAGATCAAGAGGACCGAAGATAATGCCATCCGCTGCCACTTTCGTCGCCACAAACCGCAATGACTTCGGCTGTTGGTGAAGCTTCAGCCTTATAAACCTGTCCAAGCCTTCATACCTACAAGGGAAAATGACTAGCCCCATAAGAACTCAAGTGAAAAATACCCATAATCTAAAGTTTATCTTTCGATATTACATATATATTAGTACAATATAAGTAGTTGCAATTCATTACACCTATAGAGATGTCACACCCTTCATAGAGTGCACTGCCCCTTGCATGAATAACTCAACAAGAGAACAAATTGCCTCAATCAAGAGGATTAATATCCACAACTCAGAAACAACATCCAATCCAAGTCATGCTATAGGTTCTCATTTTCAGTTTTAAAATTGTCTACAAAGAACCAGAAAAAAGAATCCATATTAAAATGCTTGTCCTCACACTGGTATCTTCTACTTCTAACGAATTGAGAGATATCAAAGAAAGTTCAAAACAACTGATCTCAAGCGAAAAGGATAAGAAACACACACCAGAAATGGCCAACCGGTCCAACAAAGCCGAAGCCGAACGTGCTTGTGATGGCCACACGTTTCCAATTGATTCTAAAATCTGCATCCGCATCCTGATACATTAAACGTTGGTTGTGATCTAACTTTTGCAAAGAAACTGACTGATACACAAGTTTACTTGCTTCAGCCAAAGAAAAATAAAAAATAAAACTCTTAAACTTATCCAAGTGTGAAAGTACCAGTAATTCCGTAACACTAGTAAATGCCACAATGATAAAGACGAAAAGAATGATTTTCCTTTTTTTTTTTTTTTATTTAGAAGGATGAAAAGAATGATTAAAAGGGGACGAACTAGAACTGTATGAATAACGTTTTTCATGATATAAATCCTGTTATAAACACGTATAGAGATTGAGATATGGCCGCATATTGAACTTCATCACTACACTAGAAACAGAAAGTATACTTTTAAGAAACTCCATCCGTTCATGAATGATAAAAACCCTCGGCTAATATCACATTATGCATTAGCACTATTAAATATGACGTTTTTCTACTATTTATGAAATCGTCTAAGCAAAAGGTTGCATTATTGTTCACATCTTAGTCAAAGGCTTTTTGAAGCTTCTGGAAAATTGTAGAAGGGTCCTTACAAAAGAGGGCATTGCTAGCCTATGTTCGTTAAAGGTTACAGGAAATAACAACACAATAAAATGCAAGTTTTTTTTTTTTTCTTTTTTAAACAGTCAACATCAACAAGCTCAACAGATATTTCAGAGGAAAAACATAAAGGAAATCTCACTAGTGCAAATATCACTGCCATAATATCCACAAAAAAAGCCTCAGAAAAAAAAAAAAAAAAATCATAAAAAAAAACAAAAACCAAAAAAAAAAAAAAGGGTAATCATAGAAAACCCAAAACCAAAAAAAGGTACTTTACAGCTACAGCTACCCAATTCACCAATATAAGGTTCAAGAACCCAAAAAAAAAAAAAAAAAAAAAAAAAAAAAAAGGATACACCCAGATAAGGAAAAGGCCTAATATTTACAAAGGAGAAGAAGAAAAAGTAAAGAAAGAATAATTTAAGTAATGGGCATTTTGGAGGAGAAAAAGAAAACTCACAGAAATTTGAAGGCGGGATTTAGCGGTGGAGTGGGTAATGTATTGAGCGGCAACGTCGCCGACGCCCCAAAGAAAGCCGGAGCTTATCACCTGAGTCTTCACCGGATGATAAGCCAGGCAGTTCTGGTACCACTTCCAAAGCCTCAAACTCATCATCCAAAAAATTATAACAAAAAAAAAAAAAGCAAAAGAAAAAATTGGTAGAGAAAGAGGGATATGTAAAAGAAGTGTGGCTTGTAAATGTACTAATGTTGAGAACCCATGTCCTATTTATGACCACTTTGTCAGGACGTGTCTGACAAAAATGCATATCTAAAATTCAAAGCCCATTTTCTTGATTTTGGAAACTTCTTATTTTGAGCTTAGCTGTTATATAGGTCCATCCCAAATGGAAGATGAGTTTGTTGAAATAATAAACATAATTTTTTTTTATCAATAATTGAAATTCAGAGGGCATATGTATGGATGATGAGTTTGTTTAAATAAAATTAGACATGTTTTAATTAAATTAATAATCAAAATGCAAAGAGTATGTTTGAATTTTTTTGATTTATAATCATCTTTGTGAAACAAAAATAAATAAAAATATATATATATATATATTGATTTTCTCAATCTCTCTTCCCTTCTGGTCTGAATAGCAGGTTCCATTCTTTTTTTCAATGGAAAATGATGGAAAATTTTTATTCTTTATTGAATGTATACGGAGTGCTAACTGCTTTATTCATTATATTTCAACAATTTTTCTGATAATTTAATTAATCTTTTGCTTTTTTAAAATAAATTTTAATATCGTCCTCTACAATCTAGATTAAAATTTTTTTGGCTATGATCTACACTCTACGTTAGTTGTGTATGTTTTTGTTAACTTGATCAAATTTGACTCTATAATTTACGTTAGGGTAAGTTTAATTTATTAATTTGAGTTTTTAATTTGAGTTGAGATGTGACTTTATGTGAATATTTTTTATTGTAGTAAAAAAGTTAGATGTTATTGTTTTTAAGAGTTTTTTATTATAATAAAACTTAAATTCTAAACTCGAATCGGTGAAATGAACGGGACATTAATTATGCAATGAAATAAGTTGAAATTTTAAATCTAAACATATTTTAGAATTAAAAGTTTCGTTCATTTCGCGGATTTAAGTTTTTAATTTGAGTAAAATGTTATATTTTTTTAGAGTTTTTAACTGTAGTAGAAAAAATTAAATGTAATATTTTATGAGAACTTTTAACTATAGAAACGTGAAATTAAAACTTAAATCAGTAAAATAAATAAGATCAAATTTGTTTACTTGTTTAAATCCAAACATGTTACATGACCAAAAAAAAAAAAAAAAAAATCCAAAGATGTTACATGATTGGTGATATTGGTTTCACTTTAAAGTTTTTTTTTTTTTGAAAAAAAAAAAGGTGGGGATGGGTAAGAAAAAATTCTTCTAGTTTTTGGTCTTTTTTGGGTGGCGTACTCTTTTTTTGGTCTTGTTGGGAATAAGAAAATTCTAGAAGAAGGTTCAATTCATGAGAAAATACAGATAAACTCTTTCAGAACGGAATAATATTTGCTTGACCCATCCCATGAAAGCTCAGCATACTCAAATAAAGTATGCTTCGTTTATTTTTATTTGAGTTTTTAATTTTAAATTTTTATAATAAATTTTTTTAAAAAAATATCACATTAAATTTTTTTTATTATAAAAAAAAATTTTAAAAAAATATTACATTTTAATTTAAATTAAAAACTCAAATCTCTAAAACAAACGCGATACTTTCTTTCTTTGTTTTGTCACCCAAATAATCTCCATAAAGCTCTAAATTGAAACGACATCGTTCTGGCTAGGATTTAAAACAGAGATTTTATTCAGTGGTTATAATTTTGACCTCGAGTATAAAAGGGTGCCTTGGCGAAATCTGGTCCACGGAAAATCTTCACATTTTATTTTGTGTCGTACCTTTTAACAGCCTCAAAAACTATCCAGAAAATCTCATTCTGATGAATATTTGTGGATAAGAATCTCTAGTGGATTGTCACAACACAAACACATTGGCACTACACTAGACTACAAAAACAATATTATTTTACTACTTACCCGCTTCAACTCCATGGGCTACATGCACAACACAGTTACCAATGACCATGCAACTCCAGTTCTCCTCCTAAGGTACACACAACACAATCATTAACGACTGCTTAATGTTGGATTTCTCTTTATAAGTTTCAAATTCTTCTGTTTTTTCCTGTTTTTGGTCAAACATTTTGGTTGAATTTACTTACTATACTTTGATGTTAAATCAAAAGTGGGAGATCTCAAGTACCCAGATGGAATTACATTGTAATCGAGTTCAAACTACAGACGTGTGGTTGTAAAATGGGTGCTTGGGATGTTGAAATGCCCTTTTCTTGTGATAACCCCTTAAGAATTAGATGCCTTAATTCTATACAACCAAGAGCAATGAAAACGTAGAGGAAACTCAAACAAGCAAGAACGTGTAATGTGTTGTAGTGTGGTTCACCGTCAGACTCGTTGTGTTTTCTCTGACCTCTCTCTCAACCCTAAAAACGGTGCGTGCTGTCACAAATTAAGAGTCCCTCTTGTCTAACAATTAGGCGTCTTATTAAGGATTTGGCCATTTTGAAGCCTAGTTTTTGTTGCAAGCGAAATTGCTCATCAAGTTCCGCAAAGGATCGCAATTTAAAGCGCCAAATGCGGCCCTTTGTTTGTCTTTGCACTAATGGTCCTTTTTGTTAGTTAGTGGAAGAGTTTCTTTGTACCAATGTGTGTAATAAGATATTCATTTGTGAATTCAATGCTGTGTTGTTGAGTTGTTTCTTAGGATTGTCTGGTGGTGTTTGTGATTTCATATGCTATGCAACAGGATCCATTCTGTAGAAGATCTCTTTAACTATCTATGCAAAATCTGAAGATTGGGCTAAAACAAATTCTGTGTTATGGTCTGGCAGTCAAAGTTTCAACTTTTTCAAGGAAGGGAGGTGGTTCAGAAATAATTTGAGGTGCTTGTGAGAGAGAAGTTTTCTGAGAAGTTCATTCCGTTATCATGGGTAGAAGCCAAGAAGGAACCATCACAAGCAAGGAGCGGGT
The DNA here is from genome assembly GCA_012066045.3 of Morus alba. NCBI lineage: Eukaryota > Viridiplantae > Streptophyta > Magnoliopsida > Rosales > Moraceae > Morus > Morus alba. The sequence goes on from CP050232.2 coordinate 16,729,030, forward strand.
CCAGACATCTCCAATCATGGTACCATAACAGCAATTGTTTCTAACATATAATGGAAATCATTTTATCTTATGACTTTTTTTTTTTTTTTTTTTTTTTTTTTTTTTTTTTTTTTTTTTTAACAACTTGTGAATATTGCCTTTGAATTTTTTTTTTTTTTGGCTGAACTACTTTTTGGTGAACACTTTCTTTACTTTTCTTTAGTTCTGATAGAATTTTAGTTTTTTTGTTTGAACTTGGGCTGGGGAAATTTGAACTCTACACCTTAAGATGGAATCATATATGGATTTATCGCTTGGCTATGCCAGTAAGCACGTAGAACTTTAGATTTTATATATACAAGAATCATTATGTTTTGTTGATTTGCTATTTTGAATATTTTGGTAAGTCATTATTGTTGAAATATTACAAATTATTGCATCAACTTATTTGCACGGATGCCATTTAAATATATAGTTTGTCATCTCATAAAAAGGTTGTCAAACTCATTCCTATTACTAGGCTCGAGTGTTAACTAAATCCAGAATGTGGTTTTCTGAAACTAGTTCTAAAAAAAAGTTGTCACCATGGGGTGAGAATGTTTGCACGCCCGCATGTGTGTTGTTTTGAGATAATGAAGCTCGCTTCTTTGAATAGCATCAATGTTTCAATAACATTTATTAGATATAAGATCATCCGTGCATGTTTAGATGTAGCAATAGTCAAATTATGATCATTTTTTAACTTCATAGGAATCGCATATGCACAAGAAGGACAAAGTACAAGTGTTCTCAAATTCCATAGACTCGCATATCCAATCACGCTGCCTGGTCTGTTTGGGAAACAACAGCTGCCGAACTGTTCGTTCAAGAACAAAACTAATGAATATTTTGATTGAAAGGGGGAGGCCTCATGAAGTCCAGACCATCTTCAACAGTTTAGTAGAAGAAGGACACAGGCCAACACTAATAACATACACAACACTTGTATCTGCCTTGACCCGCCAGAAACGTTTCAAGTCCGTTCCTGCACTTCTTTCTAAGCTGAAAGAAAATGGTATGAAGCCCGACTCGATACTTTTCAATGCCATGATAAATGCTTTTACCGAATCCGGGAAGGTAGACGATGCCATGAAAATCTTTTGGAGAATGGAGAAGAATGGATGCAGACCCACTACTAGCACTTTCAACACCCTCATTAAAGGATATGGAATTGCTGGTAAGCCTGAAGAATCTCTGAAATTGCTAGAGCTTATGTCAAAGTATGAAAATGTGAAACCGAATGATAGGACATATAATATTCTTGTTAGAGCTTGGTGTAACAAGAAGAAAATTGATGAAGCATGGAATGTGGTGTATAAGATGGTTGCATCTGGTGTGCAACCTGATGTTGTCACTTATAACACATTGGCAAAGGCTTATGCTGAGAATGGGGAGACATGGAGGGCTGAAAGGATGATCTTGGAGATGGAGAGCAATAGAGTTCGTCCGAATGAGAGAACTTGTGGCATCATCATAAATGGATATTGTAAAGAAGGAAATATGGAAGATGCTTTGAGGTTTGTGTACAGGATGAAGGAGCTTGGTGTGCATCCAAATCTTGTTGTTTTCAACTCTCTTATCAAGGGATTTCTGGAAATTACCGACGCGGATGGAATCAATGAGGCAAGTTCAAACTCCGATACTCTTTTGTTGGTCCATTCCCTTTCTCTCAAGTTCATTGTGTTTGTCAATGTTTCAGGTGAAATAGGACCACGATTTTTGCTGTCGTCAATATATTGTCTCTGTTTTCCTCATATCACAATAACAAAAATACTAATGCCATTACCGGAGGGAGAATTAGTTATTCATGTTATGCCTGATGATTCCTATCTTCAATTATGAATTATTAGTTTCTTTTGTGAGTATGTTAAACATTCATGCTTAATTGAAGAATAAATTGGACAGGCACTGTCAATGATGGAAAAATTTGGGATAAAACCCGATGTTATCACATTTAGCACCATCATGAATGCATGGAGCTCCGCAGGCCTCATGGATAAATGCCAGGAGATCTTCAATGACATGTTGAAATCTGGTATTGAACCCGACATTCACGCATTCAGTATTCTTGCAAAAGGCTATGTACGAGCCAGTGAGCCAGGGAAGGCCCAGTCACTTCTTACTTCAATGAGCAAATACGGTGTCCATGCAAATGTCGTGATCTTCACAACCATTATCAGCGGGTGGTGCAGTGCAGGGAAAATGGATCTCGCAATGAGAGCTTATGAGAAAATGTGCGAGATGGACGTCTCCCCAAATCTCAAAACCTTTGAGACCCTAATATGGGGATATGGAGAAGTAAAGCAGCCATGGAATGCAGAAGAACTGCTCCATGTCATGGAACAGAAGGGAGTTTCTCCCGAAAAGAGCACTTTCCGCCTTGTCGCAGAGGCTTGGCGTGCCATAGGTTTTATCACCGAAGCCAAGAGAATTCTAAATGAGGCAGAAGAAGAAGAGAAGGAAGTTTTACCAAAAACTGCAAAGGAAGAAAAATCTTTGGAGAGTTCGGAGACAATTTACAAGAAACAAGACTTGAGAGCTTCTTCTTATCCTAATATTTTGCAGGTTCCTGGACTAGTTGCTGACAAACCAACTGCTGCTAACATGAGAAAAGGCCAGATGGTTTCTAAAGGATTTGAGTACTCATCTGAAGGCATTCAAAATGCCACCAAATCTATTTTTCTTCCTCATACAAGTACGGTAAGAGTGCAACCGATGATCGTATGTCGAAAGCAATTGCACGGTGGTCTTGTTGGGCTACATGGGAACTTTGTAAATAAATGTAGAGTGGTGTTCATATGAAACGAGGATTTGAGGAAACGCAGGATCCTATGTTGGCAAGGGATGAAATTCTGTTCTGCCTTAAAAGTCGATTTTTGTCGGTTCCTTGAAGTTCAGGAGCCTTGAAGATTCTTTGCTGTTCAAAATTGTTGATTATTTGGTTTGCAGCATACCAACATATACCTCCAATTTCTGTTGCAATTCAACTGTACGTAATCATGTGATTTGTTTCATGAAATGTGTAATATATTCTTACTATTCAAGACCAGATAACAAACAGCTTTTGTCAATTTTTCAATATATAGACAATGGAATATTTTTACTTTGGAAACAAAAATTTCTGTCGATCCCATTCGTACTTTTCTTTTGTTTTCTGCTAAGCACTCATTTGAAAGGCAGGAGATGTAATGCCGAGAAAATGGTTCTTGAAACCCATTATATGATTTTTACGCTCACTGAAATAGTCTGACAATGTTGGTATGTCATTTTTTTTTTTTTTTTTTTTTTTTTATCTCATAAGGATACAATATATAAGATTGAGTTTTTTTCCTGAGCCTGTCATAATACGGGAGTTTTTTTGACATTGGAGTCCGTCTTGATATAACATTCAACTTATGTATTTAGAGGATCACAAAGCGACTAGCCATCAAAGCATTACGAGTACAGAATATACATGTGATTTAAATGAAAAATAACGTCGGCTAATAGGACATCATTTGTATTTCCCCTGTTTCATAATTATATATCATCTTCTTATATCGTCTTCTTTTTAACATTTAACTGATGAAAGAATTATAACTGAAACAAGTTAATAGTTGAAATAAAAGTTCAAGAACTATTTATTATTATTAAATAGGAACATTTCATTAGAGTATTATATATTTAAAACTCGTCCACATACATATTTTTTGATATTTACTCCCATGGCATCCATATTATATATATAATCAAATACGTACCATCTTATGTAACATTTACGTTTTAGTTATCTTCCTAAAAAATTTTATTTTCACTCTCATAATTTTATTTTTTTTTTTATACAATGGAAAAGAAGAATATCACCACTTTTAAACAGATCAGATTAATTAAAACTCTTTAATCTAATTGAAGGGAAAGATTTACGATCAGTAGTTAGTTCATTTAGTTCATGAATTAGAATTATGAGATTAGAATTATTTTCAATTTACGTGTATTTTTTATGAAACAAAATACTATAACAAATTACGAATTATAATTCGAATCGGAGGCTGAATTTCCTTTCTAAACGTTCTCAGTTAATTCTCTCTCATTAATTTATAATTTTTGTATTAAAAATATTAGTGAGTAATAAATACTATATATACACGTGATTCAAAAGGAGCCAACTAGCAACTAAAATCTTCCTATAAATGTTATGTATTGTTCATTTTTAATCTCATTTATTTTATCAATTTAAATTTTATTATAATAAAAAATTTTAATAAATAATTATATTTAATTTTTTTTATTATAATAAAAAATATATAAATTTATATATTAATTCACATTAAAAATTCAAATCAACCAATTAAAAGACTTAAGTTAGCCAGCAACGCACCTCTAGTTCTGAACAAACTATACCGAGTTTCTGATCCCAATAAACACCCCCAAACTCAGAAGTTCGAAAGCTCCGCAAGTCAAAAAATGCTCTCTGTAAATCTCCACTCTCCTTTACCTTCCCTGAGAACCCCAAATTCCCACAAACCCATCTTCTTCCCTGCTCTCCCAACACTCACTCTCCGTTCCAAAACCTCCATTTTTCCGAGCTTTAATCTCTCGAACGCCAAAGCTCACTTCCATATCCTTCGTTGCAACGCCCTAAAGGACTCCGGTGACCGAACCAACGCGGTCGCGAAGAGCGGAGGGATTGAAGACGACGGAGGTGGCGGCGGCGGCGGCGGCGGCGGAGAAGGCGGGGACGATGGGGAGGTGGAGAAGAAAGGTGGGATCTTGTCGGAGTGGGTGAATTTCACCTCCGACGATGCGAAGACGGTGTTCGTGGCGATTGCGGTTTCTATTGCGTTCAGGACGTTCGTGGCGGAGCCGAGGTACATTCCTTCTCTATCGATGTTTCCTACATTTGATGTCGGAGATCATATTATTGCAGAAAAGGTACTCCTTTCTTTCTTTTTACTGATTTTGGAAGTAATTCTTTTTTTTTTTGGGGGTCTTTTTTTTGTTCCTTATCTGTTTGTGGGTGTTGTTAACGTTGAACTGAGGTTGCAGTATTGAGTTTTGCTGAATTTTTGGTGATTTCATTTTCCTAATAAGAGGATAATAATGATGAAGTTAAGAGGTGATTTATGAATATTAATTACTTCAAATAATGACTTGATAGTGGAATTGCACTCTGGTGAATGCAAACATAGCCTTGTCGTAATTACACACCTAACTCCACCACAAGGCGCGGCGTTCAAATGCCCCGCCCCTAAAGTTGCAATTCAATAAAATAAAAATAAAAATATAAAAATTGCACGTTTAGGTACTTTTATGTTCTAATGGATCAATTGAGCAAAAAGTTCTGGTGGGTCAGAGAAGCAGAGAAGTAAATATCTCTGCTTGTAAGACAAATATAGAGTATACGTTTGCATAAAATGCTTAGCAATTTGAGGGGGAAAAGTGAGCATAAAATTATAATTAAAAACAATTACGCTTGTGTATGCTTCCATAAGGTTTTAATAGGATTACATTGGACATGGTGCCAACCACCGCCTTGAGTGAAGGTTGTGCATGAAACTTTTGGAATGCATTTGCTTTCTCTTAGTTTTGTGGTATCATGTTTAATATTTGACCATGAAGCATTGTCTATAACAATTATTTGCGTTGTTGTTGTTAGGTCTCGTACTATCTCAGAAAGCCGTGTGCAAATGATATAGTGATATTCAAAAGTCCACCTGCCCTTCAACAAGTAGGCTATACTGACGATGATGTTTTCATCAAAAGAATTGTTGCCAAGGAAGGTGACATTGTGGAGGTGGGTTTAAATTAATACATTCTTAGCATATTTACCCTACGGTGGTTTAACCCTTTTTTCCTTTTTTTGTTAGTCTTATTCATTTCCATCTCCTGGGTCAGTTTGTTGCTCAGTCTGGAGTTTAGAGGAGAATAGTTTTAATTGTAAGAGCTGAAAAGTGGGACAAAAAAACGTTGCGTATAATACTTCCATGAATAGTGCTAAGATCCCAACTTTTTGATTCCAACTCATGTAGTGATGAGAATAATATTTTTTCATTGGTAGATGCAACCTTTTAATACCAATTGGCATGTTGATTTTTTGAACACCTACCGATAAAGGAATAAAAATTCACATGCCACATAAGTTGTTGTTTGAAACTTGGGGATGCCTTGCATTATTCTATTTCCCTAGATCTGAGCCATAGGCATCTTTAATATGTGGTGGTCTTTTTGTTCTGAAGCATTCTATTCAAACAATACATGTTTACTTGATTCGTATACTTTTCTTCTTTTCTTCCTTAGCTTGTTCATGTTTTGGTAACTAGAATCTCACCGAAGTAAACTGCCTTGTTTCAGGTTCGTAAAGGGAAGCTTGTAGTTAATGGGGTAGAGAGAGATGAAAAGTTCACACTTGAACCACCTGCTTATGATATGAAACCAATTGTGAGTATCATATTCTTGGCCTTTTGGGGTTTCTTTTTTAACTTTCAAACAAGTCGTTGAACCGAAAATTACCATCTGACCAATAATACATTCGGGAGATCTGTGTTTCACTTTACTTAAACTCCCATTTTAGACTTGAAAAACTTGCTGACATGAAAGCACCTTTGCCTAATGATGCTACACAGCGTGTTCCAGAAAACTCTGTCTTTGTGATGGGCGACAACCGCAATAACAGCTACGATTCCCACGTTTGGTAGTACATCCTTAATTCCTGCTGTCACAAAGTTTATAATTGTTAGGTTCATAGTTGTGAAGAAACCTCAGTTTCTCCACCTCTAAAGCAAATATTTACTGATTTTTTTTTTTTGGTCTAATATATTGTTTTCTAGGGGTCCATTACCAGCCAAGAATATCCTAGGGAGATCTGTGTTTCGGTATTGGCCTCCAAACAGAATTGGTGGCACAGTTCTTGAGACTGGATGTGCCGTGGACAAGCAAGAGCCGGCTCCAACAACTCAATGATTATATTATCCTCTTTGTTACTTCTTGTCTATTTGTACAACAATAACCTTGTGACAAAGGTTGACTGGAAAAAATCATTTCTTTTAGAACTAGAAGGGCCCTCGTTTTTTTTTTTTTCCTTCCCCTTTTGGAGAGGGTCCAGTCTTGGATCTTAATTGATAAAATACAAGTTAACCCTCTGATTTGTTGACCCTTTGTTACAGTGCATTCAACATCCTCTCTTTGTTACAGTGCATTTCGGCACACACATTCAAATGAACAGTGTCAAGGCTTAGTAAGAGAGAACTTTATATGTTTCCATAGAGAGATACAAACAAATAAATTGAATTTCGATTATTGGTGTCTTAACTTTTCAATTCATAGAAACCGTTGAGTAAAGATTTTAAGCGGAGCATGCTTGGGTACAGATTCACGGATTCTATCAGCGTATTACAAAGTTGGAGGCTAGAAATCTTGCTTAAATACACACAACAGAGGAACACACTTCAATATCACTTTATACCTATAAGTTTAACTCCAAGAATTCTACTACCATGAAAATTGCAAAACTCTCGCCTTCCAAACAGAGAAAAGAGTGACAGTTATTCCATTGTCACTCTCATATTAGCTGCCGACGCAGAGAGTGACAATGGAATAACTGGTAATGCTATTACTCGAACGAACAAGAGTCATGCTTGAACTTGATGGGCTTGGTAACGTGAGAGTCGATATCTAGGGAACAAAAAATGCGTCGTTTGTGCGTTGATTTTACCAGCTTGCCAACCACAAGACCTTTTGACCGCACTTCAAACATCAGAGTCATCGGAACTTCACTGTCATTGTCTGAGACTGCTAAGCTCGCTCCAGCCCCATACAGAGGCACCTTGATTCCTTGCAGGTTCACATTCACTGTCCGGTGGCTCTTTCTTGGCTGATAGTACTTCTTCAACTGCAATGTATCAATATTTTTGAATTTCAATGCAACAAACATATGATAGTTTTTCATCGCATTACATTACGGTTAACATGCCCAAAAAGTGTTGCTTTTCTCTTGAGAGGAAAAGTGAGCATATTAGTTCAAAACTATTAATTAAAGCTTAAAATTTTACCTGGCCTTTAGCAACTGCAATCTCAGAATACATAAGGCTGATAGGGGAGGAGCTAACATGAATCCCGAAGAATGAAGCAGGGTTGTAGACACTCATCCTCACCGAACAATTTAGTGTCAGCAACTTCGTCGGGACTCCGGTCATGTCCGATCCCTCGCCAAAGTAAAAATTGTGCACGGTCAATGACTGCAAGCCAAAAAAAAAGGAGATTAAAAAACATAACAAATTACATTCTAAATTATTACGACGACAACAGATGGCAGAAAAAACAAACATTCTTATAGCACCAACTCTAAACCAAAATTACAATTTCACACTGGCTCACTCTTACAAATAAATCAAGAGTTACAGAAGGTCCACCTTTTATAAGCTCATATAAAACTTTACATTCTAAACGTTGGAAGCAGGGCTTGGATTAACTCATAAAACCCATATTGACTTGGACATAAATCTGTATTACGCACAGTTAATTGTCTTATTCCTTTGAAAAACCAAACATGCAAATTGACTCTTATCTCACTCCCTTTTCTCCTAAAGTGATAATTTATCAAATCCGTAATTTAAATGGCTTTTTTTAAATGCTAAAGATCCGTACTCTCCTACATAATCATCAACAAAATGGTGAAAAACTGTCTCTTTTTCTTTTTCTCTCTCAAACCATCCCATGATCAACTTGAAGCACGTGATCTCAAGAATCCATGAAATCAAGATAAAATTTTGAACTAATAAAGAACGTGAAAATTGTCAAAAACATCAAAAATTCAACTCGTAATAACTCAATTTTATACTTGGAAACTGTCGCATCATATCTCACTTAATACGCTCGTAAAGCATTCAACAAATAATATTTTATTCACTTCCATATGAGAATAATAGATCATAAACAACATTTAAATAATGCAAATAATTATATATTTAAAAAAAAAAAAACAGAGACAGAGAGAGATATTAAAGTAGAAACCTTGATAGAAATCCGAGCTTTGTAAGGCCTACTAGCTCCCCAAAGGATCAAGCAAAAAACAGTAAAAATGAGGACAAACCCAACCAAACCCATGAGAATCTGACACCTTCTTGTCAGACCCTTATCTCCATAAAACTCATCATAATTCCCTTCTTCCTCAATCACGTCACACTCTGGCCAGCCCTTGTCGTTTCTTTTCCCTCTCATCTTCCGTCCCGACGACGACCGGAACGTCCCGGAGAACCGGCTCGCCGACGACGTCCTCGAGTGGCGGCCGTACGACGGGTGGGAGGGGCTCTCCATGGGGCTGTTGAAGGCCGGCGTCGCCTGCATCGACGACGACTTGTCGCCGTCGTCGTGCGAGTCCCGCGACGGGCTCTGCACGTAGTACACCGCCCGCTTCGGCGACCGCGGCGACGACGGGTCCAGGCTCGTCATGTCGGAATCTGACTTCGCGTGAATCATCTTCCTCGTTCTTCCTCTTCTCTGTCTCTGTTTCTAGGGTTTGATAACAGAGGAATTACACACACATATAAAAAAGGAAAAGAGAAGGTTCAGTGAACGTGAGCCATGAAAGCTAGACACAAAAGAACCCTCTATATATATATATATCTATATATATATGTAAGATCAACAGAAAGGAAGAAAATGGAAGCTTTGAAACAGGGGAATTCGGAGATCCCGAAAGGAGATAGTCAGTGACAGAGAGAAAAAAGGGAAAAAGGAAACGGTTTTGAGAAGACTGAAGAAGAAAGAAGAAAAGCAGAGGGCACTAACGAGTGACAACAGAGTTGGTTTCATGCTGCGACAGAGACAGATAGAGAGAGAAAGAGAGAGGTAGAGAGAGAAAGTGTTGTGTGTGTGTGTGTGTGTTTGAGAGTGGGTGATTGTCAGAGAAACGGCTTACGAAATCTGACAAAGGAGAGGTTCGGGAGAGCCGAAGCTGGAGGTTCGGGAACCAAGTGTCGGCAGCAACTTTGATAGTTGATAGTTGATGGTTTGATGCTTCCGTTTTGTTAGTGATCGCGGTTTTGGTTACAATTACACATATTTTGCCTTTGACGAAGTTCTAGTACTAGTTAGTTACTACTAATTACAGGAGTTACAAAATATACGACGTCGTTTGGATGTGGAATAAGAGAATATGTCTTGTTTATATTGGTCGGTTGCTGATTTTGGTTTTGTATTTATTTATTACTAACTTGGGGAAAGAAAACTGTCGTTTTCATGACACGAAATGTAGAGGGTGACACCACTCATTTATTTTATCGTTTTAAATTTTATTACATTAAAAAAATTTTAAGAACAATTATATTTAATTTTTTTATTATAATAACAAAATTTTATATAAAATTACATTTTAATTTAAATTAAAAATTTAAATTAATAAATTAAACAGACTCAAAAAAGAAAAAAACAAACTAAGCATGTTTTTTAGATAATTAAGGAGGCTGACACAAGTTTTTAGTGTGGATTGAATTGTGCAGAGACCTTGAACTCTTAAGTCTCTCTCATTTCTCTTATTTGAGTTTTAAATTTTAAATTTTTACAGTTAAAAATTCTTAAAAAATATTACATTTATTTTTTATTATAATTAAAAATTCTTAAAAAAATCACATTTTAATTCAAATTAAAAACTCAAATTTACTAAATAAATGAGGCGTTACAATTTCTGCCACAGTGTTTCAAAAAAAATTAATTGTATGGACTTAAATACCCTCAAGATTACTGTAGGGTTTTTGTTTTTAATTTTCAACCTCTTCATCCCTCTTCTATCTCGTTCTTCTCTATCTTCTTTTCGTAGCCGCAACTGACCAGCCATCCAACCTCAAATCTCTTTCTTCCCCAGTCTTTTCCTCTTTTCTCTCAGCCACCGTTCCTCATCGACCAGCACCTCTCTCCGCTGGTGTTCCTTGCCGATAAGCACCGAAGACCTCTGATCTCCTCGTCGTTCCACCACCGCCTCACCACGAGCGTCGTCGATTCACAGTCATTGTCGTTGTCTCACCAAGAGCACAAGAGATCCATGCAAAAACGTGGATCTCACGGGAGCTCAACGTAGAGGAGCTTTTCCCGATCTCCTCACCACCGTGATCGCCACAATCTCATCGTGCAGTGGCTTGCCTCGATCTCACAGAAATTGTTCAGTCTTTTGTTGAGCCATGAAAGCCATATCGTCGGAGTTGAGGGGATCTCGTCGATTCCGCGATGCATTCAACGGCCGAAGTTGAGGAGATCTTGCTGGAGTTGAGGAAGGAGATCCATATCTCCTATTCTTTTTGACAAATTTAGGTGGTTACCGGTTAGTGACTCGATGGTTACTGATCGGTAACTAGTATCTTGGCGGATGTGAGTTGATATCATGACCAAATGCCTGTGACTTATTTAGCACTGTTGGTTGATAGTTGCCTTAGTTAGCACTGCTGGTTGATAGTTGCCAGCGAATACTGATGCCAATACTGATAGGTTGTCTGCCAGATACTGCTAGCATCTCAGCTGGATATCGGCCTGTATCTCGATCGGATATCAGTATCGTGGCTGAATATCAATAGGTTAGTGTGATGACATGCAAAAATTTATACTCTTTAACATACGTCAATTCAAACTTAAAAATTATGACAATTTCTTTTAAAACCCGTCTTTTTTAATTGGGTAATGAGGACAAAAGACAAGAGAGCTTTTTGTTTTTTAACATATAAAAGAGAGTGAATAAGAGATAAAATAATTTCCAAAAACTAAAGAGATCATATATATAGAATTTCTCAAAAAAAAAAAAAAAAATATATCATTTCCATGATACTATCTATATATCTACATATTCAAAATATAACCATTTTAAAAATATTATCAAATAAGTCCAAAAATTATTAGGGAAAAAAATTAGATAAATGACCCTTTTTTACCATCTTTTTTAATAAATTGCCGATTTTTTTATTTTTTAAGCATATAGTTGAATTTTTTTATTTTAGCAAAGTGGCCCTTTTTCGTAATTAATCAGTAATTATTCGATGATTAATTAGTGATTGACTTATTTATTATTATAATTTATAATGATTTATCATTAATAAACATATACTTTGTTAATTAAAAGTGATTAATTAATAATTGATTTTGATTAATTATTAACTAATACTGATAAATAATGAAAAATCATCGTGTGAATTAGTAATAAATTTGAGTCAATCACTGATTGACCACTAACAATCAGTGATTAACTATTTAATTAATAGAAAAAGGGTCATTTTACTAATTTTATAAAACTTCGGTTATTTCAAAAAAAAAAAAAAAAAAAAAATAAATAAAAATAGTTATTTACCTCTATATGCCTTATTAGGGCTATTTTATTCAAAATAAAAACAGAAATCTTCAGGGTACAATTCATCGTTGAAAGTTTTCATAGAGAAATACTTTAAATGCACAGCTAACTGCAAACAATTAGTACTTTTAAAGACTTAGCGTCCGCCTACCTGAATTAATTGACATTACTTGAAAAACAACTGCATTGACATCTAATTTATTATTAATAAATAAACAAAAAACGACTTTAACATTCCTTCATACAACTACTTGCCACAAGTTTTATAACACCTTTGTAATATGCTCATAAAGTGGAATACTAGAATGAATAATTGACAGCTTAACTGCATTCTTGAACCGGCTAATTTTGCTTTTACGAATTTCAACATTTTACTTTTTTTTTTTTTTTTCTTGCTTCACCATCTAAATTACGGGGTACCATTTTACATAATCTTGATTGAACCTTTGACTTTACACGAGAGGGAGAAAAAAAAAATAGAGATTAAGGGCGTTTCCGTCGCTGATTTGAGTTTTTAATTTGAGTTGAGGTGTGATTTTACGTGAACTTTTTACTGTAATAAAACTAGAATTTTAAATTTAAATTGGTAAAATAAACGGGACTTAATTAGTGTACCAATATTCGATTTGGTCTGTTTTGCATCCAAATTATTTGAAGTAAAGGATATTTACGACAACAAAAAAACAAAACAAAAGAAAAAGAAAACCAGATAGAGAGAGAGAGAGAGAGAAAGGGATGTGGTTTTTCCCACAAAACATGGAAGGCCGACTCGGACGTCTCATGTATGTTTGTCCAACACAGAAAGCTGTAAAAAGTTGAAGAAAAAGATGGAATGGACACAAGGAAATTGACTGGATATTGTGATAAGTAATTTATGGTTCTTCATATTAATACTAGCTTCGGACCTGGAGATTAGTAGGAAATTGGTCTCATTGATAGAACGGAGAACATTTGTAACATCTTCATCCAAGACTCTTGTCTGCTGCTCATCAACCGGAAAAAAATCATAGGATACATTTTATAAATGCCCTTCGAGGGAAGAATCCATGGCAGCTGCGGAATGAAGGATTGAAGAAAGGGGGAGAATCATTTAAAAAAAAAAAAATTCATTAGTTTTTTAATTTAATATTAGAAAATTCTGATTTGTTTTAGTTTTTTAATTTAATAATAAGGGACTTTTTATGTTGTTCCATTGTTTACTGCTTATCAGATATTATATCTATATTAAATATAGTAAAAAATTATATTAAATTATAAAAATAATATAAATTTAACGATTAATAAATAAAGAACACTTGTGTTTTCAAAAAAGATAAAACACTAGAAAATTATAGTAATTTAAGTTTCTATAATTCTTGTTCTTTTCAAAATTAAGACATCTAACTCGAATAAGTTTTAATTTTTTTAATAAGTGTCATGTTAGCTTTATATGGACAAAATTTGATGAAAGAGATAAAATTGCCAATATTTTAAAGTTTGAACAGAATAATGACAAAAGACAAGTTTTGACCTTATTAGCGTCTCCATCATGTTAACAAAAGGGGTAAAGTTGCGAACATTCTGAAGAATGAGAGGAAAATATGTTAGGTGCCTCGTATTTTAAATTTGCTCAATGTCGTGAAATTTTACCTTTGGCAAATGCAATATATCCAATTTTATTTTCTACATCCATCTTACATTTTTACTTGTCAAGGATAAGGTTTTTTTTTTTTTTTTTTTTTTTTTTTTTTTTCAAAATCTAAAACCTCTATGAATGAATAGAGGTTGCGACTGAGAAAAAAATATTGTTTTAAAGAGGTTATTTATTTATTAATAAATGAATAATTTATTAATTTATTGATAAATGGATTATTTATTAATTTGCAAAAAGTTTTAAGTTTTGATTACTTTTGTACATGTACTTTTTTTTTTTATTTATAAAGATTCATGCATGAGCTATAATTAATAAAGATAATGGTATATGGTCAAAAATTAATATGTATACATAGAAAATTGTAAAAGTTATCATGTACATTATGAAAAAAAAAAAAAAAAATGTTGTTATGTTCATGCATATAAGCCCAAAATTGATGTATATTATAAGTACAATTAACATGAAAGTTAATAAGTACTTGGATATACGATAAATGTGTTTTTCAAACTTAATATGCCGATGATGATCATGATCTAGATAGATAATAGTTATGTTTTACTAAACATTTCTCAAAAAGAGGCATTTTAAGCAATAGTAACCTTAAATAACTACTTACTAAAAGTTTCTCAAAAAGAGGCATTTCAAGTAGGGCTGGCAATTTGTGTTTGCGTGTCGTGTTCGGGCCAACACGATTATGGCACGATACGATTATAGTAAACACGAACAGGCATGATACGATTATAGTGAACACGAACATGACACGATTAATAAATGTTTCAAAACCCCAAACACGAACACGAAACGCTAAAAACACGGTTAACACGATCAAAACTATATTAATTGACTACTTAATATCACTTATAGTAAAATTAATCATAATAGCCAACACATTAAAATATTCAAATATCAAACACACACATATATTTGATACTACTAGATTATCAAGTATATATGTTTTAAAACATACCAATTACCAAACATCCAAAGAAGCTTGAAAACATAACCAAATACATTTAAATAAGTTTGAAAACATAACCAAACATTTGAATGTTTAAGTGCATAAAACATAAAATAAATATAGAAAAATGTCTTCTTTGAGCCTTAAGGTTGAATGCCCAGCAACATTCAAAAAATTAAAATTAGTTTCTAAAGAGTTAATAGTAAGATTTTGTCGAATATATATATATATATATGGGATTAATAAATGGGTCGGGTCGTGTCAGCCCGATAACGGCCCGTATAACTAAACGGATTAAACGTGTTAAACGTGCTGATACGAATCCAGCCAATTTATTTTCACATTATTCATGTCAACACGTTAACGACCCAATTAATAATCGTAATGTCCAAACCCATTTATCTCATGTCATTTTTGTATCGTTTCATCGTGTCGTGTCTGAAATTACCAGCCCTAATTTCAAACATATGAAAAAATATAGTACATAGTTTTCCCAAAAAAAATTAAATGACCCTTTAATGACTTTAAATGTGCAAAGTTTAGTTTAATTTAGGTACAAAGAAAAAACAAATGACTTTAAATGCATATTTTATAAAATAAATAAATAAATTGAGAAAATAGAAATTGTCTAGAGAAAAAAATAAAACTCTTTTATATTAGGAATTACATATGATTTTGTGTCAATTATTAATTTATATTTTCGTTGAGACCTATAACGATTTGAAAAAAACAAATTATCTTCTGTATTTATGAGATTATTAATTTATTACATCGACTCGGAATCATAAACTTTTATTATTTAAGTGAGGTCATTAATTTATAAGGACATTACAAAGCTCTTGTCATCTCCCTACATCGATGCCATAACGGCAACTCGTGTTGTGTTGTACAACTCTTTAGCAACTATCAATGGAATATTAATACCCGTTTGGTTCATAGAATTGATCGCATGTTCAAACTTGTGAATCCTTCATTGTAACACAAAAACAAACGTTTGACTTAAATTTCTGCCCGTTTCACGTTGTGAACTCTACGCCCATCAACTAAAATTTTAATTTTATTTAGATATGGAGTCGGATTTTGTTGTGTATTACGAAGAATGTGAAATTTGATTTAAATTCACATTTCTTCAAGTCTGAGGCGAAACGATCAATTATGTTCTAGAAAGTAGTTTAGAATGATTTCTTTGATTTTAATATCAATAATCCTCAGAATAAGAATGATCAAATAAGGAATAGAATGCCTAATTCAACCAACAAGACCTTAAATCACTTCTAAAATGACAAAACAAAACAGAGAATAAAAGAAGAGAGCAATTCAGATATTATGTTGGTCGTCAGATAGGAGCGAAAGACTTTAAATGTTGATAATCACAGAGATTCATCTGAACTATGCTTTGTAATCATCATTCGACCACCAATTTTATACGTTTAATTATTAAACTCAATAATTTAAAAAGAAAAAATTGATTATAGAAGATAGCCTCAGAAGGAAGGCAGTAGTGGTATGAGGTAATCACGATAAATCATAAAACCCAATATACCATTGATATCATCATTGGCAACTTTTATACAAAGACGATCTTCTTGCTTTATTATTTTATAAAAAAATTTATCCCAAAACCAACAAAAGAAAGAAAAAACAAGGGTTCTCTTAGAAAAAAAAAAAAAAAAAACTTTAAATAACAGTGAAAATAACGAGAAATTCACAAACGAAGAAACTTTACAGCCTCATAGAGAAGATTAGATTTGTCAACACAATATTTCAGACATATGCTTGTCTAAATAAAAAAATTTAATCATCGGCCGCATAAAATCAAATAAAGATATCATCTTTAAACCTATATGCTAACAAAAGGAAGAATTTTCAGAAACCAGAAAGAGAAATCAGAGAGGAAAAAGCAAGAAGAAAGAGATTTTCTTTAAAATGAAAAGGGACTCAGAATATGGGTGGTGATATAACAGAATGGTCGGCAAGGGCTATGGAACCCATTACGACGAACGAGACCTTATCACAATAATCGTCACCGTCCCCAAACAAAGCAATTCCAAAAACAAACAGACAAAACCTCGAAGAAGATAACAATTGAAGAAATTAGACGAATCAACGAGTTGAAGAGAACCCATTTTGCGACGGAATTGGAAAACAGAAGACCCAGCAGATATGAGAGGAAAACTAGGGTTTCGATCAAGGATGGAGATTGTTGCTGTGACGTTCCGCTGGTACTTATAGCGAAGGAAGGAGCTAGGGTTTTAGGTTTCGGCGGTTGGAGATCGGATTTGGGATTGTGATATCGGGTCCGTCAATTTATGGGCCCGGGTTAGTTGTGCCTTCTTAACCAAACCGTTTCTGTCGGGTCAAAGAAATGTAATTCCAAAAATATCCTCCCTGGCTTTGTTTTGTTGCAAAATGCCCATTCCTTACCTTAGAAGCACTGACATTTACCCCCTTTTTATTCTGTGGGAATCTCCATACATGCACCCTCAAGTTTTCGTCGGTTGGCATATTAGACCTTCAACTTTTAATTTTGACTTTTGGAGACCTAAATTTAACAACCTTTTTCAATTGCAGTGCAATAATGAACATCTATTAGTAGATGGGATGCCAGATGATATTTGCAAAAATTGTATCTTAAATTTTTATTGGTCGGCAAATTTGACATGATAAATTTATTAGTTTTTGCATTGGAGCCTATTTTTTTGTTCAATAATGTTGTGTATGCCAAAGATCAAATTTAGGGTGGGCTTTTTTTTATGAATTTTTTTTTTTTTTATGAAAAGTTTTTTGTTAAATCTTGTGACTTTGATATTGCAATATATTTTAATGATTTGGAATTTTGTTAAAGACTTGTTTGTTTGACTTTGGGATAAAATTGCAATATATTTTAAGTGTTTTTTTTTGACAAAAAATTTAAAATTTTTGTCAAAACATTTTAATCATAAACCAAAAAGGGCCATAAGAAAAGCATGTTTTCTTTATTTAGTTGATAGGTTATTGTGTTTATAAATGGATCATGGCTCATGAGTCTGAGTAAAAGTGACCTTTTCTATCTAACGTATTAGTTTTGGATACAAACCCATCTTTGTAAGTTTTTTTTCTTGTTGTTCTTTTGGAGTGTAGTTTTTGAGTTAAAATAGTCTTGAATTTAACTTGAGTTGTCCTTGAGTTGAAGTTAGAACTTGAATCCAAATCTAAATAAAGGGTTTGTTTTTTTAAGTAAAAGTTGAGTCTTTTAATCCGTCCAAAGAGGGTAAAGTTGATAACAAAATGCTAAATCTAAAAGATGCAATGTAAATTTTAAAAAAGAATATTTACTATTGATTAATACCCCTAAAATGTATGTGTAAATTTCTACCCCTTACTGTTTATTAATACTTTTTAATCAATAATTAGATTAGTCAAAAGGGTCTTTAAAAAAAAAAAAAAAAAACTCATGTACCAAATCGCCTGCATCAGAAAATATCAACGGAACAGACCCACCCACCAAGAGAGAACTAACTAAGCGTACTGCAAATGAATATATAAACAAAGAAAATCTAATTGCAAGGAGAGAAATTCGAGATCAAACCGCATATTACAAGCCTGTGTCATCAACAAAACTATATTTTCCAAGCAAAGGATTCTACATTCTAACATGACAGACGGTGTTACAAATGTCATCAGAATCTGACATACAAAACCAAAACTTGACGGCATGATTATAAATCCACCACAACAACAAATTGGTTGCGATGCCTTCCAGATGACACAAAGAAACCAAGAGAAATAAACAAGCAACCATGCTACCTCTAAACATCTTTCACTCAATTTCTGTTAGGTCTACTTCTATCCACCGGCACAATCTGTGAATCAACTGTTGACAGGATCTGGGGCATTGACATGCCTCCGGACACAACAATTTCTGCATTTCAGGGACGGAAAAATCTTGTTAGTCTATGAAAATGCAATATTAAGCTTTCTAAATATCTGGATCTCACTAGATGAAGAGCACCACTTGTTGTATTTCAGAAGAAGAAGATCTAGATAAAGTAACATATTAGAACCAGGTACTAACCAATTCCTTCTCGAACTGATAAATTAGGTCTTAAAACATCCTTGGTGTTGACCAGGAATATATCACCAATGTAAAGATGGTTAGTAGGCACATAGACACAGCATAGCTCCTCTTCCCCAGAATAATTCTACATTAAAAGAAAATCGAAGAACAAACAATACTCAAACACAGTCTAGAATCCGTGTAGCATATAATACGGTGTCAGTCGCCTAACTCCTTCTGACAGCTTAAAATTCAATAAATCACAAAGTCAAATACCAAAACAGCGTACCGATGACAGATGGTCCATTGTTACACTAGACAATTAAAAATAATGGACATTGTTATTGGCCAGTATGGCACAAATCAAAATCATTTCGTCAAATGGTTTCAAAAAATTACTTCTCTTATTAGTGCCAAATTGAACCCTTAATACAGTAAAAGTTTCGCCAAAGACCCACTAGCATCAAAATAAACTATAAATATAGAAAAAGGAGACTAAAAATAGGAAGATTTGCCACTAGCTGAGAATCGAGTGCAGAGCTAGCAACAGTGCACACTATAAACATGTATGATCAAAAATCTAATAATTACAAAAATAATACAACCATAAACAAAAGTATTCGATCAAAGGCAGTGCAGATGCGATAGTTGCACAGTATAGAAATTTATAAACCTGGAGAACAACAGATGAAGTGATGAACCCAAATGCGTATTCACCAACACGCGGATGTCTTATGATCGCAACTTCCTTGAAAGCTTGTGTATTTTGATCTGAAAGTATGAAGTTATAAATTGTAGACTACCACACACCCTATGTTGATACAATAATTTTTTTAAAAAAAGAAAAAAAAAAAGGAATGAATGCTAGTATAGAGCAGACCTGGGGATATGGCAGCACTAATCTGCTTGGAAGCATTGTAGATATGACGAACCAAAGGCATCCTTTTGATAAACCACTCCCCAAGACTCAGAACAGAAGCACCCAACCATGATGACATGAAGACCCCGACCAAGAAGATGAATGTTATAGAAGTAATAAATCCGAGACCTGACAGGAATACATATAAGTGAAAAAGTTGACAACGTATAAAGAAGAAATATCCATTGAGCAAAACTAAAGTCACTTTTTTTTTTCCCTTGATAACAATAAACGGATTTTGGTACAGTCTATCACCTCATCTATTAACCAGTGAAACTTTATAATTGTAAACGGAATATATCTTCCTTTGTCTAATTTAAAGAACTTCACCACAAACACCAAGATCCAGCCAGTTGAATAAAATAATAAAGTTACCTCCTAGAGTAGATATTCTTTTAGACAGACCTTATAATTTTATGGGCAAGGAGAGGTGATTTACCGAGTCTACCCAAATTACCACATTAGTGAAAACAGATTGTTTGTCCCAAATCCATAGAACGAGATATGCCAAGCTCAAGACACTTGGTAAGATTGGATAAAAATTAATAATAATAAAAAAAAGAAGAAGATCATAAGTATAGGGGGAAAAACAGGGATAGGAAGAAGTAAGCAAACATTAAAAAAAATCAAAAGAGAATAAGAAAAGGCTCTGCCAAAAACAAAATAAAGATAAAAGCAACAAAAAGATACTACGATCTCAGGAATAATATTTCCATGCACATCATGCACATTTAGCTTTCCACTAAATAAAACACGGGTTATTATGTTCTTAAGCATACAAAATTGAGGACTCGATAAAGTTCCAAAGCTTCCACACTAAGGGCCAATTTGGTAGTGCTGTAGATTTTTAAAAAATTATTATTAGTTGTGCTGGAAAAAAAAAAAACAATTGTTATAAAAAACAGATGAGTGTTTGGTAAACTGTAATTATACGAGTATTGATTCTAGGGGTATTATGGGTATTATGAAAGTTTTATTAATTGCACTTTAAGGTGATTGCCGCACAATCTAAAAGCTAAAGTTGCATTTGGGCTGCTTTTGATTTTGACCGTAAATTCTTCAAAAATTCTTTAAGAATCACTTTTGTGGTTTTTACCAAACACAAATTTCAGCTGTGGATGGCTAGAGAATTGATTTTGGACTCCAAGAATCACTACCAAACATATCCAAAGTCATTGACCAACCCATATAAAGACAACAAACTTGAAGAGCTGAGGAACTAAAATTTCAAAATGCAATACTTGTGAAAGCTTCTACACCTTAAAAGCCAGTAAGGCTTAGAGCATCTCATCAAAATCAATTCTCACAGGTGATTGATTTAAATCACCAAATAAAGAATGGAATAGAAAAATTGTTACCATACAAAGAACATGCTTACCAAAAATATCAATTCCAAGTTGAGCATAAATTGGAGAGAAAAAGCCATCCACAAAGTGAATAAACCACCACGTAATATAGAAAGTAATAGCTATTGGAAGCAAAATAACACTGCAAAACAGCAAAGCGTCAGTAGCTATAGTTAATAATAACAGCACTGAGCACAAAATCCGTACTCTACCACAAATGAATTATCACAAACTCATTACATCTTGGAAAAAAGCCTTCGTATTTGTCGCACAACTATTTCATTAGCCACAATGGAATTCATGAACTTAGCCAAATAGTTTACTTATAATTCTAGTCTCTTAGAAAACCATAAACTTTTAACTTAATACATAAACAAGTTGCAAAGTTGAAACTCAAAGGTCATATCACATACAAAGCACTTGAAACTCCAACAACCGTAAGCAAGCATCCCTCAAGACTTAAAAATACAAGTAGCATATTTATTGAGTTTTGAGTAAAAATACAACGGGTACCATATTTGTTGATTCTTGAGATTGTCTCAATTGAAACAAGTACATATGAACAACAGGAAAAAAGTGGAGAACAACCTAGACGTTCTCATTCAAGATCTTCGGAAGTCATCTAATTAAGCTAAACACTAGTTATTGCACGGTATCACCACCACATTTACGACTAATTTACTCATTCCAACACTAAAGTTCTAATTTTGATTAATAAATGAAAAAATTTTAGTAGCAGCGACAGTGGTCAGTGTAAACATGGGTGGTAATGTTGGGTGTAGCAGTGATGAAGGCTTCTGAAATTCCATCTTGCAATCTTACACGCATAAGAAAATAGCCTTTACAAATTACACACATGAACATAGAATAATACTGCAAATTTAACAGACTTGAAGGCAAATAAGAGCTCAGAGAAAGACTGTTTTACCATCCTGTCATGAACTTTTTTGACGCCCAGCTCCTAACAACTTTGTAAAAAGTCTACAAGTGACATTACGAAAAAGAGCAAGAGTTAGGCGGATAATATATGCAAACTCACAATCATGTATAAGCACCGGAAGACCAGAAGGAATCAAGTGAATAAGAGAACATAGTAGTATAGATCATGGATGCAATATCAGAAACTTGTTTAATGATTGTCATTGTCATGAAAAATGCGTGTCATGTATCTGAATCATATTGCTCAAAATCTACCCATTAACATTTAGTGAACTTTTCTTTCCAATCAAAGAAAATAATCACTGTAAACCTAAAAACTGAATAGCTCCAAAGAGATTCGTACTGCAACAAAATGGCAAAGCTATGATCATTGTAAGACTGGAAACGATTTCGCTTAAGCTAAAATCAATGGCCAAAGAAAATCAATGGAACCTACAAATTGAAAAAAAAAAAAAAAAAAAAAAGAAAAAAAGAGAGAGAACAACTTTACTTCTTGAATAAACATTAAACACCATTAAATTCAACTACAGGCTAATCCAATTTTGCACTAAAATCAAGCCTCAATTGCCCAAAATAGGAAAATAGCTACAAAACAAGCTTTAATTCCGCGAATCTGAGTTCGCCAATCAGTTCGCTTCAGGCAAATTCACCAGACCAAGAGTCAAACGCAACTCAATTGTTCCACCAAAAAACCTCGACAGAAGAAAGTCAGAACAAATCGACAATAGAAAGGCTAAAAAACCTCATTTTCCGCCAACAATTCCGAAAATTTTCTACGCAAACAAACAGAAAACCGGAAAAATACCTCATGGCCGGTGTGGTGGTGAGTGGAGGAAGAAGAGGAGGAGGGTTTCGAGGAAGGCTCATCGTGAGCGGAGTTGGCGACGGGGATGAGAAGCTCACGATCTCGCTCTCTGTCTCTGTCTCTGCTCGCCATCACAATCGACGACGATTTGTCATCGCCCATCGCCGGCAGACCCAACAACACGACGCCGTTTCAACTCCGCCGCGACTGTGAATTGTCTTCAGTCAGAAGGGAAATTTCCAGAACGGCGACCGACGACTCTTTAAATTCTCCTCCTCTTCCTATTCTCGCTTTTCTTCTTTCTCTATCTCTCTCCCCTTTGGCATTGTATTAATGTACTTCACTATTTTTCCAATTTGAACATTTTGCTTTTATTTATTTTTTATTTTCAATTTAATTAAAAAAAATTTAAAGGGTATTTTCAATTTAATTAATGAGGTTGGAAATGGATTGGGGTTTAATTCCAATTGAAAATTTTTTTAAGGGTATTTTCAATTTAATTAATGAGGTTGGAAATGGCTTAGGGATTAACTAATTAAAATAATCATGTATGATTTTTTAGATTAATAGATTATCGAATTAACGAATTAATGAATTAAAATATATATAGAATTGATAATTTTTGATACAGATAGTTAGTGAAGGAGGAAGTCCCTCTCAACTTTTCTTTTATTTGTCATTTTACATGTTCATTTATGCCAAATATGTAGATAGCCCCTTAAAAGTTAAAAAGTTTTTTTTCTTCCCCCAAAAATTGAAAAGTTATTGCTACATAATGTAAATTTTGTTGAAAATTCTTATGAAATTTTGAGTCATACCTCACTATATAATAAAGATTATAATTGTACCCTAACTGAATAATTACAAAATATACTATATCTCTATTCGGGAAAAAAAAAAAAATTTATTGCTATTTTTTTCACAATACTCACAAAAAATCTTTTTTTAACTCCAATATTAATTAACCCCTCGTGACCAAAATTCTTGTCTTCGTCACTGTCGCTAGTTAAACTTTTCAAGCCTAACTAGAAATCTCCTTAGTTTAATTGATTACGGCAATTAGTATGGTACATGTGATGTGAGGACTTTAAGAAAATAATGTTTTTGTATCTACATTTAAAGCAGGGTGGCGTATTCAACAGTGTTTGGCCTGTCTATTTGGGAGGTTGACGTAAATACGCTGTCAACAGTGCTTGAGGAGCTGTCGCCAATAATTGAGTGCCAGATTTTGCAGCACCCATCTCTGTTCAATATTCATCAAATTTTTTTTTACCGATTTAAATTTTATAATAATAAAGTCTTATTTATTTTATAAATTAAAATTTTTAATTTAAATTAATATGTGATATTTTTTTAAAATTTTTTATTATAATATAAAAAATTAAATATGATTTTTTTAAAAATTTTTTCTGTAAAAATTTAAAATTAAAAACTTAAATTGATAAAATAAACGAGACTTAAAAATTTTTAAAAATAATTACATTTAATTTTTTATTACAATAAAAAAATTCTCATATAAAATTATATCTCAATTTAAATAAAAGAACTAAAAAGACTATGTTTGTAATGAATAACGCTAATGGGTGCCGTTTTATTTCAACATTATTAAGTTTTAAATTATAATCTCTTGTTTCGTGATGATAAGGATCTGCTTGTGACATCAGGGGTTAGCAACATAACTCGTACATTATTTATTTGAGATTTTCTCTACACACTCTACAAGTTTTAAATTTAAATTTTGTGAAAAAAATATTATAATAAAATTTTTTAAATTTAAATTATTGTGAGAGAAATATTATTTGAATTATAACTCAATTAATTATATTAAAGCAGCAATAAATAATGGATAGAAGAAATAGATAAATAACGGGTAAAATAATGGGAAAAATTGACACTAAATATAATGTATATTGAATTTAACATTAAAAAAAATAATATTGTTATATAGTAATTTTTCTATTAAAATATTAAAATATGATATTCGCTCATTGATTAAAGACTGTATTAGGTGGTTTTACTTTTCAACTCAAATAATAATAAAAAAATAACAACAAATAATGGCGACAAATTTCTATCCTATCCACAAAACTGCCATAGCGCTTTAGGTACTAGTAGGTGAGTAGAATTTAGAAAAATAACTTTTATATTTAATCCTTATCCTTATTGTAGTGGCCTAGTAGTATATAAGGTCTCGATTACTTTATTAATTTAAATTTAAAATTAAAATTTTATTATAATAAAAAAAATTTAAGAATATTTACATTTAAAAATTATATTTTAATTTAAATTATAAATTTAAATGAGCGATAAATTCAAAAATGCCTTGGATTGGAACCAAATTTTAAAAAGTAGATATTAACGCGAGAAGAAATGCCTATTTTTTTTATTTATTATTACTTATGAAGTGAAAGGAATGAACGGATCGATTAGTGTATACCAATGGACTCCATATTATTAGAATAACGTTTAAAAGTTAAATTAAAGAGAAAGAATAGAATATCAATTAAGGTAACGTTTAGTTCATAAATTTAGAATTATAATTTATAATTTTAAATTTTAAATTTTAAATTTTTTATTAAAGAAAAATATTATAAAAAATTATGAATCATAATTCAAAATTAGAGACAGATACATTAAACAAATATCTCTTAAATAATCTTACAAAAAAAAGTATTTAAAGAAGCGGAGGAACAAATTGCTTATAGTTTGTCTCTAAACGTAACGTCAAAATCGAGTAAAAACTATTAGAATGTCCTTAATATTATGTGATGCTTATCTTCCTTTTATTATTTTGCTTCCCTTTTTCTTGGCACATGGGCATGATTTTCTCTTGCTTTCTTTTTCATTTGTCATTTTTCTAAATGACAAGTAATTCTATGTTGTCTCCTTTATTCCACTCTCTTTATCCAAGCACACAAGAATAACAGAGAGGCAAGGACGCAATTATTATTATTATTTATTATTATTATTATTATTATTATTATGGTTGTTGTTGTTGTTACTGCTACTATTACTACTTCCCATTCATAAATTCAAGGGGCGAATTTTGATATTTTACTTACAAGTACCACAAGGTGGTTCTTTTCCACCCTTTTTGAGTCTAAGTATTTGCGTCAAAAAAAAAAATTTAGGCCTTATTCACTTTATGAATTCGAGTTTTTAATTTGAATTGAAATGTAACATTTTCTGAAAGTTTTTCACTTTAATAAAAAGTTAGATTTGACTTTTTAAGAGTTTTTTTTATTGTAAAAACTTAAAATTAAAAATTCAAATTAGTAAAATAAACGCGGCCTTAATAATGTCTTTCTCTCAATGAGTTATATACTGACGCCTTTGCTCAATGACAAATCACTATAAAAATACCCTTAAGCAATCAGCATAAGAAATAAAAATAATAATAACTCCACAAATACGTATAACTGCCACAACAAATAAAGTGGCACAGTTGTAAAGATGTTGCGAGTGTGTGTGAGAGAGAGAATTCCAAACCCCGACTTGTTTTAGACCTTGAATCCCGACCTTAGTCCCGGTTCTCAAAGCTGTTATCAATCGTAAACCCCGACACCAAACATTAATCTCAATCCCGGAGTCGAGCAAAGTCTAAGTAAAACCTAAATTTTATCTCGTCAAGAGTATACTTAACATAGTATAATATGGTAGTAAATATAAATGTTTCACTATAACACAATAATACAACGCGCAAAGCCGATTACTGTAATGTATAATAATTATAGAATGTAAGACAATACAGTGCACCAATATATGCCTCAAAATGTTGGTATAACATTTCGTTCCTTTTCAATTATAAAAAAGGTTATTTTATATTATATACCTTATACTTTATGCTTATTAAAAAATATACAACATGTATTATGAATGTTCTCAATATTATACAATTGAACTACAATTTTATCACACATCTACGTCACCATTTAGTTAACAATTTTATTAGTTTCTAGAAAGTGAACAAGTTCACGATCAAGATCAATGATGGAAAGAAAATATAGAAGTGATAGAAAATAGTAATGATGAAAAGAAAATTAATTTCTTTTATGTTGTTTAGTATGAGAATATAAAAAAGAACGAGCTTACCTTTACTTATTTTGTATTGGAAATTAAATTGAGATGAAAGAAAAAATCTTACTCATAAATTACTCTTATACCCTTAAATTTTTTGCTTGGATGTTGATGGAGAAAATAGTAGTTTAGTAACTTTACTCACTTTAATGAGTTGTCTCAATTTTTTATCTCATTTTCTGTCCACTTGTGAAAAAAAAAATGATAGAGTCTACATGTATTATTTTCTACTATATTTTCTCTTTCTTTCTTTTTTCTCTCTTACCAAACAACCTATATTTTCATTATTCCTCTCAAAATTTCTCTACTTTCTTCATTCTTTCTACTTTTCTTTCCTATCAAACATACTCAAGGAAAAATATAATGTATAGTGCATAGGAGTGTTTCTTATAAGGCATTTTTAACGATAAAGTTAATTTCTAACCATTGAGATAAAAATTATATTATTTTAAAAAATATATAAAATAATTAATTTTTTATATAAATTTAACGATTAAAAATAAAATACTATTAGTATTTTTTTTTCCTTCCGAAGCTCTCATTTTTATAAGCTTAAAAAAAAGGCCTCTTTCCTTTTCAAGTTCCAGCTAGACTCGTCCGTAGCAGACCATGGTCAAAAAAGACGGAGCCAAACGTCAACGGCCAAGTCTTTGTTGACTTGGTCGGTCACCGTCCATTGAACGCGTGCCATGTGGATAGTCGTGGAGGAGATTCCGTCCTCTAATTTATCAACGTTCACCGTTGCCATCGCCCTGCCTGTGCTCTGCATGAGAGGCCGAAAATTCACGAACAAAAAATAGTGCTGGAATTGCTTTTTAAAACCAAAAACAAATAAGCTTTTGGTTAAAGTTTTTCGAGAATTATTGATTTTTCCTGTACTGGGTTTTCGTTTTTATCTTTCTCCTGTGTTGTGGTAAGCGGTGAAATGATTGTTTGGACGGATAAGGACTAGTAATTTGTGAAGAAATAGATGCGTGCAGGCAAAAAAGAGAAAAAAAAGATTGCAAACGACAAAAAGTTTGTACTGTGATACAAATCACTCGCTCATATCTGTATATATTGGATATATATGTGAAATAAAGAAGGTTCTGCAGGTTTTGGGCTCGTGCTGTGGAGCCCAGACATAGAAGACTCTTTTTATTTCATTTCATAATTCCAAATAAGCTACTTTTCATAATTATATAACAGAGAATTGTGTATTGGATATAGTTTATGGGAGAGAGAAGATGTTGGAAGGAAAGGGTATGATAAAGGAAACAGACATGCCAGAGAAGATGCAGATACAAGCCATGGCTTGTGCTTCTGAAGCTCTTGATCTTCATGACGTTTTTGATTGCTGTTCTATTGCTTCCCACATCAAGAAGGTTTTTTTTTCTTCATTTTTTTTCATTACCTCGTGTTTTTTTTTTTTTCAAATCCATGATTATTTCTAGCTTCTTAATTGGTTTTTTTTTTTTTTTTTTTGTTATTAATTTTTATATGCATTTGTGTTTAAATTTTGGTGGGTTTGTTTTGTGTTTTTGTGTATATTATATTACAGGAGTTTGATAAAAGGTATGGAAGTGGATGGCAATGTGTGGTGGGTTCAAACTTCGGTTGTTTCTTCACTCATTCACTTGGGACTTTCATATATTTTGGGCTTGGGACCCTCAATTTCCTGATCTTCAAAGCAGCCACTTCTTGATTTCACCACTTTGTACGATACAAAGGGAGTGAGCTGAGGAAAAGAGTCCTATATATATATATATATATATATATATATATATATATATATATATATATATAGGTATATAGGTATATGTGTATACAGTCACCTTCATCATATAATCTAATAGCGTGTTATATATTATTCTTCTGCTTGGTTTCAACCAGCGTACATATAGTTGTTAAAGAGCTCTCCTCTCATGACTATTAGACTTGTAGTTAAAATGTCTCAGGCATTTTAATATGCATCTTCTTAATTGATCCAATTTTATTTAAGTTTACGTTCTTTTAAGTTTTAATTTTATTTAATTTTACTTAATTTTATTTAAATTTTAACTTCAACTCAAATTATAATTCAAATTC
Organism: Morus alba; assembly: GCA_012066045.3. Taxonomy (NCBI): domain Eukaryota; kingdom Viridiplantae; phylum Streptophyta; class Magnoliopsida; order Rosales; family Moraceae; genus Morus; species Morus alba. Next base: position 16,758,132 of record CP050232.2, read on the forward strand.
AACTTAAAAATTATACTTAAATTATACTCTAAAAGAACAATTCCTTAATTACTCACATTCTTTATTTTACGTTTTGCTTTTATATGCATGAGTGAATTATTGTCCTTGTCTACGAATGGTTCCAAATTAACTGTTTAATTTTTAGTGTTTTAATTAGTGTCTAACATTTTTGGTCTGTTTGATATCTAGATTTGTTCTCTGATTTAAATTATGATTCATGGTTCGTTACAATATTTTTTCTCATAAAAAATACACATAAATCAAAAATGATTCTAATCATATGATTTAAATCCATGAACCAAACGGATAGTAAATCACATTATATTACGTTATAATAAATATAAAAAAAATTAGTTAAAAAATAATTTAAATTTTTTACATAACGTGATATAATTTTAATTTTAATAATTAGACATTAATTAAAACACAAAAATTTAACAATAGATTTGAGTCTCTCTACATATTATGGGGGATTTTGATAATATTCAAACTTTAGCATAATTTACCCAAAAAAAAGGGGAGAAGAAAAAACCTTTAAGAGCATAAAGATAACCACGAGCGTCATAATCCAAAATGGAATCTTGGAAAAAGAAGACAAGGGTAGGTCGGTGTCATTTTAAACTCGACTTGTACTAAACCAATAAGAGAAAGATAATGAAAAATTTTATCTCAATCCAAACAAAATACAAGGGTTATTACAAATCAACTACGCAATTTTTTTTAACTAATAAATACACGTTTTTTTTTTTTTAACTAAATCAAATTACAAACCGGCTCGACTAAATCTAATACCAAGTTACATACATATAAAATTCTGATACTAAACCAACCAAACAAAAATAATCTATTTGACCCTACAACTGATATGGCCAGAACCATTTAACTTGGCCTCATGTAGCACAAAATCTGGAGGTTCAATCCAACTCCATATACAACTTTATATATAAAAAGCGCATTCCGGATCAATTGCATAATTTATAAGTTTATTGGCTTGCCCTCCCTGCAAATGTGAGATACCTTGCATTACTGCATTTGTTTCATTAACTCCAATGTTACAATTCACATCTGATGAAAGATCTTTGGCCAAAATTAACAACTTGTATCAGGTCACATTCTAGCCAAAATACAATGTAGTCCATGACTCTTAAGTGATGTCTGCAGCTCATATGACACCGCGTATCTCAGATTGTTGTCCCATAATTTACTAAAAGCTCTAAGGATGGAGCCGATGCAATTCCGAAACACACCACCACAACTCGCTTCGCCGGTCCTACCACGAGCGGCCCTATTGATGTTGATCTTTATGCAACTGGGAAGTAGAAGGCGCCGAGTTCAGGCACAGCACGGATAACTGTAGCTTATTGGAGTCCCACCTGAAAATAAGGGAATTAGGTGAAGTAAAAATAGTTTAGTAACTAGGGTTGTAAACTTAGGGCCCGTTTAGTTCACTGATTCGACTTTTTAATTTGAGTTGAGATGTGATTTTATGTGAGAGCTTTTTACTGTAGCAAAAAAGTTAGATGTGATTGTTTGTGAGAGCTTTTTACTGTAGTAAAACTCGAATTCTAAACTCGAATCAGCGAAATGAACGGGGCCTTAGTTTGACGGTGATTTCATATTGGACTTCATCTTACGGTGCATAGTGCAATTTGTACTCATGTTAATATATCATATATACGTGCACTTAATAATTTAAGTTTATCAAATATGTGAAATCATCGGGCTTTTTTTTTCTTTTCTTTTTATTTATCGCTATCGTAGGTACATTGTTTGAATTAGTAGAAAACTTTTTCCTTTGTATCTATATATAAATAGTTGTTACACTATTTGGCAGAATAAAAACACAACCTAGTCCCACATTGATTTAGAAACAAAAAAGAAGATGCTTTGAAGCCTATTTAAGATATCTAGTCTTTCAAATCACGCCAGTTAAAAGCATTTCAAGTATTAGCTTTTCACTCCAGTTAAATTATTCCTTTTATATTTAACTCACTTCGCTTGATGAATATGATTAATAAGGGACTTTTTCAATTGAAAATAAGAAATAAAGCATAAAATTAGGAGAAGTAATGTTTTTTCCAAATCCAAAAACCCCAAGCGGCGTCAATTGCGTAATTTGCAAGTTTATCAGCCATTATCAGCCTTGTTTCTCTCCCTGTATATATGGGTGACTATGCAAAACTCCATTTGCTTCATGAACTCCAACATGACAATCCACATATCTCTTATAGAAGGAGGATCTACATATCTCTTGCATAAGGAGGCATGTCTGATGAAAGTTTGTTGACCAGATTAACAAAAATTCTTCCCAGCCCTCGACTGTAAGAGATGTCTACCGCTCGAATAACATCACATAGCTCAGCCTCAAATGTTGTTGCATGACCATAGGATTCGCTAAAAGCTCCAAGGATGGAGCCGATGTAGTCACAAAACACTCACCACAACTTGCTTCGCCGGTCCTACCGCGTGTAGCCCCATCAGTGTTGATTTTTATGCATCCAAGTGGTGAACAATGCCAAATTACGGGCACATCATGGATAACAGAAGTTCTTGAAAATGAATGAATTAGGAGAAGTAAAAATAGTTTCGTGATTATGATTGGAAACATAATTTAGTAGTACTTTCACGTTGTACTTCATTCTAAAGTGTAGTGTTCAAATGCTATTGATGTCTATATATAATATATGCGCACTTAGTAATCTTAACGTTTAAGAGTTGTTATACATGCTTGATGCTTTAGTAATAAAAAAAAAAAAAAAAAAAAAAAAAAAACTAAAAAAAACCTCATCGATAACAGCCTTATACTATGAACTTAGACAAAACACTTGAAGATAATTAACGATTGGAAAAGATATTAATTTTTGTTTTGAAAAAAAAAAAAGATACCCTTCCTAAACTTCAAGAGGAATTACAACAAAACACTAGTGGCCTAAAACAAGAAACAAACTAGAATGCGTCACACGGTGAAAACAAAATTAGATAATCTCCCCTTCAAACCAAAAAAAAAAAAGATAGATAATCTGGTTTGCAATCTAATCTTTAGACACCGATTAGAACGAAATGGGGTAAACTCTCTGCATCAATGTAAACTTCATACGGTTTTGCATGGAAAATGTGTGGGCGATATTTTAGTTCATGTTTGATATTACAAAAAACTAAACAATTTTCAGATATTGTAGTAGAAACAAATGTTAAAAATGTATTATTTCATAGAAAATGACCCCTGTATTGGATCAAGGGTAATTTTCTAGGTTAAAAAACATTTTATACTGCACTTGATGCGACTAATAAGGGACGTTTTGCAACAAAAAAGAAGAAATAAAAGAATTAGACTAGAGTTTTACCTTTATGTGTTTTAAGCAATCATGAAAAACTGGATGATGAATCTCTCCATAGCGCAAAAGTATCTTCACCTATTTGAGAAAACAAAAAACACAGTTATTGAGAGTAATAGCTCGTTCACTTCGCTGATTCGATTTTGTAATTTAAGTTGAGATGTCTTTTTATGTGAGAGCTTTTTACTGTAGCAAAAAAGTTAGATGTGATTGTTTCTAAGAACTTTTTACTGTAGCAAAACTCAAATTCTAAACTCGAATCGGTGAAGTAAACGTACTGAGAACTAGGATTCTTTGTTCTCAGTCATCTAGGATTCTCGGAGTTCATATTAAACTAGGCCACATATTTTTGCTTTTAATTCTTTAGTTTTTATACATTAATTCTCGTTATTATATTTTCGTCTCTAAGCTCCTTGATTAGTTGAGTTTCACAATTTCGTAGGGTTTCATTATTTTGTTGCGTGAGAAAAAAAAGAAGGGCAGAAAAGCCATAGCCATTACTTAACTATATGGTTTTGTTTCAAAATTGCTTCTTTTCCTTTTGCATTCAATTCCAAGCCTTTTAAAATTACTTTGATATATTCAGTGAAAAAGGCTGTGTGTATAGCTCTTGACTGATTAATCTAAACCGTAAGACTCTTTGATGTTTAGTTCCGTGGCTTAAAAAAAAAAATTTATGTCCTCACTATTGATATTTGTTATTTCATAATATCTTGAGAGTTCGGAGATGTACACTTTTAACCTTTTCTTAATATGGAGAAAATAAGGAAAATGCTAGTTAATATTTTTAAATTAGAGAACATGCATATAATTTGTGTGTTTAACACACACACACACACACACACACACACACACACACACACACACACACACACATATATATATATATATATATATATTATAATTCCTGTACAAACTCCCATTTTAAAACAAGAGTAGGATCTTAGGAAAATATCAAAAACTATAGCTTCACACATTAGGCCATCATATGGATTGGATTAACTAAACCTCATTTATTTTGTTAGTTCGAATCTTAACTCAAGTTTTTACTACAGTATTTTTCTCATAAAAATTTAAATTCAACTTTTTCTGCTACAGTATTTTTTCTCACATGAATTCAACATGACGCTAGTAAGCAGAGTTGCGATGTTTAATGATGGTTGTCGTCCCCCTGCTTGCATTAGACCAGTAGTCTCATTATAAACTCATTGATTGACGAGGATGGATAACAGCACAGTTGATTAAGGAATTTGTGTTCTTAAGATGACAACACACAATGGGAGTTAAAAAAATCAGCTAATGAGCTTCAATATGATCAGATTTCAGCTTTTCAAGTAGTTACCGAAATATATAATAGGCCACAAGTATATATAAAATCATCAATACAAAAGGAATATAACATGCAGAACGAAAATCAAGAGCACAATTTTTTTCTAAACATTATCGAAACAAAATACAATTGCCCCATATTGTTTCTACATTCTAGCATTAGGTCTAGTAACCAAAGTGAAATCAAAATCTGTTTTTAATCATTCTAGAAACAAAAACTTCGAAATGCAGTTTTTTAAAAACACGAATTGCCCAAATACAAGCCAAAAGGCAGTATATTATCACAGACCAAACAATTTTCCTGTCGTTTAGGCCAGTTTGGTGACTTCCATTGATTTGATAAACATAGGCAATAACATTTTGGATGTACCTCTTGATGGTCAATGAAGAAAAATAAAGTATCGTCAGCAATTGATTCCTCAAGATTCAAGAATTCAAAATTTCAACCGCTAAAATAAGTTGTCTACTTGTTTTTAATGTCCTATTACATATATTAATTTCACACCCATCACTATTTTTTTTTTAAGGAACATTAAATATAATGAGATTCTGATAAGTTCAAATTGGTTGAACTCATGAGCTAAATATATAAAAAGAAAAAAAAAAGAAAAAGAAAAATACCCTTTTAAAATATATGAATTTAGATTTTTATTATTTATTCTTAATTAATATTTTTTAGTCTAATAACTATATTGATATGAATTTAGATTTTTATTATTTATTCTTAATTAATATCCTTTTAGTCTAATAACTATATTGATCAAAATGTTCTTAATCAAGAATAACGGATAAAAATCAAGGCTCTTATACTCTCAAAGCATAAATTCAGTAATGCTCTTTATGTTGTTATAAAAACTTGCGCGGGCCACGAACGGCCATGAAAATGATTTTTCCACTTCTCCCAAAAGCTTAGCTAGAATAGAGGTATCTACGATTGTTGGAGATTTCCAAAATCAAGTGCCTAAGTGGACTATTCCCAGTGTCATGCTTCAAGCGTGTTCAAGGAACAATTCAATATTTAGATCCGTTCACACTTCACTAATTTAAATTTATAATTCGAATTGAAATGTGATTTTATATGAAAATTTTTTATTATAATACAAAAATTAAATATAATTATTATAGTAAAACTCAAAATTAGTAAAGTGAAATATTACAATATTCAGTTGCTACATTATACACCCTTGCCCGTCCAACTTGGACAGCCCGAGGAGAGAGCTACCCGTGGAAAGAGCCCATCTCTCCCGTGGAGGAGAAGACCCAAAGTGAGCAGGCTAAAGCCCAACTCACCAAAGACCCAAAACGGAACAGGAAGGCTCCAGCGTGGTTAGAGGACTATGTCGCTTGAAGAGTGAAGTGTCGTTTGGGAGCAGCTAAGCAAACGATCGTGGGAGACCTCGGGATTGTTGACGGATTCTTCCATTCTGTTTTGATCTTTTTACTTTGCCTTTCCTTTCTGTAATTTGTTGTTAAGCCATTACCTTGCTTCCCAGCCGAGATAATCGAGGCAAGGGGTGTATGAGATGTACTGTGAACCATTTTGGTTTTCAAGCAATGAAATAACTGAGATCATCTTCCTTTTCTTCTTTCCCTTTCTTCCCTGAATTTCCCCTTCCCGATTCTGAAATTTCTGGCGTTGGCACACGCTCGAAGAGTGTAAATTTTTACTGACTCGTGACAACCCGGGTTAGTATATCATTGAACCGTTTATGTTTAGTAGAGGGATTTGTTTTCTGATTTGAGTAATGATTCGTAATTCGTTATAATATTTTTTTCTTTTTTATATGTAAATTAAAAATAATTTGAATCACATAATTTGAATATTCTAACTAAACATCCTTTAAAAGTCAAACTCAAGACCTCCCGCTTACCAAACGGGTGCTCTAACCAACTGAGCTATGTATGTATATGTACCCCCATACATACATACGTACATACGTACGTCTACATGTTAAGAAATCTTCTGCAATGGTTGCTTTGTACTGATTGCTGAACTTACGATTAATTCACACATCTACATGTATAGTTACATATGCGTCACTCTTTTAAAGGATATTCATTTCATAGAGGTCTTCTCGACTCTGCAATAGATACTTCAATAAATAAATTTTTTGGTAGTGTATAAAAAAAAAAAAAATACTATTTTGAACCATACTTTTATTACTCATTTTGATGAATACATTTGAAAATTTTATTTTTGAGCACAAAATTCGCGTATTACCAACTCTTTGTTCGCCCTTTCATCTTTTTGAGGACCATGTACAGTTTAAAGGAAAAAATAAAAAATAAAAAAAATAAAAGAGCACAGACACAGCGTTTTGGGACAAAATAAAATTTCTTTCCCTTTCTCTCCAATGTCATTTGGTTTGGTTATGTTACTATCAAGATGTAGCATATATATATATGTATATATATATTATATCATTTTCAAGATTGTGACGCCTTGCGTTGATCTCACCGGATTTTATGCAAAATTCTACGAGACAAACGTAAAGCCACCAACATAATTAAATATGGGAGCCAATATAAGTATGTGTAATTAATGTGTGCAAGTTATACAAACATGAATAACGATAATTGGTCGGGTTCTAATAAGATATAGAGTTTAAATCTCCTCATTTTCAAGTTTTTAGAGAAATGATATTTTAAGGATAAAATTTGAACCCACGCGAGACGTTTAATTCATGAATTAGAATCATGAGATTAAAATTATTTTTTATTTATATATATTTTTTATGAAAAAAATACTGTAACGAATTAAAATTTAAATAATAGTACGAATTCTCCAATCAAACGTATATTTGTGTTATTCTAATTCTCTCATATCTGTCATGTTTAAGTTGATACATGATGAGAGAAAGTGAAAGTCAAAACGAAAATCGTAATCATGTGTAATGTGTTGGAAAATCTTTATACCCTTCTATTGAGAGGGCGTTTCTTTTAGATTTCCCAAATTTAATCTAGTTGATAAGGCTCATAGATAGAAGTCCCGTTGTCCAAGTCCAAAATATACTTTTTTTTTTCTCCTTTTGCTGAAAGGTCCAAATTGTACAATGTTCATCAAGAAAGAAAGAATCCAGATGGTACCCAACAATATTTTTTTAGATTTTAAATGAGGAAATCGTGCTGTAACGATGAATTTTTGTTTCTTTTCTCCTTTTTGGGGCATAATTGATATTGGCATCGCACTTATCTCAATGCTCGATTCTGACTTTACCAAAAGGACTGCAGAAAAATAAAGCACAAGCAGAGAGGTCCCGGTCCAACTCTTCTAGGTATGCTTGAAAGAGCTTTTTAAAAAGCAGTGTTTGGCTTCTTATATTCAAAAATTGCTTTTAAAAGTGTTTAATTAATGCGTCAGAATTGTTTGTTTTTTCATAAGAATTTCTCATCAAAATCATGAAACAAGACTTAAAAAAAAACACACTTTCACATAGATTTTAAAATCTGCACCAGAATTTTTATTAAGGCATTGTAAATTTCATTCCTACACTTTTATTGTTTATTAGACAATTTTAAGATTTTTTTTTTACTCATTAAGCTTTTTTAAATGTTTGAGCCGCAATTTTTTCTTTATCTTCTTGTATTGACCAAAGAAAAATTTTACCAAACAGGCCTTCAGTCTCAGTTTAGACAGAGAAAAGCTGAAAGCCACATGGGCAAATGTTTGGCATTTTAGCCCAAGAAAATGATCTAAAAGAATCTAGATGACCTGTTTTCCACCCTCATCTTCCTCATAAGCTAAATGCTCCCGTCACGTTCAATTATTCTAAGCATAATGCATGACACTTTGAGCTTTGTTTGACTTTGTCACAGAAACATGAACTCCACCATCTGCTCCATTTGGTTCGCCCGTGACTTTTTTTTTTTTTTGGTTGACAAAGTAAATATATAAGATAGAGCACCAGATATGTTGGAATATTGACTTTCATTGATAATGGATCTGTCATTTAAAGCGTATTACGCGTTTTGTGTGTGTGTGTGTGTGTGTTTTTTTTTTTTCTCTAGGTTCCGTAAGATTCTACTACAAACCCATTTTCCCAAAAGTGATGAAAAAAAAGAAGGAAAACAATTGAAAAGGAAATGGTAGAAACGACTTTACAGGAGTTGTACATATTAGCATCAGTGGATAGGGTCTAATATGATATGAACAAAACAAGATTTTAGCAACAAATAAAAGAATCGCACAAGCTTTCATGTGAATCTGTCGTGTGAGCACTAATAAATACATGGGCAAAAAGAGACTCAAGAGAGAACAATAATTGCAGAGAGGAGAAAAAAAAAATTGTGTTAAACTCGTGTATATCAATCAAACATGATATTTTTGCAATGAACGTCCTTTGGAGCAAGAATAAGGGAAATCTTTACAGAGAAGAAGGGAAATTTACGATGTTAAAAAGCTTCCCTTTTGAAACCTTGACCATTTTTCTTCATCCTTCCCGTCTCCATTTCTCTAGTGGTTTGGCCTTCGCCGCTCGAGCCGGATGCAGCTTCCCCTGTGAAACCTTGACCATTTTTCTTCATCCTTCCCATCTCCATTTCTCGGGTGGTTTGGCCTTCGCTGCTCGAGCCAGATGGGTACAGGCCATAGTCACTGGTCGGTCCTCCACTGTATTCACTGCTTGGACCGTATTCCTGGCTTCCCAATGCCATCTTCCTGAACTTCTTCAAGTCCTCGTTGTATTGGCTTGTGTCATAGTCCGAGCTTCCATGGGAGCTGTAGACATTGCTTTGTCCGGGCCGGATTCCTTCGTTAAGATCCGCAAGGGACACATCTCCCTCCAAAGCGCGAACTATCTGCTTGTTTCATGTAATGTCAGACGAAGTTGAAATGTAAGAATAGAGGGGATAAAGTAGTGTATTCATTTGAAGGCTTTTGAAAAGATATAGAAGAAGTAGAAAACCAATTGGACCTCTTCAAACAACAAATGGAACTGCTGTACTTTAATGTGTTATATATGCAACCCCGCAATTGAAGGAAAGAAATTTGAGTTAATTGTGAAGGAAACATCACCTGGCTCATTCGTGGTCGACGACGTGCAGAGTGACGCACACAAGCTGCAGCACAAGCGACCATGCGGGCCATCTCATTTTCATCATAGTTATCTTGAAGCCTAGCATCAACCAGAGAATCATAATTTCTGTCTTCCAAAGCTCGATTGAGCAACGGCCTTGCCTGCAGTACCAACAAGGGAATTTATTATTCCAATAATGTATCAAGAACTTAAAAGAGGTCCTGGAACCCTACTGCCATAATCCATTCCAAAAGAGTACCCAGCCGTGAGGTGAAAAGAAAACTTTTGGGGGATCAAGAACACAAATCATTTATGCACGCAACCATTTCGTAATATCCTACTTACCCAATCTACCAAACTATCCTCCATATAAGATTGGGTAGCGTCAACAGGGCGGCGTCCAGTAATCAGCTCCAGAAGCATGACTCCAAAGGAGAAAACATCTGACTTGTCTGTGAGTTTACCACTTGCAGCATATTCAGGAGCCAAATACCTGCAGGAAGCAAGAAGGGTTAAACATGAACTCTAATTGAATCACATACCAGTCACCACTACCCCGGGCATCAAATAATTCATAAAGCTTGTCAGTCTATAGACAAAACAGATCATGCGTAGACAAATGTATCATGACAATTGGTGACAATCATGAAAAGCATCAAGAGCTAACAACATGTACATAGTAATGTCTAACTCATAGTAACTAATTCACAACGATCGCAACTTTCATAATATCAAAGGAACAGCCATATAGGCGAGAAGACGAGACAGTTTTAAACATCTTATGCTAAAGATAACTATCAAAACTAGGTTGTCGAGATAAAAAGCCTTACCCAAAAGTTCCCATCACACGGGTTGAGACATGAGTATTGACATCAGAAGAAAACTTTGCAAGTCCGAAATCAGCAACCTGCCAAAAAAGATTCTACATTAGATATCCTGATCATTGTAATAGTGCTCCACGTCGCGCTTTTCCAAGGCTTAACACAAAATTTGCCTAGGAGTACACTGAATATCTTAATGAATTACCTTGGCCTCAAACTTGAAATCCAAGAGTATATTAGATGCTTTAATATCACGATGAATGATTTTAGGATGACCTGCATACGCAGTTTTTAAAAAGAGAATCATCACAAAATTCAACCTTGTCTTTACAATAGGAAACGCAGTCGTGATTGAATGCTTATCACCCGCATCCTTGCTTGCTAAAAGAAAGAGAACTTACAATCCTCATGTAGATATGCCAGTCCTTTTGCAGAGCCCAAAGCAATTTTTAATCTCGTAGGCCAGTCCATGACAGGTCTCCCTTTTCCTGAAACATGAATAATTCATCAGATTCCAGTACCAGATACGCAAAATTAAATAACCGTGAGCATCTTTAATCATAATCCAAGTGCAACTGGCACCATAACAGCATAAAAAGTTTGAGCATTGCAACAAGACAATGAAAAAATACCATGTAAATGGAACTCCAAAGTATCATTCGGAACAAATTCATAAACAAGCATTCTCTCTGATCCAGTGTTGAAGTAACCAACAAGTGAAACCAGGTGCTTGTGATGCACTCGGCTAATTATATCGACTTCTGCCTGAAACTCACGATCCCCTTGCCCGCTTCCAGCTTTGAGCTGCTTCACTGCTATTTCCTTTCCATTTGGAAGAACTCCCATGTGCACATACCCAAACCCGCCTTGTCCAAGGAGATTGGCATCTGAGAAGCCATCTGTTGCCAATGCCAATTCCTCGTAGGTAAAAGTGCTCTTCGAGAAACCCAAGTTATAGCCTGGTGGAGGTGGTGGTGGAAGAGGATTTTCAGATCCTGAATAATTGGAACCGGAGCCCCCGCTGCTGCTTGTGAAAGCTGGACGCGGCGGCGGCGGTTTGGGAGCGTATCCCGGAGAATGCGGAGGACGTGATGCAACTGCTGGTGGAGGAGATGGTTTTGGCATGACAACATGATCCGAAGGGGGAGGAATTTGTTGCCAGCGATTTGGTGGATTGCCATAGAAGTTATCTGGAAAGCAGCAATAAACAAGGTGAAGGGAGTATCTTGAAACGGCAGTAAAAAGCCAAAAATAACAAAACAATACAGAAATCTTTGCAAAAACACAAAGGAAGCTGCAGTTGCCTATTATCAGGCATCTGCTTATCAGTTTTTCTTCTTCCCAGATGTCTGTTAATGTAGCGTCATTATATAATCTCACGACTCTCAGAAGTATTTTCTTTTAGTCACAACTTTAACAACGGAAAAAAAAAAAAAAAAAAAAAAAAAAAAAAATTTTTACGAGCAGCAAAAACAAAAAAAAAAAAAAAAAAAAAAAAAAAAAAAAAAACATTTTTGAGAATGAAAACAGAAATAATATTAACATTTTGGCCCCCACATTAAAATGCAATTTTTTAAAAAAAAAAAAAAAAAAAATCTACATTTTATAGGTTGAAAGATAACTCTACAAAGCTTTGAGGATGAAAGCATTCATAGTTGAGAAATTCTCATTCAAGGAAATCAGGCATATTATTACCAGTTTCAGTAATGAGGGGAAAAAAAGTTCAAATTCAAAAGAATGCTAATCATGAACGAAATTCTCCGAGCGAAAAGCTGAGATCTAACAAAGGATACTGATATTCTCAGTCAAAGAAAGCTTCCCAGGTTTCCCTGGAAAACTCATGATTATACCATTATACGCCTAGAAAGTTGGTAATTTCGGGAATCCAAAGTAAAGTCCAAACCAAAATAGAAATAGAAAACCTAACACACTTGAGTCGCGAGGACGGATTTTCAAGTTTTTTTTCCCTCGAATGAGAGAAAAAGCCATTACCTTTAGGTCCAGGAGGCGGCGGCGGCGGAGGCACGTAGTAAGCTTCCTCGTCGCGTCTCCTCCTCTTCTTCTTCGAACAACAAATGCACAGAATGCTGAACAAAACAAGGATCGCCACCGCACCTACCGCAATCCCGACCACGACTCCGGTAGACAAGCCCCCTCCCGAAGAGGAAGATGAGGAGCTAGGCGGTGGAGGAGGACTCCGGCTGGGATTCGACGGCGTACTAGAGCGTGGAGGTGGCGGAGACCTCGACGGATTCGACGGCGTCGTCGAGGAAGGCGGAGGCGGAGAGTCTGTTGACGGAGACGACGGCGGCGGCGGAGAATCAGAGGAGGTCGGAGGCGGAGTAGTGGACGACGGAGGGGACGGAGTCGTCGACGGCGGAGGCGGAGAGGGAGTTTTGGTTGGAGGTGGCGGTGAAGAGGGAGTGGCTGGCGGAGGGGCTGTAGTCGATGGAGGCGGCGCGCTAGGAGTCGCCGGTGGAGGAGAGGTGGTGTTCGTCGCCGGCGGCGACGACGGCCCCGGGGAAGATCCCGGAGTTGGCGTCGACATTAAAGGAGCGAAATTCTCGGCCAAAGCAAAACCAGCTAAGAGCTTACACTGTCGATAATTCTCTTTCGAGTCTGGCCTCTCACCGGAACAACTTTCTCTCTCTAACTTTTTAGAGCGAGAGAGAAAGAGACTGGTGATACCAGAGAGAGAGAGAGAGAGAGAGAGAACGAGGGAAAGGATGACCGTTTTGTTTTTTTTTTTTTTTTGGTTTTTTTAGTTTCGCTTTTTCAGCAATGGGATTGGGAAGGTAGACTATTAAGGAAGAAGGAAAGAGCTGTAATCATCTGCTACGGCGACGCTCGGTAAGCTGTCGTGGGGAACAATCACAAAAGCCAAATGAGTTAAAAGTGAACTGGTAAAGGCTTAAGGTAGGACCCACACGATTGGCCCGCGCGTTCCTCCGTCCCTTACTCGGTTGGCTTGGATAATTTTTTGGGCTCATTCTCTATTTTTTGTTTTTTTATTTAATTTATTATTTGTTTATTTTGTAGTGGGGACGGCTTTCTCATGGTCTTATTTTCATTTTTTTGATTTTGGCAATAGTCTTTCACCAACTTTACGATATTCTGTTGTGGGGTCCATCTCCACAATGACCAAATTTAATATTATATTTTGTGGGGTCCAATACTAATAATTACACATGTGTTCACATTTAAAAAAATATTAAAAGGGGTTCTTTTCCTAACTTCTAGTTTAATTTAGCCGTTACGGGACTCAAATCATAGTTTATCCCTTTTTTTTTTTTTTCAATTTGACGAGACATAATTTTTATATGTGTAGCATGTATGCTTTTCTGTTTGTTTCTATGATTAGTTTAATTTTTGGGAAATAGTGAAAATTAGTTTAATTTTTTAGTTATACTTTATTTAACTTGTTAAGTTATGGTTCATAACCGACAAGTTATGGACAATTATGAATAATAATTCATTATGGTTTAATGGACATTATGGAAAAATAATAATTTGGCCTATTTATTAACTTTCATAAACTATTGGCCTATTAATTTTAATTCATCTCAAATTTTGGCCTATTTTCTTCTTTCTCCCTTAATTTTTTAGCATACTTTATTTTAAATTCTCAAGCCCATTATTCATTAATTTTAATAGACATTTGATTTATAGATTCATAATTATTCTCAATTTACGTATATTTTTTATAAAAAAAATATTATAACGAATCACAATTTATAATTTAAATTATGACACAAATACATTAACTAAACGTATCCTTAGTGACTCTTTTTGGAAAAAAAAGCTGCCCAATTATAAATTAAATTTCTCAAAAAGAAAATTGAATCATTTTTTCAACAATTTCATTATGATGAGTGAATTAGGGTAGAGTGCCCCCTTAAATCTCTTAATTTTTTTTTTTTCATTTAGGCAATACATTGAAGAGTATCTATTAGCAATATGTAAATAACATTTTCAAAAAATATATACATAGAAAATAAAAAAAATTAAAAAAAAAATCACCTTCCATAAATCTTTCCTGGTCCCATTCGTCTATTTGAGTGAACTTTTTATGTCATGAGTGAGCTGTCTGTCACCTTCCTTTCTGGGGCATTTCATACCTATTCATAAAGATAGTAGTAAATCATATTGTCATGAAGTGCTTGTCGTTTCATCTATAAAAAGGAAAAACAACCCTAAATTTAAAATTTAAGAAGAGGTTTGGTAAGGAAATTTATATTATGATTTGAATTATGATTTATTTACAGTATTTTTTTTATAAAAAATACGTGTAAATTAAAAATAATTATAATATCATGATTATCATCCATAATCTAAACCTCTCTTAAATCACGACATTTACCTTGTGGGGCCGATTGTATTTAAAAAAATAAAGAACTACCAAGTGGTAGATATGAAATTCAATCAACAACTAAATCGCCCTAAAAGATATCAAATTTTAAGAGATTACTATGTGGGGCATATTCTGCTGAAGATGTTCACATTAAACATGAAAAAAAAAAAAAAAAACATTATTAGTTTCTTTATCTTCTCTAATGAGTTGTCAAAAAGAATGAAAATGGAGTCTTTTTCTTAAAGAAAATGTGTTGGTGGTTCTTTGAGCTACAAAAGTAAATGTTCATAACGCAGAGTATAAGATTCCAGACAAAAGAGTGTTAGCAAATTAGAGACGTTAGATAAGAATTTCATATGGTACTATACCTGTTGCCAGTGGGAACAACAAATTCTATTCTTTTAAGTCATCCAATCACATCTGTCTTTCGTTTGAGTTGTTGAGTCCCTTTTTTTTTTTTTTTTGCTTTTTTTTTTCTTTGGATGTTTGGTACTTATATTCATTTTTTAATTCGAATCATAGTTCGTTATTCGTTACAGTATTTTTTTTTTACAAAAAATACACGTAAATCAAAAATAATTATAATCACATAATTTTAATCTATGAACTAAACGTCTTCATATGACTTCAATTATATGTCCTGACATAAACACTTATGACTAAACCTGAAACTTACCCAAAAAAAAAAAGAGTTGAAACAAAAGAAACGTAAGACAAACAATTAGTTCGAAATTGCAGCCGATCAAAAGTTGTTGCTATTCTTAATTTTGGAATTAGTTAATGGATTATTCAATCAACTGATAAAAACAGAGAGAGAGAGAGAGAGAGAGAGAGAGAGAGCTTACAATTTATTAAGATAATTACAGCAAAGTTGTTAAGGGTAATTAGTAATTACAGTACTTTTGGCAGCAAATATACTCGTGATTTTGATAATTAGGACGTTATAAGAGAAAACGACATGAAACACTGTGTTGTTATGGTTTGAATCATAGTTCGTAGTTTGTAGTTCGTTATAATATTTTTTCACATAAAAATACACATAAAACAATAATAATTTTAAATTATAGTTATAAATTTATAAACTAAACGTCCCGTTTTATCCAAATTTTCTGTATCTTATAGTAAAAAAAACTTTTTTTTCCCCGGAAAATAAATCGATAATATGTAAAAGTGCTACAAACACCAATTTACACAACTTTTACTAAAGAAAACACGACAACGGCCGGTAACTGCGGGTTCTATCAACAAGCTCGAATAAACGCTTAATAAAAAGTGATGTGTGAGCATAAAAGGCCAAAAGTGCCACATCATTATTTTCTTTACGAACATATCACTGCTTTTATACATAAAACTATCACAACCTCTTGTATTGTAAATTAAGTGAACGAATATGGTACAACTATGATTAAAACCATATACTAAATCAAAATCTTATGTCTACCAATTGATAATTACATTACTGCATCTTCAATCTACACTTGATAGTGGTCGTGAAAGTCTAGTATATTTCATACTTATAAACTTGTCCCTTAATATTATGGCATTTCCTTAGACAAAGACCTCGTTCTTTACTCTCTTCGGATGCTGTGGCCGCCTGCCTGGTGAGGGCGGCTCCTCCGTTACCTAAAAATGATATAAATCCATTAAACAAAAAAACATAAACATGAGAGAGACCTCCAAGCTAGAAGATGCATATCATTAGGATTTTCCAAAAAAAGGAGCTGTGAGTCAATATTAGGTAATCCAAATTGATCTCATTTTTTAAAATTTTAATTACTTTTCATATATTGTAGCTTTGGTTGTTACTCTAAGTAAAGACCACAACCAGCTAGAAATCAACAGATGACCAAACCTCAAGATTTTGACGTGTTTCCTATAATTTACGTGCCATCCCGGCTTGTATATAAATATTTTTAAACCAAAATGGTGAAACAACGTCTTAAACTGAAGCACTAAAATCAAGTAAAAGTTCATAATAATGTCAATATTTTTCCAAATAATCTTCCATTCTTGGAACTTAGTTATCGTTTTCTAATTACTATGTATGTAACTCTTTTAACAATACTCGTTTTTTTCCCTACATAAAAGGCGGATCCCAGTATCAAAAAGACTCGGGAGAAAGCTCAATCCTTACATCTTGTCATACAAATCCAAGACCATTTTATCACTAGCTACTACCTAGAACAATGAATATGGCATGTATAGCGAGTGAGTTGTTTCCTAGTAGGACTAAACCAAGTAATACATTAGAATAATAAGAATAACAAAATAGGAAAAATAAAAAGTATTACTGAGTTTTGAGAGATATAATTGGAAGTCTACAAACTATATTCAATTTCCTCAGGCGGCTTCTTAAACCAATTAGGGACCAACCTTTGGTCAAGGAGATCATGGTCTGCAATGGCTTCGCCGGCCGGCCGGCGATTATGTCTTGTCTTTTTCGGAACCATGGACAAATGGACATACCTTGCATACATATTGTCACGCATATTGTTTTGTAGGGACAAATTTTTGGCCACATAAGGATAAACAATTTATGTCCCACCTGAAAAATACATAGTATCTAGGTCTTAAAGTTATGGTATTATAATAAACTTCCTTGGAGATCCCCAATTTGATGTTCCCTATCAATGAAAGGTATTAAACCATTTTCTCTGGCTCTTTTCTTGAGGCATAATTTGCGGAGAAACAAGTCCTAATTTAAGCTTAATGTCAAAATTTTAATGGAATCTCCAACGCACGTCAATCTCAAAGACTGACTTTCATTTTGAGTGAGCAATTTTGGGCACGCGTATATACAACTCAGAATAGTGGTAGTTTTGCGACCGTGACTTAATAATCAAAAGTTTCGTTAATTTTACCAATTCGAGTTTAAAATTTGAGTTTTACTACAGTAAAAAACTCTAAAAAAATAATCACATATAACTTTTTTAATACAATAAAAAGCTCTCACATAAGCAACTCGAATTAAAAACTTGAATCAGCAAACTAAACGAGTTCAAAAACTAACCTCCATATTGGAAATTGGATATCACTATTTATTATTATTATTATTACTACTGTCGCAGAAGTAATTATCACAAATTATTATTACAATTAGCAAAATAAATTATAATGCATCTTGAAAATCTGAAGCCATAGCGCAAAACATAAAACAAAATAAAAGAAAAAATAAAAACTAACGCTATTTATGAAGTATTTTTTTAGTAACATATAAAAATATATATATATATATATATATATCCTCGTGAGATATTGCATGAAAGGGTTATCAAAGTTTTTTTATTAACATTGCTTTGATGAAGAAATTAATTGGCTAAAAAGGTCAACAGAAAGAAGCAACTTGCTGGCAAATTATGCTTCTAGAAACCGTGGTGAAGGGTGGTCATGGTGAGCTGTGGTGAAGGCGCATTCAAGCCTGTAAGGCAGCAGCATAGTTTGGACCAAAAACAACAAATATTTTGAATTGGCCAATGCCGTACTTGCAATTCACTCCCCCATCATCCCCACCATCCCCGGAAATAAAAAGGAAAACTCAAGTTTTATTGTTCAAGCAATTATAAGGAGAATTTAAAAGAAAATTAAAATAAATTTTTTTTTTTCTTTTCAAATGAAAAAAATGAAACATTTTGATAGGTTGTTTGCGCCTACACCAATAATTATTAGATTAAACAACATGAAATATGATACGATGGAGTTAAATTTAAGAGAACGCGAGTTTAATTCTGTATTGTATAAAACGTAAACCTTTTCTATTATGAAAAAATAACGGGGCTGACCATAGTTAGAATTTGAATTTGAGTAATAACAAAAATTCAAACTGAATCCAACATAGGCAGGGCTGCTTGTACTTAATGAATATACAACAGATGTACTTATCACCTTCATGTACGTAAAACACAAACCAAAAGAAAAAATACAACTAGTTTTAAGCAATGAGCAATAAATGCCGTGAGTTTTGGACAAACAATAAAAGTTGTCACATAACCTCATTTATTTTACTAATTTAAATTTTTAGTTTAAAATTTTTACAGTTAAAAATTTTTAAAAAATATCATATTTAACTTTTTTTATTATAATTAAAAATTCTTAAAAAATATCACATTTCGGTTCGAATTAAAAATTCAAATCTGTAAAACAAACAAAGAAGTGTAGTAGGCTGTAGTAGTTCAATTTGAGACGATGTTAATGTGTCTGTTTGCACACTTATTGCACGTCTTAACTCATAATTGGTTGTTCAGAATTGTTGAAACAAACACTAATGCCTAACCTCCACATTCATGCCAATTATCATCAAAGACATCTCATGAGAAGTAGCAAAAAGAAAAACGACATCTCCTGAGACATGGTCCCACTGTTTCATCTCTTGTCGTGTACCCTATGCCCAAGTTTTTTTTTTTTTTTTCTTTCTTTTGGTTTTCTATGAAAAAATAATATAAAATAAAATCCTTTTCATGGGTGGGCAAAGGAGCCGCGGGGACTCCACATGCTAGTTGGTATTATTTTATATCTTCTCTTCTCATAATTAGTGCCATGACATTCGCTTTCTCTGACTAAAAGGCAAATATTCAGCTGTGTACAGCTATGCCACTATATTATTATTTTTAATTTGCAACAAATGAATTGTAACTGCCGTTATAACGGTCAACTATTTGGAATGTTTGAATGGGTAGTGGTAGATTCTGTATTTTTAATTTTTGGAAGCAATGGAACACTAATGAAACGACAAAATTTTAAATTTTTTTTTTATTCACCTCCAACTTATCCAACCGACTCCTTCGATTTTCAAATCTTGTGGTCATAAATTATGATACAATTCTTGTTTGGCTCTCCTGAAATCCAGAAACGACAAAAGGATAACAAACTGAAATTGGATTTCACTACAAATCAATCAAGTCTTTACATGTTATAAGCATCTATAAGGAACATCTTTCAATCAATGATGACATAAATAATGTATTAGTGCTGTTTGTTTTCTGTATACAGAACCCACAGGGCTTATAAATGGTTAAAGTCAAGACATATAGATTGGTGATTAAAAGCAATAAGCACTGAGGGTTTTAGTTGACTGAAGGATGCAGGGTGAAAAAGCTGCATTTGTTTCACACTATTCTGTTGCTTAAGCCTCAAGTCATTCCATTAATCAATAATTTTCCCAATGCTTCATGGCTTTGACGGGGCGAAAACTCCTTTTAAGTGCCAGGGTAGTTGATGCTGGTGCTAGAAAGTATTATGAAGGCACACACAACAGAGAGCGAGAAGACGGACAACCAAGTGTTCTCCGTGTACATCTCCATTGCGTCTGTGAAGGAGAAGCGAGTGCGGTTTTCAGCCCAGTTGCGGATCCGGTCTGCCTCCGCCGCATATAATGCCCTTCCCTACAATGTATGACTCAAACAGTTAGTTATCATATGAAAATAGGACCTAGCCTTAAAGAGGAAGAGGAACATTATTAGACTAGAACCGTAGACATAGACGTGCAACACATTTGCTATGATAATGATCTTAGACTTCATAAGTAACAAAATCACCTGTTCATCAAACCAGCGTCCTCGTCGCAGCCATGCAGTAACTAAAGCAATTAAGATTCTAGGCGGGGTCAAGTAGTTGACTGCCTTTCCACTTCCCCTTACAACTCGCATGCGTGGAACTAAACTTCTAGCAACCGTTTCAGGAAGTTCGCAGATGATGTTGAACATTCGCTTATTTTGTATGGTTGAACCACTACAGAAGGTCAATTTATCAGCTTTTAGCATGATCATAGAACAGTACACAAGCACTTTCACCGAAAACAAAGTGATCACATATTTAAAAACCAATTTGAATGAAAGCAAACGGTTAACTTAACAGAGCGATATAAGTGAATCCGAGTAAATTATGGAATATAGATACAAGGATGCATCTAACATACCTCAGGAGCAGATCTGTAAGAACCATGCCTGGAGACGCTGTGTGGACCCCTACTTTTGATCGCTTTGACTCCTTAAGAAGTGACGCTTGGAGCTGCCTAAGCCCACATTTTGTTGAACCATATCTGCAAGGAAAAGAGAAAAACCGGCAAAAGTAATCATATCATTATCGCTCATCAAAAATAAGAATTACAAATTCTTTTTTGTTAAGTTGATATCTTCAGTGGGCTCCAGGAGCGGAAAGCTATTTTACATCACAACAAAGGGAACTTACACAGCTGTCAAAGGTGTACTCGATCCCCCAGAACCTGCCCCGTCCATGTTAAATATGTGCCCTCCCTTAGCTTGGTTTCTCATTACACGCGTTGCTTCACGCGTGCAGAGTAGGGAGCCAACCAGGTTTGTCGAGACAATCTAACACAAAAGCAAAAGTTAAATCAGTTGAACCATTTCGAGCAGATTCTATTTGATATGAAGCCTTGGGAAAAACTTCCCTGTAAACATTTTTTTTTTTTTTTTTTTTTTTTTTTTTTTTTTGGGGTCCAAACACACACAGAAAGAAGAAGATAGAGGAACTGGGAATGACTATTTCTCCAGACTAATTTTTGTCATTGGTCTATGGTTATAAGCTAATATTGATACTAGTACTAAACAAAGCAGCAGCAAGTTAGAATCAGAGTCTATCCCTGGTTGTGTTATTAATTCCTGTTTGGTTTACTAATTTGAACAGAAATTCAAATTTTTGTAAGAGAAAACATTGCAGCAAAAAGGTTTGAATCGGGGTTCAAACTACAAACCGAACGGCACATAAATTTCTTCCACTGTAATTGCAAAACTTTACAGAATTTTGGCAAGACTGGCACTGTTGGTTCTTGCATAAGTTACCAAAAAGATAGGGGAGGAGGGAAAGATGTTCAGGGAGAAAAAAAAAAGAGCCACTACAAAACTTAACAACTCAAATAAAGAGCCAGTCATCAAATACCTGTGTAATCTCTTCATCAGTAAACTGAAGCAAGGGTCTAAATCCTTTGTTTGTGCCAGCATTGTTTATCTGTCCAACAGTATAATTAATTCATATAAAATATCAGGATCGGCAGCAATTTTTTGCGATTTGCAGGAAAGGTAGAAACAATAAGTGGGCAATTTTGATACTGGAAAATTTGAAAACAAATTAGATAGAACTAAATTCATCATCATAGCAGGAGTGGATGTCATCAACTCTATTCATCAGCTTCTAAACAAGTACAACTAAACGTTTTCGTGAGAACACAGAGAAACGTTATTAACGAAAAGGACTAGAGTACGAAGTAAGATGTTATTTTGTTTCCCTTGAAATTTGGTACAAATAAACACTATTCTCAAAGAAATTGAAACTAGAATAGATATAGAATGAGATATACGGAACATGAAGTTTGAAACAGCCAGTGAAAATCTCAACAAATATCTAGAGAGATAACAACGAGATACTAATGACAATTAACAAGTATTACGGCAGACGCTCACCCAAATATCAATAGAACCAAGTTTGTCGACAGCGAAATTCGCCAATTTCTGTACATCATCAGGATTACAAACATCACATGCTATGCCGATAACTTTTGCCCGGCCCAGGTTTGTTTTGGATGAGCTACCAGCGGCGATTATACCCTCCTTCAAGTTTTCCTCTAGCTCCCTGACAGTTGTTTGCACAGACTCGGGGCTGCCTTCACATAATATCGTCATTTGATTAGAAAAGTAATACATGTATAACAAACAAAGGTAACAAACTATGGACTGAAAAGGTTTAAAATAAAACATTTAACATTTGTGAGAAAACAACCTGCGAGAAGCAACAACCACGCGATCTCCAGAGAGAAGAAATTCACGAGCAAGTGCTTTGCCAAGTCCCCTAGTACTGCACAAGCCAATCAAAACAAGCAACAACATTTGGATTGCCACATTAGATATCTCTAGCGACATACTTGAAATGCTTTTTCATGTGAACATTTTGTAGAAACCAAATTTCAAGCACACTGAATTGGATAATCAAGCATAAAATCATACAAGTTTTTAGCTATCAACACTGAAAACAGGAAATAAACATTTCCATGGATGCTCATCGACAATAAATATAAAGAGACGGTACCTTCCGGTTACGACAACGTTACGCGGACCGGCACGGCAGTGTTCCTCTAAAACCATGTTAGCACCTATCATAGTCCCAATAATAATCCCTCCAAGCCAGCTATACCAGATTAAGGTATTCAACTGGTTGTCTCCGCCTTTACGAAATTCAGTCATCAATCAAAGCATCAACAGGGGATCATTCGTAAATACTTTCTAGAAATGTACTTAAAGTTGCACTTTTGCTTACCTGACAACTGAAATCCAACTCCTAGTATAACTCCAGTACTCATCATTGTCACAATATATCTTCCAATTTGGATGGCAATCTGGTCGTTTTTTTAGGGACGGAAGAGGTAAGTTGAATTTAAAGATAATACTATTCTCTCAATTGGAAATTCCTAATTTACAAGTGGTAAAATGTTTGTCGGGAATCAAAATCCTTATTAACAAGACTATCATAACATATCTAGATTAGGTTCCTGATATATGATGGGGAACTGCACTAGTAAAAAATGATAAATAAACAAAATCTAATATGCAGATTTTCCTCCAAGCTCTAAACTTTGTAACTAAAACATATGAACAAAAATAATTAAGATCAGAAATTAAAAAAAAAAAAAAAATAAACCAATTAAGCTGAAAGCATGTAAAAACCACGACAAGGATATAATTTCAACTACTTTATCCAGAATTTCTCAATAATCAAAGAGTTGAGCTGATTAAGAACTGAAGCTGCTT
This sequence comes from Morus alba, assembly GCA_012066045.3. Taxonomy (NCBI): domain Eukaryota; kingdom Viridiplantae; phylum Streptophyta; class Magnoliopsida; order Rosales; family Moraceae; genus Morus; species Morus alba. The sequence goes on from CP050232.2 coordinate 16,781,736, forward strand.
AATGAATTGTTACACTGCTAATAATAATCAAAGAGTTACATAATCCAAGTAAGCAAATTTGAAAAAAAAAATAAATATTATTATTAATAAAACTCACTTAAACATGTAATTAATAATTGAAAACTAAAAAAAATAAATAAAAAATAAAAAATAAAAAATAAAAAATAAGAAATAAAAAATAAACCTCACCGAGGAAAACACTTCCTCTAACTTGGCCACGGCCTTACTATACTCATCATCATTCCTCGGACCAAAACCTCTTGTAACTGCGTACTTCAAACAACTCCAAAACCCACTTCCTTTTCTCAATTTTAAAGTTTCTTTTTCCTTCACTTTCCCGGACTTTCTCGCACTTTCCATCTCTTTCTCTCCCAACTGATCCTCCTCACTCCTATAAGCCCGGCAACCTTTCAACCGGACCCCATAACGAAAGCCCGGTCCGATGAGGATTCTTGGACCGGGTCTGAGCTGATCCTTGAAGCTGAACCGGTCTAAGCCATGTGGGACATATGTGAAGCCTAGTAACTGCGGCCATATTTAGGAGTAGACGACAGAGAATAAACTCTAACTAAAGGAAAAGGTTCATCAAAGTGGCTCCAACTTTCTTGGGAGTTCTGTTACTTCTGTACATTGAAATTCTGGTTTCTGTTTTTCTTTTCGATATAACATTATTGTTTAAATGACAATTATTTAGAAATATCCGAATGAGGAGGAAGAGATTCGGAGGAGATCTAGGTGGGCGGAGGACCGTGATGACCACACGTTAAAGCAACCTCATCTGCTTTCGATTGATGCCACGTGGCGTTGTGGGTCTGGGTCGTCGTGTCGCGTTTTGGTTTGGTGAGTTTGGCACGGAAGTGGGAGAGGAAGAGGAAGATGACGCTTCCACTCATCGTTAACTTATAAGTTATAACCATCAGTTGGAAGACTAATCTTAAATTAGTCCAAAATTGAGTCTAAATTTAGAGGGAAAAAAATAAAAATTGTGTGAAAAGTATTATTTATGTCAATTTATTAAAATAATAAATAATTATTATTTAATTAATAAAAATAAAATTAAAAGTCACAACGATATTTAATTATTTATAATAATATAAATAAGAGGCATTCACAAATTATATATTTTTCTTAAATTTTAAAATCGCTCAATCCAGGCGGTACCTTGAATGGTTAAATCACACCCGGCAAGCCAGAAAAGAGGATAGGCAATGCTTACCCAACCTGAGTGAGGGAAAAGTTAGCGGAATCTAGTCGGGTCAAAAAAATGAGCTTTCAAACCCGCTTGTTTGTCCGACCCGAACATACAGCTTTAGTATAGAATTATTATGTGATTTATAAATTTGAGCAAAAATTGACATTTTTATGAGCAAAAATCAATAAAAAAATTTAAATTATGGTTTAAATTTGTGAAACAAACAACGTATAAATTGTTGGTCTTAAACAAGATGTGGATGAAACGGGACTCTTCTTATTATCATTCATAATAAAAATGGTCGAGGATTATAATAAGCTTAAATGATTAATTAAGGAAATTAATTATAAAATGACAATGCATGGTTTTAATATTTGGTGAAGAAATAGAACACCAAAATTGAATATGCTATTTTAATTCAATGAAAATTGCTCTTTGTTTCTAACATTTTTCAGAGGGTATAAATCATATTAACTTCTAATATCGCAATTTCAAATTCCACTCATTTTCCACGTGTTACTGTTTATCTTTATCTCTATCCTTCTTTCTTTCTTTCTTTCTTTCTTTTTTTTTTTTTTTTCGAATTCTTTTCTTTTCCAAACCCAAAGAGATGAAAGATACGGACTCCACAATATGAAGTCAATATACTACCATCAGATAAAGCTTGTGCGATTGAGGAGTCACCAATTTTCCATGATACATCGAACAGAATCAAGTTAACTCATTCCGGCACAATAATTTAAGGGGAATTTTTTTTTTTTTTTTTTTTTCTGGTCGAATACTATATTGAGTTTTGGGTCCAAACAATGAGTGATATTTATATTAATTCATTATGAGCATAATAAGAATGTGAAAATTCCGAACCGATGATAATAACGTTAAATGCGTTTAGAGTAAAAATTTATATCATAATTCGTGATTCGTAATAATATTTTTTTAAAAATATGTAAATTAAAAATAATTTTAAAATATATATCCTGAAAAAAGGCAGCAGGAGCTGAAAGCTTGTATTATTCAAGCAAACAAATAAATAATTGATGGTCAAATGATGAGGACGTTATATAATAATAGTAGGGTCCAATTGCAATCCAGCAAAGCGTAATGCATTTTGGGCGGTGAACAGCTTATGTCAGCTCAAAAATATCTGTGTTTTTCTTTTCTTTTATTTATTTACTTTGATAATTGATAATTTATTGTTCTAAACGACACTAGACAACTTTCTCAACTCCTAATAAAAAGGAATGCTGGCACAGTTTGGGATTTAAGGGCTGTTCATGAACCCCGCGGGTCTAATCACCCTAACTCAATTCAAAAAATATAATTTTTTATATTTAAATTTATTTTTTGGTCCATTTAATGTATGATCTGAAATTTTAAAATAGAATGTAGGTTGAGCCTATAATGACCCGTACACTTTAATTTAGCGTTTTAATTTATCTCATCTAATATCTAACCCTAAATAGATAACTCATTTCTACTTTCTATTTTTTCATGTTTGAATTAAACCTCTATACTTGCTTTATGTTATGAGTAATTTATGAGTGCTGACTAATTTATGTTTGCTTTGTGTTTGATGTTTGATGGACTACTTTGCTTTATGTTTGAGTTGGATTGATCTTTAAATTTCAATATGTTTGAATGATGGAGTTATTATTTCTATTTGATGATAAATTTTAAATGTTGAATTGAACTTTGAGTTTTTGATTATTTGAATGTTGAAACTGACTACTCAATCCATCCTGTACCGCCCTAACCCACCCTAAATATTATTGAATTGTGAAAATTTTCTAATATTATTGAGATTAAATATGTGCAATCTATAGAGAAAAAAAAAAAACTCTATTTACACCAACTCAACTTATGAACAGCCTTACTTTGGATGCATAATTAAACATTAATTCGGATCATTCTGAAGAAAATCATCAAACTTGTTAGAAATTAAGGCTGATTTTTTGAACAAAGCAGAAAAGTACATTGACAATCGAATTAATCATCTTTCTATCATTACAGAGGCAAAATTCATTTTTCAAGTTGATATCACATTTCGCCGAAACGTTTTACACCTTTTTTTTGTGTCTTTAACATTGATGTGAGGGTAGAAAAGAGAGGGGAATAATGTCACGTGTCAAGTTAGCATTGGGAGTTATTTTCAGTAAATCCACATGATGGTTAAGATTAGCTTTTATTTTTAGTTTAACACGTGTCAAATATCATTAGTTGAAAGAAACGAACTCACGTAGATCACGCCGCACGAAATCAAACGAGGAAGGAACGTGGCCAACAGTTAGGCCACGTGTCGCACTATCGTTGGCTCATGCAAGTCATGGTAGGCACACTGATGCGAGTGCACGTAACGCCTAATTCGACGGCCTAAAATCATTTCAGATTTATTATTATTGTTATTATTGTTATTCGTTTATTTTGAATTGATTTGTTGTCTAATTTTGTTTATTAATATTATTTTATACTAAATTTTTAATAATGCTCGTATACAAATAATCTAAATAAATCGTATAAAAATACACTAAAATAAAATAAGAATCGTACCAAATTAAATAAAAAAAATTAAACAAAAAAAAACTCATCCTTTTTTTGGTTTTGTTTTTCTTGTGGTCCGTTCTGTTTTATTTATCTCTTTTAACCATTAACTTTTGTTTCTTCTTACTAATTCACCCTTTTTCAATCCTTTCCGTCTAATATTATACAAAGGAAATATTTAAAAGAATTAAATATAAATAATGCTATTTATTTTTCTGTAGAAACCCTAATAATTACGCGCGCGGTTTAAACTAGTATTCTTTATAATTACTCTAATTTTTTTGATAAATTTGAAAAAATTATACAGAGCACTTTTTTCTTAAAAGAAAAGGAACGCTGCCTTTATTTAACACCAATTTAGTGTCTTAATGTTAATTTTTTAGAACCACCAACTTAATATTGTTCGATCAGAAACAAAATAACGAGGCACGCATGTGTATTTGACGTAGGGAAATCCAAATGGCAGTTGGCTCCAGCTAAGCCATGATCCAACGGAAAGTGGCGGGTGCTTAAAATAAACACGCACCAATGACTTTTTAACATGGCCCTTAACTTTTCGCGATTTGCAATTTAGTTTTTTAATTTTTTTTTGTTTACAATCGGCTCCCTAACATTACAAATTCATTGTAATTAAGATCCAATTAAAAACGGTATTAAAAAGTTAATCTCACTGATGTCTCTAAATTTTATAGTTATTTTCATTTTGTCCTTTAAATATTTAAAATATTCACATTGCTCTTTAAATTTTAAATTAACCTCATTTAAACTCTTTATAAGTATTTTTGTTAAAATCAAACTAAAAAAAAGAAATTAAATATGTTCATGTGTTTTTTTTATCTATTTTTTTTAATAAAAATTTAAACAAAAACACCTCATTATTTTTTTTTCTATATGTTTTTAAAATTCTAATAAAAAGTAAAAAAAAAATAATTTTAAATTTAAATAATAAATTAAAAAATTTTAAAATTTAAAAGACAAATTAAAAATAATCATACCGTTCACCGCACATAATAATAATCCTAAACAAAAGATATTATACATTACACGTGATTTATTTTTTTAATCGAGAGAAGAATTATTACAGGGAATGCGTTATTTATAGAGAGAGAGAGAGTGTTTGATTCAGACGCAACGCAAGAGACGGACGCGGAGGAGTGGCGGGGGGAGTGAGTCCATTCCATTTCTCTTTCTTTTTCTCATCGCCTAAATTCCTTCCCAGAAATTCTCTCTTCTCTTCTCTTTCTTTCTTTCTTTCGTTTTCTCTGGATTTCCGACGATTGATCCAGATTCCGGCGAGTGAGCGCAGATATGCAGAGGTCTCACGATAAGATTCACCGCTCAAGATCTGCCAAACCGGCCACAATCCATTCATACGCCCACTCCGGCGATCTTCTCGGTTTTCAGAGGCTTCTTCGCGAAAATCCCTCTCTTCTCAACGAGAGAAATCCTGTTGTATGATCTCCTTCCTCTGGATTTTCCGATTTATCGTTATGCGATTCCATCTCTTGTCGAATTTATTTGTTTGGTTTTGGATGACGAGGTTTTGTCCGAGTTGGATTTTGTAATCTTTACGAATTAGGTTATTTGGTCCTATGTTTTGTCCAATTTGTGGTTAGAATTATATCAGGAAACTTTGCAATCGCTTTGTATAAAGAAAGGAATTTTTTATTTTTTCCCCCCTTTCTTTCACCACATCAATTGGCGGGAATGAAGAATCTAATGTGCTGAATTTAGTGAATTAACTAGAGACAAGTATTGTAGTTACTAGAGTAAATAAATTTAAGTCCTAAGGATTGCTAGAGAGTGGTTTATGTCTTCATATTCCTCAATTTAGAATTTGAAAAGGTGGCATGGAAGGGCTTGGTCCATTGCTATAGAGCAGGATTATATAATGCTGAAATGACTATGTAATATGCGAAAATGCAATACGGTGAATTGGAATTTTCGGTATAGGTTGCTCATTCTTTCTGAGCGGACGAGATTATACACAGAGAGCTACTTTGTCAAACAGCTGATGAGTTGATAATGTGGTTTGGTCATGTCATTTGGGAAACTGAATTTGTCAACAATGTAGCAATTATCCACATATCACATTCTTGTTTTAACTTTTAACTTTCTGTCCCTCGATTTAATGTTTCTGCTAACAATGACATGTAGACATGCAACCGTCCAACAATTTACTTTGTTATTGAGTTGACCTTTACTATTTATGCTCCAGTAAGAAACTTATCCACATAAACAAAAGAAAATAAAATCAACGTTAAATGCCAAAACTGTTGTTTATCATAGCTTTTGAACCTAAAAGCAAAAACACAGCTGTTATTTCTTGATCTGCAGATCTTTATTGTTTGTTTGTTTCCCGACTTATGCTCGTACTTAAAATGCAGATGGTACAAACCCCTCTCCATGTGTCTGCTGGTAACAACAGGGCCGATATAGTTAAATTTCTTCTTGAGTTTCCAGGGCCGGAGAAGGTTGAGTTGGAAGCCAAGAACATGGTTCGTCTTTTTTCCCACTTGTGAGAATGTGTACTAACTGAACTTTATTTATTGGATTTCTAGCTATTTGTATTGAACTTTTCTTTATTGGGTGTCTGTATAATTGAACTTTGCAGTACGGAGAAACTCCTTTGCACATGGCAGCAAAGAATGGATGCAATGATGCTGCACGTTTACTTCTTGCTCATGGTGCTTTTATTGAAGCCAAAGCTAATGTACTTTTTCTTATCACGTGACTATCTACTTATGATTCAGTTTCAAGTTTTTGACATGGATGTGAGCGGTTCCAGTTTATGAATTTCTATTTCTGTCCATGCAGAATGGGATGACACCGCTACACCTTGCTGTCTGGTATTCACTTCGTTCGGAAGATTTCTCAACTGTCAAGACATTGCTAGAGTACAATGCTGATTGCTGTGCTGAGGACAATGTATAGTTGGTTGCATTTATTTGCATATACTAATTTACTAGGATATACTGAGTAAATGCTAATAGTTGACATAGCTGTAATTGTAGGAGGGGAAGACACCTATAAACCATCTGTCAAAAGGCCCTGGTAGTGAAAAGTTGAGGGAGCTATTAGTCTGTCACCTTGAAGAGCAGAGAAAGAGAAGAGCAATTGAAGCATGCAGTGAAACTCAAGCTAAGATGGATGAACTTGAAAATGAGTTATCAAACATAGTGGGCTTGAATGACCTCAAGATACAATTACGAAGATGGGCAAGGGGAATGCTTTTGGATGAGAGGCGTAGGGCCCTTGGCCTAAAAGTTGGCACCCGGAGACCACCTCATATGGCTTTCCTTGGTAACCCCGGAACAGGTACGAATGTTGATATTTCCTATTTTCTATACAGAATACCATCCTGTCTAGAAGATGAATTTCTATAATAAAAAATCTTGGTGTTGTGTGATGGTGGCGAAAAAATAACTGAAAAAACAACACATTCATTTGTATATCAATTATAAATGTGAATATAGCCTTTCTTGTCATGTAACCTTCTCATTTGGTTGGCTAGAAAAACTGGGGTTTAATCATTGTGAAATCAACAGGTAAAACCATGGTCGCCCGTGTTCTTGGAAAATTACTCCACATGGTGGGAATTCTACCTACTGACAAGGTAACAGAAGTACAACGGACTGATTTGGTTGGCGAATTTGTTGGTCATACTGGACCGAAGACTAGGAGGAAGGTACAGCATTCTGCCTTTTTTTAATGGTCGTTGTTTATCAATCTAGAACTAAATTGTAAACTTGACTTGACTGTGATTATTTTTGCCAACGCTGCACAGATAAAGGACGCTGAGGGAGGAATTCTATTTGTGGATGAAGCATACCGATTGATACCCATGCAGAAGGCAGATGATAAGGACTATGGTTTGGAAGCATTAGAAGAGATCATGTCTGTTATGGACAGCAGAAAAATAGTGGTCATATTTGCTGGGTATAGTGAACCAATGAAACGTGTAATTGCTTCAAATGAAGGCTTCTGCAGAAGGGTGACCAAGTTTTTCCACTTCAATGACTTCAATTCGGAAGAATTAGCGACTATTCTCCATCTTAAGATGAATAACCAAGCAGAGGATAGCTTATTGTACGGGTTTAAGTTGCATGCTTCCTGCACTGTGGAAGCTGTTGCAGGATTGATACAGAGAGAAACAAGCGAAAAGCAGCGTAGGGAGATGAATGGAGGTTTAGTAGACCCAATCCTAGTAAATGCCAGAGAAAACTTGGACCTGAGGCTCAACTTTGACTGCATTGACACTGAAGAACTACGTACAATCACCTTAGAGGATTTAGAAGCAGGAATTCAGCTTTTATCCCAATGAGATCGATTCCAGCTTAAGTCTTAAAGGATAAAAGTTTATTCTTTTCACAGCCTGACAGAAGTCTCATTCAAATTAAACAGAAGCAATTCTTTCCACAGGTCTCTTCTCTGATGCGATCCACATGATCGCATGGTCTTGCTGCGGATGATTCTGAGATGCTGCGGCCTTGATAACATGAAGGACTAATTCTTGTCATTCATTATTTTATATGCTGTAGATGTTTCTGTTTTTCCTCATTTTATATGAAGGTATAATGTTGCATCATCTGGAGTGATTAGAGAAATATTTGAACCATTCCGTTTTTTTGCTCAAAGAAGAAAATATCTCAAAATTAGATCGCATCTCATTGTTGGTGGCTCTCTGAAAGAGGTTAAGAAATTGGATCTTTCTTCTTATTGGATTGAGTTTTTGACAATTCAGTATTAGATTGGCTGTCAGAACATTTTAATTGGAAGTTGATAAGTTGATTCGGTGAAAACCATTCACAAATTCAAGAATTCTGAAAGGGAACACATAGTGTTATATTACGAAATGGAAGAAATGAATTACTTGCCGAGTGTAGTACTAATCAACTGATGTAAGTTTCAGGAACATGGCTGGGCTTTGGAGACTTTCCCGGGATTTCAAATATATTTATTTATTATATTTTTTAATGAAAGGATTACTGTTTTTTTTTTTCTTTTTTAATAATTATTAGTGATTGTTAATTGAATTATTTTCGTAAATATCTTTTGAACTATATATTTTATTTTAAAATATCTTTTAATTTTTTAAAACAGTTTAAAAGCTCGTTTAATTTATTAATTTAAATTTTTAATTTAAATTAAAATATAATTTTATATAAATTTTTTATTATAATAAAAAAAATAAATTTGAATATTACTTAAAATTTTTATTATAATAAAATTTAAATTTTAAATTTAAATTAATAAAATAAACAAAATTTAAGTACACTAAAAATACACTTTTTGTTGGAAATAAATATCTCCATCAAGCTCATTGCATAAAAGCAGCAGTCTTTTCGGTGCTAATTAGATCGAGAAATAAATATGCCTGTTTGTTTTTGTCATTTTACTCTAAATAGAATGAAAATTAAACGTCAGTAAAATTTGTTAAATTATACACAGTGAACATAAGGGAGCTTTAATCTATTTTTTATAAATAAAAAAGTGTTTTAGACTTTTTTTATTTTATTAATTTAAATTTTTATTTTTAATTCTATTTAATTTAAAATAAAAAACGAAATTATAATTAAAAATATCATTTATTTTATCAATTTAAATTTTTAATTTTAATTTTATTACAGTTAAAAATTTTTATAAAAATTATATTTAATTTTTTTATTATAATTAAAAAATTTATATAAAATTATATCTTAATTTAAATTAATAAAGTGATCCGTTTAATTCGCTGATTCGAGTTTTTAATTCGAGTTGAGATTTGATTTTATGTGAGAGCTTTTTACTGTAGTAAAAAAATTAAATGTAATTGTTTGTGAGAGCTTTTTACTGTAGCAAAACTTAAATTTTAAACTCAAATTAACGAAATGAACAGGGCCTAAAATATCTCATCATTTTCATTACTCTCTACTTTGCGTGCAAGCCAGAAAAAGAAAAAGAAACCCCACAAAGAAAGAGAGAGAGAAAAAAAAAAAAAAAAAAAAAAGCGTTTCCAAATTTAGAGGAAAAAAAAATAAAAAGAACCGAAAAAAAAATCCTTTAACAAAAGAAAAAAAACGTAATGAGGGAAGAGAGTTAACCGAAACAATCAGAAAAAAGAGGTTGTGGTGTTTGGGGGTCTTCAAATCTTGGGTGGAGAAAGTAGAAACCCAGTGGTTTTATCCAAAAGCAAAAAACGAATTTGAAGAAGAATGGTCTCAACTTCTTCACTATCAATTCTGTATTCCACCACCACATCTTCATTTCCTTCCACTTCCAACACTTTCTCTGATAATAATATCCATTACACTCCCAAATCCTTGGAATCTTCCAGAAGAATCCTCAGATATCAGAAGCCTCTCTACTCATCCTCCTCGAAGGTCCTCGCGCCGTCTGCTGCTCAATCTCCTCCTTCTTCTCTCGAGGATGGCTCGGCCGAGCAGTTTCTGCAGAGCAATTCCATTGCGGATTTCATGAGGTTCAAGCAAGGCGTCCATGGCGGAAATGGCAAATTACAGACCGCCGTTGTTAGCTACAGAAAGAGGTTCCCTTGGGCTCTCTTACAGCCTTTTCTTCAGGTATTTGATCTTTCTGTATTTGGCTTCGTTGTTTTTTTTTTTTTTTTTTGGTCTTTTTGAATGATGGGTTTTGTTTCTTAATTGGGTTTTGCAGGTGGATTTGGTTTCGACGATTCACATCGCGGATAAAGAGTATGCCTAACTCTTCACTCCATTTTATGACGAGTTAGTTAGGCTTTGTTTACTATTTAAGTTTTTAATTCAAGTTGGGATGATACATTTTTTAAGAGTTTTATTAGAGTAAAAAAAATTAGATGTGATATTTTTTTAAGAGTTTTTTACTTTAGAAACTTAAAATTAAAAATTTAAATCGGTAAAATGAACGAGACCTTAATGTTTGGGTAGTAGTTTGAGAGATATATAGGTTTAAATGTCAAATTCTAGATAAAGCTTTTACCTCAAAAATTTGGGGGTGGACAATTAAAGAATGCTAACGAAACTTCACTTGCATATGAATGAGATAAGAATTAAGGCACGTTAAGTAATTAACCAATGCATTAGCTTTAAAGCGGTTAAGGAGAAGATGAATGATACTGACTTTTCTCTGGAAGCATGTAAATCAAAGAGGCAAAATAGAAAACTATAATAGCGAAATATACGAATTTCAAATGATATAAAGGAAACGCATCTCACCAAGTGGTAATCGAAGGGATATTGAATAGTCGCCATCTAATGATAAACAACAAGAGCTACAGAGATAGAATCACCAATCAATAAAATTCTTTACAGAGATACTGTATCTAAGGGTTATACATAGTATTTTCTCTGTCCATAGTCCATAGTCCATAGTCTTATTTGTCAGGTAACAAGTAAATTGTGATAGAAACCTATTTACTTGCCATGCATTTTCAATAATGTTGTCAGCCCCAGCACTACTATCATGTGAGAGTACTAGATTAGACAGAGACTCCATCTTTTCACATAAAAAACACTCGACGGCCGAGGCTTTGGATCACCACATAAGTAAACCACTCTACCTCATTGAAAACCAATCCCATAGTTGGAAGGAAATTCAAGTAAGCATGCAATAGATCCAAAGGAATTAAGAGAAAATTTAGGAAGTTCATCATGCAACTTTATGGATAAGTTTTCAACTAAGATTTTGAGCAATTGGATTTGTTGGAATGGAGAACGATGGCTCATCAGCAATAAGCTCGGGAAAAGATTGAGTCTAAACAACTCTGTCATTTGTCTCGTCGGTCGTTGTTACTTTCATCCTTCTCAATAAGATTTATGATCATGGGACCCATAGTTAGGGCTTGGCTCACCTTGGCAGGAGTCAAAGTAATTTTTTCCCCTATGTCTAGAGACATATTTATTCCCTAGTATATGAATATCATATGAATATCTCAACTTATTATCATCAGCCCAAGGACATTCTAACAAAATATGATTAAACATTTAATTTAATAGGACATTACAATAAATACAATTACAAACGTCTAAATTCAAAATGAAAAACTAACACTACTCCTAAAATAGCATAAATTCTAATTCTAAAATAAATCCCTAAGAAAAAACTAGGTGTTTTAAATAGAGCAGAACATCCCTCTAAGCGTAGGGTGTAGGTAAAGACTAAAAATTGAAGAAGGCATTGGCAAACTAAGTAAAACTTGCGGAAGGTAAAACTATAATATTTGATGTTGTTATCGAAACTTATCGAGGGGATGAGTTACAGTATCTTCTTCAGTTCTCCCTAGGAATTCCTTTGTTGATGATTATGACTTCTGCCTGTGATGAAAACTTGATGAATCTTCCCTCCCTCTATTTTTGCCATAGCTTGATTGTTCCGTATGATAGTGGGTTGAATAACTTCGTATGTGGTATCAGGTACTTTAAGACCCTCCAAGAGGAACTTGAGTCCTATGATTGTGTTCTTTATGAAATGGTAGCCAGCAGGGAGAGTTTAGAGAATAGAAGAAACCCCACTGCCACAAAGAAGCTGAAAAGTTCACGCTCACGGGGGTTTAACATTCTTGGATGCATTCAGCGACAGATGGCTAGAATTTTGATGCTCGATTTTCAACTAGACTGTCTAGATTACCAGGGAGATAATTGGTACCATGCCGATCTAGATTTTGAGACCTTCAAGCTGTTGCAGGTTAGATTCTCTATGCTTGCCTCTTTCTAAGTTACTACCATAGTGTGGAGTATGAAGGTGTATGCTTGTTAACGAGCTAGGTGATATAGATAGCCTTTCCTCGTAATTTTATTTTTCTGTATGAGTTGTCACATTACTTCCCTGTGTTCTATGAACAGGGTTGCTTTTATATTCCAACTGCAAAAGTAGTTTTCCCAAATATTCTCTCTTACTAGGGTGTTTCTGACAATGTTAACGGACGAAGGTTCTTCCTTTCTAGTGAAGGGTTCTAAAGATATGGGATATGACAAACTTCTAGAGATACTCCTCTTTCATTATTTGTGTTAGATTACACTGCGGTACTAATTACTATCCAATAATATCCAATCATATCTTTCAGATGGAAAAAGGCGAAAGCTTTTTCAGCTTTGCAAGAGATATGACCCTTAAATCCACAAAAGCTATGATTCAGCCTGCTTCAATTCGAGAAGACCTTGGTCCTTGGAGATCCAAGCTTCTGTGGGCCTCGCGGGTGCTTCCAATGCCGCTAGTTGGTCTTCTCATTATTGGAGGTGTTTGTGCTGATGTCGGAAGCCAGTCATCAGAGTTCCCAGAGCTGGAAGCCTTGTCTAGGCTAGATTTTGGTGCTGCAATGAAAGTATTCCTAGCAAAAAGACTGACTTCTGAGTGAGTAACTATAATAAACTTCTCCTTTTCCCTGCAAGTTCTATGAGTTCTATGTTATTAGCTTCAGTTTATTTGACTTCTATGGCATCCCAAAGCTATGGGAAAACTCATTCTTTGGTTATGGAAAAACCATGAATTGAATTCATTTATCCATCTCCAACATTGCAATTAGTATGGCTGGAAGAAAATAAGGAGAATTAGTCAAGGTTTTACTCGCTGCAAATCTTGTTTTATACCATCAGCTGATGCAGAGGTATTTTCTGCTGAAGGTTTACACAGGTGACGGCTGATGTAGAAGAGGGGTCGGTCATTATCGGCGAGAGAAACAAGGCTGCTATTGAGGCACTTCAAAGGGCACTTGACGAGGGCCACAACAGGATTGCCATACTCTATGGGGGTGGCCACATGCCGGACTTGGGAAGGCGGCTAAGAGAGGAGTTCGACCTGGTCCCTTCTCGTGTACGGTGGATAACAGCATGGTCGATACAAAACAAAGATTTAAAGAGCAGTTCCCTTCCATTTCTGAAGACAATGGCTAAAATTTCAGGTTGGCCATTGAACCGGTACCAGACACTGGCATTGCTCATATTCTCCTCAGTACTTGCGTTGGATCTCTGGTTCTGGGAGATCTTTTGTGGCACTGCAGTGAACTGGATCTCTCAATTTGCTTCGGATTTTGTTCATTTTATTGATAATTCACAGATCTAAAGATAATTCCCAATTGGTAGATAATCTTGAAATATACCTTTGTAAATACATTAAACGTCTGCCAATATAAACTAGTGAATCATTTTACATTTTAATTCCTATATGCAATATTTTTTTTACCCTTTTTATATCCTGAATTAGTGAGTTATAATTACGTTCCCATTCAATTAAAGAAGGCCCAATACAATAAACAAAATGTTGAGATTTGTAGATTCCATCCGCACAATAAACACAAATATAAACAGAGTCCTGTGCTCAGAATTCAAGAAAATACATTAACCATCTTCTTATCTTTATTCTTTAGTCAAAATACAACGTTTGCACCTGAACTTATCATAAGAACACCCCCCCGCAAAAAAAAAAAAAAAAAAAAAAAAGAAGGAAGATTAATTGCATTCTGCACTCTGAATTATTAATGTTTGACAATTTGGACCACAATTTTTCTCAGAATTCAAGAAAATACCTTAACCATCCTCTTATCTTTATTCTTTAGTCAAAATACAACGTTTGCACCTGAACTTATCATAGGAACACCCCGCACGTTGGAAAAGCAAGAAAAAGAAGGAAGATTAATTGCATTCTGCACTCTGAATTATTAATGTTTGACAATTTGGCCCAAAATTTTTCTCAGAATTCAAGAAAATACCTTAACCATCCACTTATCTTTATTCTTTAGTCAAAATACAAACGTTTGCACCTGAACTTATCATAAGAACACCCCGCACGTTTGAAAAAAAAAAAAAAAAAGAAAAAAAAGAAAGAAGGAAGATTAATTGCATTCTGCACTCTGAATTATTAATGTCTGACAATTGGGACCACAATTTTTTCTTTTTTGAATGTGTTAAAAGGTGAAAAAAATAAAAAAAAAAATAAAAAAAGTCACAAGAAGGTGAAATAGTACACAAGCCTTATGCTGTTAGGTGGTTGTAATGGCTTTTAACACCTTGAACACAACAATCATGTGTTATATACTGTGGTCAGCATAACTGTTTTCGGTGATAAATGAAATTGATGGTGTGAGAATAATTAGGTAGGGACTCAACTATGCTCTGCTCATTTGGTTTTTCCTAATAGTCACAATAATGTTTTTTTTTTTAAAAAAAAAATTAGTATATTTTTTTATTTATTTTTATTAGATATATAATGTATGAATTGTCTCATTCCTGATTTTGACTTTCAATTAATTTTATCATTAACTTTTTTCCTTAAGATTCTATCATGAATAACTTAAGACCTTCTAGATCTGGCCCAGGATAGCTTTGAACTTAAGAAAATAAAATAAATATCAATATTATATTTCTAATTCTATTTTTTTTTTTTATCGGAAAATTTATAATTCTACACGTTGCGTGTGTAAGATCAGTCTCCTGTGATGGATTGTATCCTTTGCTAACATCTTTATTTGCGTGTCTCATGCATTCAACTGATAATAAAGAAAACAGCGACGAAGTTTAACTTTAATTGCATTTCTGCCTTTGACCATGCCAAAGCGAAAGCAATCTAATTATTTTGCATTCTAGTTTTGCTCTTTGGAAAAATTTATTTCCATCCTTATCGTTTACATTTAATAGTATGATGTAATTATGGATAAAAATGTCCACGACATTCATGATATCAAGTCTTTCTGGAGTGAACCCTTAAAAGTATATGCAATGTTCCAAATATCCGTAATGACAATGAATATAGTGAATATATATTTGAGATGAATTAAAATTAATAGGTTAATAGTTTATATAAGTTAATAAATAGGCTAAATTATTGTTTTTATTCATAACTTGTCTGGTTACGAATCATAACTTGACAAGTTATAATCCATAATTTACGATTTTTATTTATAACTTGTGTGACTATGAACTATAACTTGATAAATTTGTCAATAATTTATCTGATTATGAACTATAACTTAACAAGTTACGACCTATTAATTTTTATAATTAAAAATTTATCTATATACTTTCTTAAATTTTTTATATTGATCTATTTTTTACAATATCCGTATATATATATGTTTGAATATGTCCACATAATTTCCAAAAACGCCAATATTATTTTATCTTGTTTGTGATGAATACGCATAATAAGATTTGAATTGTATTTCTTCATATTATGTACTGCACGACAATAATTATCATATTAAAAAAAGTTTTTTTTTTTTTGGTTATTAATGTAGTTTAAATTAAGCAATCATTTCGTAAAAGAATTTTGAATGACCTATTTTTTCTCGTCGTCATTTCCATCATTTAATCACGTGAAAATGCGTCCAAAATAACGGTGGGCCCCATCAATTTATGATAAGCAAAAGGGAAAGGACTAATAAGTTGGAAAATCCACGTGGTCAGTTCAAAACTATTTGTCCTTTTATTTTCTTTTGGAAACTTATGGTTAGAAGTGATTGTCTTGATTTTGATTCCAACTCCACGTTCCCAAGTTGCAGCAAAAATCTGATTTGTATCGTTGGGATTTAATTATAATTCTATTTTAAGTTGTCATTTATTAAAAAAATAAAATAAAATTGATAAGCACTTCTTTTGGTGGACGAATGAATGTATGCCCAAAATACTACCTGCCCAATTGGCTATTTATTTATAGAACCTGCTAATCTTCACTTGGAGCAGGCTAAAGGAATATTCTCTTGGAGGGTTATGTTCACACCATTTTTATTTATTTATTATTATTTTCAAGAATTTGGAAAGTACTTGTCGGATAATGCTTACATTTTTTAAGAGGATTTGGAGAATATGCTTATTTCAAATCTCATTTATTTTATTAATTTAAATTTTTAATTTTAAATTTTTACAGTAGAAATTCATAAAAAAATGTCATATTTATTTTTTCTGTTATAATAAAAAATTATTATAAAATGTCACATCTCAATTCAAATTAAAAATTTAAATTTATAAAATGAACGAGACCTAATATACAACGATTCAACAAAAGTCAATCAATGAGATGGATAAATATGAAAGGTTCCGTATTATTTTTGTACAGAATAACATGATTAAGACCTTTAAAATAGGAAGAAAAATAAAAAAAGAAAGTCGTTAAGAGTAGTGAATATGGTTGAGACATTGGTGATACTCTGTAATATATATATATATATATATATATATATATATATGTGTGTGTGTGTGAGATATCATCGAATTTTCTTTTGACGTATGTCCTTCAAAAACAAATAAAAGAAAAAACTTTATCCTACCAAGTAAGGTATTTTTACATTATTAGATTGACAACCACTATTATTGTAATCTTTACCTTGATATGTATTGACATATTTTTTTTCACATTCAGGGGTTGTTCTTTTAGAATAAAACTTAAAATAAATTTAAATTTAAGTTATAATTTTATTTAAGTTCATGTTATTTTATAAAATTTGAGTTTAAACTCGAGTTTGAACTTGAATTTGAACTTGAGTTTGAATTTGAACTCGAGTTTAGGGTTAAACTCAAGTTTAAATTTTTCCTTCAATTCGAGTTCAGAAACTCAAATTTAAATTAATAAATAATATTTTTTCTATTCTTAAAAATGTCATAACTTTTTCGTTTTAATTTTGATTGAGATAATTTTTTTCTATGCATTCACAATAAAAAGGTGAATAAAACTCCACCTATATACCCTATTAAAATTTTTCATCACTATTGAGTTTTTATTAAAATATTATCTAAATACAAATTTAAGTTTTAACTCACCTAAACACAAACTCAAAAATATTCTTAATTCAAATCATAATTCAAATATGCGCATCTAAACACAAATTCAAATTAACTCAAATTATAACTTAAACTCAACTCAAAATTATCATTCAAATCACCATAACTGAAAAATACAAAAGAACAATCTACAGTAATTGTTTGGCACGATTTAGGAGTTGTTCTTTTAGAGTGTAATTTAAATATAATTTTTTAATTAAATTTAAGTTATAACTTGAGTTGAAATTAGAACTTAAATAAAATTAAATAAAATTAAATAAAATTAAAATTTAAAAAAATATAAACTTAAATAAAATTAAAACTTAAATTTTCTTTGAGTTTTTTAAATAAAAGAACATGCAGTAACTCCTGAGTAGGGAAGAGGGTCAAAACCGACATTTTTGTTAACCACCAATCGACCAATTGAATCATATATGAATCTTTTGAAATTGCTACCATTCAATCAATCCATCAAAACCTGCACCATTTGCGAGCAGCAGTGGTGGCTTTTTTTCCCCACGTGACACGTATAAATATCCATTGACCCACTATAAAGTGGCGTGTGTTGGCAGCGTGGCATTTTGCGCCTGGTTTTGGGGGAAGTAAAACAAGGGGTGTCTTTAAAATTTATTTTAAAATAATTTTATTTTTTTATAAAAATAAAAATAAAAATATAATTTAATTTTAGATATAAATTATTTTTAAAAATATTTTTGATAGTTTTATAAAAAAATTACTTTTAGTATAAATTTTTTTTATTAATGTGTCCCTATTTATTTAAGAGAAGAGAAAATAAAAATAAAAAATAAAAAAATAACTACTGTTATGTTTGATAGAAAAGAAAGAAAATAAGATAAAAATAAAATATGAAAGTGATAAAAAATAACAATGATAGAAAGAAAATTAATTTTTTTTTATGTTGTTTGATACAAGAAGATGAAAAAGAAAATAGGCTTACCTTTACTTATTTGGTGTTGGAAGTTAAATTAAGAGGAAAAAAATCTTACTCGTAAAGTACTTTTATACCCTTAAATTTTTTGCTTGAATGTTGATAGAGAAAAGAATAGTTTAGTAACTTTATTCACTTTAATTAATTATCTCCATTTTTCATTCAATTTTTTACTCTCTACCACCAAACAACTTATATTTCTATTTTTTCTCTCAAAATCTCTCCACATTCTTCCTTCCTTCTACTTTTTTTTTTCTTATCAAACATAGTGTAAAAGTCATTAATTACTTCTCTTATATTTTACACTAAATTAAAAAATTTATTTTATTTTATTTATTTTTAATTAAATCAAATACTATTTTTTTTCTGTTTTCACTTTTTTTTTCTTAAAAAATGTGAAAAATAAAAATAAAAACAATTCCAAGCATTCGCTAATCTCATTCAACATTTTTTTTTGTAATGAAGATTTTTTTCTTTTTTCACCTTTTGAGCATAATAATTCTTCTTTCTAAGACGGAAACAAATTTATTTGTAACAATTGTGTCAAAGATTTTTGGAAAGCTTATAAATGAGATATAAACTAATACTAGAATCCATCTTTTATGCCAGAAAATACCCGCACCCTTGGAAAGGTAAAGACTTCAGTATTTGCCGAAAACACAAAACAAAAACCAAAAAAGAAAAAGGAAGAAAGAGAAAAAAAAAAAAAAAAGACAAAACAAAACACACAACCTTAAGATATTGCTCAAGTCATATTTGGTAACTTTTAAAACCAAAAAATGAGATTCCCTTTCTGTTTGGGAAAAAAAAGGGAAGAAAATTAGAACCGAAAAAGAAAGTGGATAATAATTAGCAGCACTATTTCGTCAATTTTCAGACAACATTAATATAATAATAGTTTTTACGTAATGCAGCAAAGCACTATAAACGTGGATAGATAAGTCATCGCCACTTGAGGCGTGTTCCTTGTCAGTTCTTGCCACACGCATAAGCAGAACCCTGGCATTTTTCTGTTATCAACCATCACAATAATGACTCTCACTTCATTTTCTCAGGATCCAAACAAGAACAGTTCCTATCACCCTCTTCCCGATTCAGAATCAGAAATTCACCTGAAACATGAAGATAGAATCGAGGCATCGTCTCCATCAGCTCACAGAAAGGCACGAATCAACAGATATGCTCTCGCCGGTGCCATTTTGGCTTCCACGAATTCTGTTCTTTTAGGCTATGGTGGGTTTGAAAAATCGATTCTTTCAAATGTTGAAACTTCGACGAAATCTGTTCTGATATCAAAGGTTGTAACTTTTGTTTGTTAATTTTTGGCAGATATCGGAGTTATGAGTGGAGCAGTGCTTTACATCAGAGAAGACCTGAGAATCTCGTCGATGCAGGTCGAAATCCTGGTCGGTTCGTTGAATGTGTGCTCCCTAATCGGATCGCTCGCATCGGGAAAGACCTCGGATTTGATCGGACGGCGGTACACGATCATCCTCGCGGCGTTGACGTTCCTGCTCGGCGCAATCCTAATGGGACTCGCGCCGTCGTTCCCGTTCCTCATGGCCGGCCGAATCGTTGCCGGAATCGGCGTCGGATTCTCCCTCATGATCGCTCCGGTCTACGTCGCCGAGCTCTCCCCAGCCATGACTCGCGGATTCCTCACCTCCCTCCCCGAGGTCTTTATCAATGTCGGAATCCTCCTCGGCTACATCTCGAATTACGCGCTTTCAGGCATTTCGCCGAGCGTCAACTGGCGGCTCATGCTCGGAATCGCGGCGGTCCCGGCGATGGCCGTGGCGGTCGGAGTTCTGGCGATGCCGGAGTCGCCGCCGTGGCTGGTGATGAGAGGCCGATTGGAGGAGGCGAGGAAGGTTCTGGTGAGAACCTCCGAGACGAAGGAAGAGGCCGAGAGGCGGCTCTCGGAGATCGTCAAAGCGGCGTCGTTATCCAGCACAAATTTGCGCGGCGGACAAGGCGCTGTTTGGATGGACCTCCTCTTCCGGCCGTCGCGTTCCATCCGGCGAATCCTCATCGCCGCCGTCGGAGTCAACTTCTTCATGCAAGCCTCCGGAAACGACGCCGTTGTGTACTACAGCCCCGAGGTTTTCAAAGAAGCCGGAATTCAAGGCAAACGACAATTAGTCGGCGTGACTGTGATGATGGGAATCGCCAAAACCTCTTTCGTTTTGATCTCGGCTCTCTTCTTGGACAATTTCGGGAGAAGGCCTCTTTTGCTATTGGGGTCAGCTGGGATGGCCCTGTCATTAGCTGGGCTGGGCCTGGGTTCCAAGTATTTGGAGTATTGCGACCCCAAGCCCGAGTGGGCCATACTGCTGTGTGTGGTTGCGGTTTGTTCAACAGTTTCGTTCTTTTCAATTGGGCTTGGACCCATTACGTGGGTCTACTCATCGGAGATTTTCCCGCTTAGGTTCCGAGCCCAAGGTTCAAGCTTGGCGATATCTGTGAATAGATTGGTCAGCGGTTTGGTTTCGATGACGTTTTTGAGTATTTCCGAGGAGATTTCGTTTGGAGGAATGTTTTATACATTGTCGGGAATAATGGTTGTGGCCACCATATTCTTTTACTTCTTTTGTCCTGAGACCAAAGGGAAGAGCTTAGAGGAGATTGAGGCTCTCTTTGAGGACCAAGTTCATGAGAATAATGACGACTACAAACTCCTCTCTTGAGCCAATATATATATATATATATATATATATATATATATATATATATATCCCTGGACCGCATATGTGCTTCTTTTTTTCTTTGTTCCAATGTTGCCTTTCAAGTGAGATTGATGGGCAGTTTAGTTGTTTTCCTTGCATGAAAATTAAAGCATTCTTTTTTTAGAACATTAGGGGATTTTTAAAGATAGGTCTAGGTTTGCAACATATGTATCGAGTTTTTAATAGGAAATGACATATTGTTGCAAGATGGGGAAAGATTAATGGATATCTTCCCCAGTGGTTGGTTGTGGCATACATGTAGATACTATTGAGTGGTGTTTCTTCTACATGGTTTGGGTCTACTTGGTCGGATAATTTGATTTTAGTTGCATTGATTTGTTCACTAATTCTTGTGGATAATAATAATGATAATTGATAGATTTATTTTAAATAGTTTGTATTTTTCTTTAAATTATTATTAATTTAGTTTATTTCTATGAGATTTAGATTGGTATCAGATTTTTTTTTAAAACAAAGATTATTATTAGATTTTTTTCAAAAAAAAAAAAAGATTTAAATTTAAACTCCTTATCTTTTCAAACTACACCCTTTTAATGGATGTATTAACATTCCGTTACTTTTCAAAGATCATGAGATGGACTGCTTGACACTTTCCGAGGGACCTGGAGCCTGGGGTATAAAGGCGTACTTTTAGTGGTCTATTTTCGGGACACATTAAGTGGACGTTTGGTTTATAGATTTATAAAATTATTCTCAGTTTACGTGTGTTTTTTATGAGAAAAATACTGTAATAAACAACGAACCATAATTCAAAACATGAGACGAATTCACCAACCAAACACACCATAACTTTTTATTTCTCTCACCAAATGTTACCTCAGAACCCCGAAAATTGTTTAGGTGGCACAAGAGGTGTTATACATTGTCATTGTATGACCCACTGTAAATTTTATATTGATGGTGCTAAACACTATCGGTATTAAATAACATTATTACAAAACCCTTATTGAATTTAACATTTAATGGGCATTTCTTCATCGAAAACAAAGTGGAGCCAACTAGTAATTAGATCCGCAATTATGATATTCTTCCTTTATTATCAAACGAAGTAATTTTCTTACTTATTTTAGGCCAACCTTTAATCAATGCATCACAATTCACAGACATTAACTTGACCCGTCATTGATTTTCGAATTGGCCATTGAATGCGTCGTTATCCAGTCATTCATTACAAGATGGTTAAAGGAATAGTGCAATAGTGAATACTACTACGTACGTTGGGGACAAAGATTAGGCCAATAAAAAGAAAAAAAATGGCACCTCAAATATTAAAGCAAAATTTTAGTCTGTTGCAACGTGTGGTTGGCTCCTCGCGTGCTGCCATGTTTCAGCATTTCATGCAAATTTTTGGTAGCATCTGCAAAACGGCAGAAACCCCACCATTTACATTTACTTTCACAGTCCCCACCTAACGGCCAGCACACCATTTATTTGGTCCTCTTCCACAAATTCAATGACCCAAAACTAGTTTTCTCTTGATAACAGCATTCTCAAAAGAGGTTTTTATTTTATTTTTTTTATATATATATATATATATATATATATATATATATATATATATATAAAGGGGAAAGAAAGGATTCTCTGCAGTGCCTCACATGGAGACCAGGAATGAATTTCAACCCCAAGATCAGAATCATTTTGTTGGTGCAACTAGTTATAGAGAAATTACTTCAGGGATAAACAAGTACACTCTTTTCTGCGCTCTTTTGGCCTCCACAAATTCTATCTTGTTGGGTTACGGTGAGTTTCTTTTATGATCTCTTGTTTCATTTTTGCGTATCCCTTATAATTCTGTTTAGATCTTCAATCTTTCCCAAATTTATAAGAATATATATATGTATATATTTATTTATATATACGTGCAGATATAGGTGTGATGAGTGGTGCAGTGCTTTTTATAAGAGAGAATCTGAAAATCACATCAACCCAAGTGGAGATTTTGGTAGGCACATTGAACGTGTTCTCTCTAATAGGTTCACTCGCCTGTGGTAAGACCTCGGACTATATAGGCAGGCGTTACACTATAGTCTTGGCTGCAACAACATTTCTAATGGGTGCACTCCTCATGGGCCTAGCGCCATCCTTCCCGTTCCTACTGGCGGGCCGAATTGTAGCCGGTATCGGTGTTGGCTACGCCCTCAATATCGCTCCGGTCTACACCACCGAGCTCTCTCCGGCCATGTCCCGGGGCCTGCTCACCTCCCTCCCGGAAGTGTTCATCACATTTGGCATTTTACTAGGGTACATACTTAACTATGGCTTGTCAAGCCTTCCAATACACATAAATTGGAGACTAATGCTTGGCCTCGCGGCGGTTCCGGCGATCGGTATAGGTTTTTCCATCATGGTTATGCCGGAGTCGCCGCGCTGGCTGGCCATGAAAGGCAAATTAAGTGAGGCAAAGGAGGTTCTTAGTAAAATTTCCTCCACTGAAGATGAAGCTGAGATGAGGTATCAGGAAATTGCAAAGGCTGCTTTGGGCTCTGTTTCGGCCCATGATGATGATCCAAATGCTTGGAGTGGACAAGGGGTTTGGAAGGAACTTTTGGTGAGCCCAACAAGGCCTAATCGACGGATGCTCGTGGCAGCACTCGGAATCAACTTTTTCATGCAGGCTTCTGGAAACGACGCCGTTATATACTACTGCCCGGAGGTTTTTAGAGCAGCTGGAATACAAAGGAAAAAGCATCTCTTCGGAGTGAATGTCATTATGGGCCTTGCAAAGATGTCTTTTGTGTTGTTTTCGGCCCTTTATTTAGATAAATTTGGGAGGCGGCCTCTTTTGTTGTTGGGCTCGGCGGGAATGGCGATTTCGCTAGCGGTATTGGGCTTGGGTTCGAAGTTCTTGGAGGGGTCGGACAGCAGGCCGATTTGGGCCATTGTGTTGTGCATTCTGGCCGTATGTGCCGATGTTTCGTTCTTTTCAATTGGGCTCGGCCCAATTACATGGGTCTACTCGTCGGAGATTTTTCCGATGAGGCTTCGGGCCCAAGGATCGAGCTTGGCCATATCGGTCAACCGGTTGGTTAGTGGGGTGGTGTCAATGACATTTCTGACAATTTGTAAGGAAATAACCTTTGGAGGAATGTTTTTTGTGCTTGGGGGTGTAATGGTGGTTGCCACAATCTTCTTTTACTTGTTTTTGCCCGAGACAAAAGGCAAGACCTTAGAAGAGATGGAGACTATTTTTGATGACAAAACTAACTGTATTAGAGTAAGGGAAATGAGACAGATCGTGTGATGCATTTGTATAATACTGTCTTCGGCAAGCTAATAAATTAAAATTATGTGATTTGGATTAAAAAGGATACATAAGAGAAGAAGTAAGAGTAGTATTAGGGCTCGTTCAGTTCGAGGAATTTGAGTTTTCAATTTAAATTGAGATTTGATTTTATGTGAGAGTTTTTTACTGTAACAGAAAAAGTTATAAGTGACTTTTTGTGAGAAGTTTTAACTATAGTAAAACTAAAATTAAAAACTCAAATGAGTGAAATGAATAAGGCCTTCGACATTATGTCCTCATTTTCTTACGAGGAGATGGTCAACATGGAAGTGTCAAGTGTGCACTAATTGCCAATTCTCAAGTTTTTTTTTTTTTTTTTTTTTTTTTTTTTTTCACAAAAAGTATGCGACAAGTTCTAGATATTGAAGTGTCAAATTCAAAAACGCCTGAACTTTTAGAACCCTTTTGGGCCCCCTACTATAATAATGCTCTTCGTTATTATCAATTTTCTTGATAATTCATATTAATTATTAGGAGGTATAACTTTTTATAGCTCCTACGTTATTAAGAAGAAATGAAACAATCAGATTGGGAATCTTATCTTTTAAGCTAAATCTCAAGTAGCAAACGGAAAATGAATGAAGTGTACTATTTTTTATGTTGCATTGCGCTACACGTGATTATGTTTATAAGGTCTTTATCCACGTATCAAGTAGGTCAAATTCTATAAGCCACAGACTTTGCTATTTGTAGTCAAACTAATTATGCAACAAAAGAAATCTTCCGTCCAAGAAAATAAAACGCAACACAAGAAGTATACACACACATATATATATATATATATATATATATATATATATATATATATAGAAGACAAGGTAGAGCTAAAAAACACAGAACCTCCAATGTCCTATCACCAAAAAAAGAACCTCCAATGTCTTTTCAACCAGTTCCAAGTTCTTACTCAACGTACAACCCCAGTGCACACATTGTTTTTGTGATAAAACTGTAGAGTCACCTGAGCTGAAACAGCTTTGCGCCAATATGGGTGAATCCAAATTAGCCAATTCAAAAAAATGAAAAAAGAAGGAGTATTTAGGTAAGGTAATTTGCAGGGATGGCAATTATCAAGAAAAAAAAATATTGCAGGGATGGCAGATGGGATCAGGGATAGGAAGATTTTCAACTTTCACTCGTACCAAACATGATATGCCTGGCATATTGGGGCCAAGAAATATTGTCACGGACAATGTTTCTACAGTAAACTTACACATGTATATACACACACACACACATACATACATACATATATATATATATATATATATTATATGCTATCATCCAATCAAAGAAGTAAAACAATTGGTGTCAGGGAAACAAGAGTGACATAAATAAAGGCTAATTATTGGACAAATGACCACAGTGAATACTTTTCTAGTTTGATCTGTAAAAGTAAACCTTGCAATATCTTATAGTAGCTGATTGGATTATTTTTATAGATGTCCCCGAACTATGTATCCTATTTCAAAATGTTCTTTTAATTTTTTAAAACAAGTCAAAACTTCTTCTAACATATATAAAATGGTTCAAAATGACTTTTCTGTCCAAGTCCGTCTATATACCTAACAAAATTACTGTCATTACACTTAATTTAAATTGTTAAAAATTATTTAAGCTGAAAAATTAAATTAATTATTAAAAATAAGTGAAAAATCAAAAATCTAAAGATAAATATAATTAGATATTTAATCTAATTGAGGGTTGGTAATAGTCGTTTTTGTACAAGGCTCGTACAAGGGTCTAGGCTCAATAATTTTATCTTAGGACACTATTGGGCTCACTTTGTGGACCCAAGCCACGCTCGGGAAACTCGCGTGGGTCGTGGTTTGGTGGGCTATGGGTAATCGAATGGATTGATTTGTTTCTTAGTTTGATCTGATTTTGATTCCCACTTGTGGGTTTTAAAATAATTGGGCTAAGGAATAAGTCGGCGATGGAGAATTTAACCTTAGGAGTTTTTTACCTCATTCTTTAAGAGTCCTAAAAGTTCTTTCCTTAGCCTTTGGAGACTCAAAAGCCCATAATTTAAGCTATAAGACCTTCCCCTCCAGCGTCAGCCCATGAGCATTTTTACTCTGGGGCCAACTGAAGCTCGTCTTTATGCTAGTTCTGAAGACATAAATGTGGATGCCACCACGGAGATACTATACATGCTCCAAGAGATTCCTCTATGACCGAAGATACATCCCATGCACCGAGAGACTCCTCTATGTCTAAAGGTTATTTTTGTACTCCATAGAGGTTGAATCAGTCAGGTGCTCTAACGACAGCTATTTAGCCAAAAATGGAAGGCGGTGCTCTGGATCTAGCTTGACGTGCGTTCAAACCTCTGAGAATAGAAGCGTCTACGGAGCACCAGACTTAGTCAAACACTTTATGATCTCCAGACCTGGGAAAGGTCCAATGTCAGTTAGAATTTTAAATTTGGTCTCCAAATACACCCATTTTCGACTAATTTATTTGTCAAAAAGGAAAGTCACCTGATGCAGGTGCTCCGAAAGGAAATGATTCATACAAATCTCTAATAAGGAATGAATGTAAGGCTCCAAAGTGACAGCCAAAATTTTCCAATCTCTTTTTATAAATACCCCTTTCACCAGCACATCACAACAAGCCTCTATCTTTCTCTATGTCTATCTCTTTCTTGCTTGGTAAGAAGTTAATGTATCTCTGATGCGATAGGCTTTTAGAGATTCTATTTTATTTTTTAGTCATAGTACATATCTAAGTAAAAGGTTCGTTGAATTCAAATTTCTAGGACCCGTGATTGACTATTTTTGTCTCACATTCCCATTAGTTCTTATACATGATTTGGATGACAAAAAGGTATGAAGAAATGAATAGAAAAATCAAAATTTCAAATCGTCAATCACACATCACATGTAATAAATTAGGGTTCTTTTAGATAGGGTCTCGTACCGGTAGTTCACATTCTTATAGTTTAATATGATAGAAGTCATGTTAAAGTTAAAAAATTACACAGAACATATAGTTTTTTATATAAATTTGATGGTTAAAAAAAATCTGTCGATTGTTTATTTTTTAGTTTTTACTTTTGAAATTCATCACAAATATTTTCTATAAATTATATATGACAGAGAATGTAAAAAAAAAAAAAAAAATTCTATCGATATAGTCTTTTTTAGTTTTAAACTGTTATGTGTGGGACAAAGTATGAAAAAATAAGTTTATACATAGAGTTTTATTTTAAACTGTAATATTTGTGTAAGGTTTTGTCACTTTTGCTTACTTTTTATTCTTTTTAATCAAATCTAGCATTTCAACTGATACTTTTACTGCATAAAGCTCCAAATTATATATATCTGGGTCAATATCAAAACGAGGTGCATTCAGATTCATTTTCAATCATTGATGACCCAGTTTTAAAATAAGATGCATTAATGAGGAAAAAGGTTGGTAAGTGACTTCCAAGCTTGCCCCGCAGCTCCTTGGTTCATTGCGTTTGTCCTATTACCTTGATATTATTCTTATTCAAGATTAAATAGTAGACCCTCAATTAAAAGGACTTAAATATGCCAATCTTAATGTAAGTTCGTGAAGGTTAGTGCTGAATCCATACGTTTACAGTCATTGTAAAGGACAGCCACACATGAAAAGTGGCATAAAACTGCTACTGCCCAAAAGTCAAATAATCCAAAAGTGAAAACACCAGTGTTAAAAGTCACCCCTATTTTATCCCACATTTCAAAACTCAGTTGGAAATCCAACAATGGGTTTGAAATTTTCAGAGCCTTTACAAACATGAGCCAAAGCAGTAAGCAATAAAATGGATGAGGAAATCTATGGGATTGTGATAGTTTTCTTCTTGTCATTGCTCAAAATTAGCCTTGAAAATTTGAATTCAAGCTAACCCTAAACTGTCTGTTAGTTCTTGGTTGGGCATTTGCGGTAAAAGGGTGAGAGCTGAACTCTTTAATTGTATTCACATCCTTTGGAAGCTTCCGAGACTTTAAGATGCTCTTGGAATAAGAGTTTGTGAGGATCAGATAGACGTAAAATTATTTGAAAATTATATATTTGTCATCAAGGGCTCATGATCAGCCCGCCCTTTCTGGGAAATTGAAAATTTTGATGATCACCTTAATGGGTAGTATTGATCAGTAAGATTCAACTTCAATTGGTTTTGGCCAAAAGATATTGGGTCTATTTCCCTTTGTCTTTTAACCATTGTATGAGTTAGACCCAGGACAAGAGAATGTTGACAAAAACCCGTATATAAAAAACCAATTCTAGGTTTGAAACATGTAAAAGGTGATACTTCAGTATCATATTTGGTACTATGGGACAAATAAAAGTTGAGAATATTGCCTTTGTTGTCCACTCGATCCTTAGTTATCTCCCATTTCAAAATACATGTAGCATATACACGCACACGACAACTCTCGATATCCCATTTACAAAGTATTTTACGTAAGGAGTAATGTTAGGGACACCAACTCAAATTTCAATTATTACGTGTCAACTGATGTGATACGTAAGTTGTTATCTTTTTATTAGTAGATGCAATCTCTTATCATCAGTTGATACGAAAGAATTAGGATTAGAGTTGATGTCTTTAACATTATTATTTGTAAAACATATTGTCTTGCTTTCTAAGTACTCTTTCTAGTTTCTATTAACCACGTTATATGATTATATTTTTGAACCTACACCGTAAACTCTTTAAATGCCTTATTAGTTTTCTTAGTACGAGGGGAGAAGTGTAATGCAAGAGAACGGTAAGGGGATTAGTACCGTACAAAGTTGGGTATCCATGTAAGTTGTTTAGTAGAAGAGAAAAGTGTAGGGAATGAAATGAGTGAGAAATTTCAAATCCTTCGACCTTTAAAGAGGTTTTAATCACTCCCAATGTTAAGAGATTAAATAAAGAAATCCATACCTAATACAACAAGAAAAAAAAAAAATCTCTTTTGCTATCAAATGAAAAGTCAATTAGTATGTCAATATGAGCAATCAAATATTAAAGGACTAAGCTAAGATTAACGCGCAAGAGTTTATAACTTTTTTTTTCATTATTTTTTCTTAAGAAATTGATATGTGAGTGGAAATTTTTACTTTGTTTGATATAGGGAATATTTTTTTTATATTTTTATATATAATAATGATTTTATATATAAGGTGTTTTGATATGTGTAGTGCGTGACAAAAATGGGTGTTGGCCGACGATGCCTCCTCCTCATTTCCATGCTTTATGAAAACATATTTTAAAGCACATATTCTAACGGTGGTTGTCCTTGCAATAGGAGCCCACTCCGAAGAAAACTGCCAAGTCCTGCTGTCCCCTCTCAAAACCTTTGTTTGGAAATAATAATAATAATAATATTAATTAAAAAGGTACAACCAAGATTCTTAGGACCATGGATGGACTATTCGCCAACATGCAGATCATATACTTAAATATGCCATGTACATACATACATATGCATACATATATATATATATAATATGCATGCATCATGCATTTTTTTATATGTTCTACCTAAGTCTGTTGGGAAATCTTCAAGCACTAGTTATTTTATCTTGTGGTAGTAGTTGGATCAGGAAAGGAAAGCATGACTAAAGCATTTCCAGCTCTTAAAGATGCGATAAAAAGTGAAGTACGGGTTTAATAATTAACCACAAGTAGTAACCTGATTATTAAAAGACGTTTAATTTATGAATTAAAATTATTTTTAATTTATGTATATTTTTTATAAAAAAAGACACTGTAATAAATTATAAATTATTATTTAAATTATTATATGAATTTTCTTACTAAATATTTCCTTAATCTTTGGTAACAGCAAAAATTTAATTATATAATTTGGAAAGTCAAAGTGCCCGTGATCCTTATAAAGAAATAACACGAATGCACGAAAGTAAGAGATATATAACAAATATATGAGGTTTGTTTCCTAAATAAAAAAAATAAAAAAAGGAAAGAAAAAAAAAACAATTTTGTTCATTGTAGCACTGTGTATATATCTCCTCAAAAAGGCTAGTTAATTTAATTACTTGCATATAGAGGGGTCGGTTATTTCATTCGAGGTTCTTGTTTTCAGGTTACATAATTTGCTTTCCGACAGCAAATTTATGGACTATCTGTCTGATTATTTAATTCGCCGTACTTGGACATCAATTAATTTGGTATCATTTCTTCTAAAAGCGATGTAATTATGAAGATTGCTCTCGGTTTTACTAATCTAGGAAATGATTGTTTGTTTCTGATGAAAAGCAACTCTAGTTAAGATTGTAAAATTGTCAATCAATATTAATCTTCAAAAAAAAAAAAATAAAAGGGGAGAGAAAAGCTAGCTAAAACACTTATAAAAAAAAAAAGCTATAGGTTTAATTGTCAATCAATATTAATCTTCTAAAAAAAAAAAAAAATAAATAAATAAAAAGAGAGAGAGAGAGAAAAGCTAGCTACAACACTTATATATATATATATATATATATATATATATATATATATAAAGCGTGACTTTTTTTTTTTTTTTTTTTTTTTTTGAGCAGTTGTAATTTGTGACTTTGTGTACTTCCACTTCTTCAAATGTAAGTCTGACTTTATCTGCAGCAATATGAAAATTTCTTTTTCTCCTTTTACTGCTGGGGCCGGATTAGGTATAAGGGCAAGATGTTCAGTTTTCAATTTGAAATGGTTCGTAATTAACAGGCAACAAGTGTCAAGTGGGTCATAACAGTCAGTATATTAAAATTACGTGCGTAATTACGTTTAATTCATAAATTTAAAATCATAATTTAAAATTATTTTTATTTCATGTGTATTTTTTGAAAAAAAAAATATTATAATGAATTACGAATCATGATTCGAATTAGGATCTGAATCTCTGTTCTAAACGTAAATTAATATAAAATCTTTCAAATAAGATCCAACTAACTAAATATACTGTATCATTTAAAATTTTAAAAATTTATGGATGATTAGACACAAATACGAAAAATAAGAGAGATGATCTTGATCTATTTTTCACCAATGGATATTCAGGTATTAACTCAGTGACCCGCAAATTAATATAAAATCTTTCAAATTATTAATAATTTGAAAACATTGATAAAACTTGTCCTTATTCTTTTTCAAAATATTAACGCCCAAGAAAAGTAAGAATAATAAAAAAAAAATGTTAAAAATCCACCTAAGGGAGATTATAACTAATCCAAAATTTCCTTAATGAGGACAAAGAAACGACGAAAATACAGCCAAAAAGTTTCCCCAGACCCTTTCTATATCACCATTAAAATGACTTGCACTTTCGGTTTCTCATGCATTTATACCACCTCCCCCCCCTCTCTCTCTCCTTAAAACAAACTCTCTCTCTCTCTCACTCTCTCTCTCCATGGCGGAAAACCGATTCAAACACAAGCTCTCTCGCATGTTCCGCGGCTCTTTCGGCTCGTGCCGATCCCGCCACCTCTCCGACGTGATAAAAAAAACCATTCTCTCTCCTGAAATAACCGACGGCAACCTCCATAGCTTCCACATGACCGAACCCATAAACCATAATAATGGTCATAATAACAATCCTCCGTTACCAAAGCCTCGTCCTTTCCCTTCCATTTGCAGACCCAAATGGTCCGAACCCGTCACCGAAGTCGACCTCAACAACTGCATCAAATCCACCATGGACGTAATGCTCCCAAGGCCCAAGCTCTCCGAGCGACTTTACCCTGTTTTCCCACTCAACCCGTTTTACGAACAGAGAAAGAAGAAGAAGAAGAAGGAAAACGGCAAGAGAAATCAGTACAAAAAGAGCACGAAGAAAACGACTTTTAGCTCTTCTTCTGTTGACAGCAATCTTGGCGGGTGGTGGTTCAGCAGCAGCGACGAAGAGAACGACGAGAGAGAGGCCGACGAGACGTCGGAGACTCTGTTTTCTTCCAAGAGCCTGTGTTCTTCCGACTCGTCGGAGGCTCGCCGGCGCCGGAGATATCGCCGGAGGAGGGCGAGTTCTGAAGTGGGTCTTGTCCCGTTGGAGGGAAGAGTGAAGGACAGCTTCGCCGTGGTGAAGAAATCTAGCGATCCGCACAACGATTTCAGGACTTCAATGGTGGAGATGATCGTTGAGAAGCAGATATTTTCGGCCAAAGATCTTGAGCAGCTTTTGCAGTGCTTTCTCTCTCTAAATTCCGAGCATCATCACAGAGTTATTGTTGAAGTTTTTACGGAGATTTTGGAAGCTTTGTTCTCTAACTGGGGATCTTAGAAGAAGAAGAAAACGCTCTTTGTTTTCTCTTCTTTAGTATTTTTTTTTTCCTGTTGATTAGAATTACTCTAACTTGTTAATTGACTAGATTAGTGGTTGGATTATTATCATCCACTGTTTTTCTACTTTTCTGACGATGTATTGATCTATCTCATCGTTGTTCTAATGTAGAATGGGAAAAAGTTTATAAAGTTGTTTTTTTTTTTTTTTAGTTTCTTGTATTTATGTGAATTGCATTTTTTTTTTGTCTGTTCTTCTTTGTGAATTGTGAGTGAAAAAGGGCTAAAAAAATGTCTGAAAAGATGTAGAAGAGGAAGAGTTTAGCATTGTCTAGCTTTAAGCGTGGAGCAATTTTGTGGAAGCTTCTTTGGTGAATTTGAAAAAAAAAAAAAAAAAAAAAAAAAAAATCTCTCTCTCTTTTTTTTTTTTTTTTTTTTTTTTTTTTTTTTTTTTAGGGAAATGACTAAAGGAGAGGAAAAAGTGATTGCATATTTCCTTTCAACTTTTGATCAGGTTGGGAGGAGACTTTTTCACTGGGAACTTGAAAGATGGATAAAGTGTTCAAAAGCATAAAGTTGTCCTAATTTCTCGTGTGGATTGGACTTTTGAATTGATATTTCTAAAATTGCACTAAAAAGAATAGAAAAGGAGATATTCCAATTCCACCCCCCACTTCTTTTTCATTGCCCAAGAGATAGCAGATATTAGCAAGTAACAGCAATAAACAAAGGCACCAAAAACGGAAGTGAAGGGTGACCAAGTAGCCTATAATTAATCTTTTCCTTTCAATTTTGATATTTTTATTTTGTCTCATGACCCTTAAATCTAAAGTCAAATGGTATAAGTCAGAATGGAAAATAGTTTTACAACAAATTTTTTCCCCAAGAAATACTTGCCCGAATGATGGAGACAAATGACATTTGAGATGATTAGCTTTTGATCAATGATAAGTTAATTGATTTACATGATCAAACTCAAAATACCATGGTATTTACATAATATTGTTTTCTAATTGTGATCAATGAATCATAATTGCAACTTGCAGGACCTTTTAAGCTTTAACACAATCAATGCTCAAGATAAAAAAAAAAAAAAAAAAAAGGTTTAAGAGTGTGTTTAGTACCATGAAAAAGTAGAAAGGAATGAAATAGGTAGAGGGATTAATTGGATGAAAAATAATAGAGTTAATTATTTGGTAAGAAAGAAGAGAGGAGAGAAAGAAAAATATGATGGGAAAAAATTATTGTGAGACCACTATTTTTTTATCTCGAACATTAGAAGAAAAATTCAAATCCACTCATTAATAGTTAAATTTACTTTTGTGTCTCTATTTTAAAATCTAAATTAATATTAAATAATTGATAAAATAATTATTTAGGCTATTACATATTTTTTTTCCTCTCATTATACCAAATATTATAAAGGAAAATCAACTCCATTGATTTCCTTCATATTTTTTTTTTTTTTTTTTTTATGTGTTTTCTTTCCCTCCTACTAAATGGAGTGTAAAATAAGGAGTTTGTGGATGTTAGTAGTCATTGGCCTACCTATATAGTTCAATACATTAACAAAAAGAGCCAAAAAAAAAAAAAAAAAGAGAGAAAATCTCTTTGCCTCCTAAAGAATCCAATGTAGATGTTAAACTGGCAAGAAATCTAAATACAAACAATCATAATCTGCCCCAAAGTTCATAAACTAAAGGATGCATGTGTAAACATAATATGCTTGAACGATGCATATCAAAGCATGCTTTACTCATATTATAAGCATCCCCCAACTTTGCATTTTTATTCCCTAAAAAAAAAAATAGTTACTCATTATTTATTTATTTATTTATTAATTCTAAACCAAAACTCGACATAATTTGACTATCACGCATCTTCCGGTTGCCTAGTGCATAAAAGGCCAAAGGATCTTTCTTTTTAAAAAAAGACATCATTTATATATGATTTGACCACAGGACTGGCATGATGCAGGCAGTGGACAAGAAAAACCAAATCGTTAATTTGTGCAAATTTTTTTTTGTTTTTGGTGCATAAAAGAGACAAAATATATATAATTGAGTTGGGTGCAATAGTTTGATTTATTGTCTTATTAACCCCCATACATTTTAACTATGCCAAACCATTTTTTGTTTTCATTGCATGCAAAAAAGATACAAATTAGACAAAATCGGACACATCCCAACACCCTATCATCAATAGAGTCTTGGTTTTGTTGTAGCATAGCGTCTTCCGAACATTATCCTTCATTTTTCAAAAAATCAAGTCTGAACACACCAAAATCACAGTCACATGGAGGGTTATAATTTCTAAAAAATAGTAATAATAACAATAAAAAGAATAATCACGAGGAGGATATATAGTGCCCGGAGTAAATACAACTCAAATGATAAGATAATGAGTAGTATATATTCACCACCACAAAAAGCTCACGACTTTCTCCCCTATATATATATATATATATATATATATATATATATATTGAAAAGAAAGGCCTTTGACAAATCGAGAAGTAGAAAAGAATAATAAAAAGGCAAACAAGTTATAAAAGAATGTGTCACAGAACGAGGCATGAGCAAATGGCACATTATTGCTGCAAAGTCAGAGGTGGGAGAGTACTGACGAGAGAGCCATTTTTGCCCACTCCAAAAAGACTCTCCTTCTTGAATTTAACCGATAAGTCAATTTTTTTTTCTTCTTTTTTTTTACAAATTTACACTTAATATTAGCCCCTTGTGTGTGGATCACTGATACGTCTGTTTCAAGGCCACAACTGGGCGTTGCTTAAAAGACTGAACCGAAAAAGAAGACACGACGGACGTAGAAAGAAAGGTTATATCACATAAGAACCTGTGAAAAAGAAAATAACAATAATAATAATAATAATAATAATAATAATAAAGGAATGGTATATACAGACAGAATATGTTACCAAAATCCCTTTTGTAACATTAGACTTTGGGGACCAAAACCAGAATGTGGCCATTTATTTTACTGCTCTGCATTACTACTTGGCTATATATATATATATATATATATATATATTATATATATATATATATAGTCTCTGTATTGATAGCTATTTGACAATGCATATAGGATCTGGGATTGGAAGAGAGAAGTGCATGCCTTGTTTATCTTTTCTGAGGTGGTAAGTGGGGTATTATTTTGTAACAATCTAGGACGTCACTTTTAAGGTGGATTGAATTGATGACAAGGTTTTTTGTTTTGTTTTTTTTTTGTTTTTTTTTTTTTTTTTTTTTGGTGTTGCAGTGAGTATTAATTATGATGGTTGAATTGGGATGTTGCGATTTTAAAAGAATGTCTGGTGCAAATGGCAGTGATGTTTTTTGTAGGGTGGTGATGCTGTGTTTGTGTTGTTTGCTCTGAGGTCTAACGCCTTCATTTATTGAATCGCATTTTTTGGGTTCTTGAGCCCCCTTCCCATCTCCATCTTTCCCTTTCTTTGTGCCTTTTAGTTCTGCACGTTTTTCCAAGTGAGTTAGCAAGCTAGTTAGAGTTTTGGTTCGTAGTTTTGGGCTTGTTCGCTGTAGGATGATGAATGAGCCAGAGCAAGTCTGAAGCTGGCCCATACTGAGTACTTGGTCTTGGTTGGGCCATGCATTTACTTGCTGCTGAGATGAAATAGCAACATTATTTTTTGAGGTAATATTTAAATATTTGGATTCATTCAATCCTTTTTTTTTTTTGTGGCTTTTAATCAATTGATATGGTTCCGTTTATCATTTTGTTTTTGTTTTTTTAACTTTCCTACGAAGATTAAGTTTATCATTGTCTCTTTTTTTTTTTTTTTTAAAGATTAATTTCATCATTTGTGAGTAGGGATCTTGATATCAATATACCCACAATTGTTCCTCCAACATGAATCAATGATTGTCGTTAAATCACTGCTAGTTCATCATCATCATCATCATCATCATCATCATCATCATACACGTACATATCATATCATATATTATGCAGGGCATGAGTCATCTCCCATTTTTTATTATTTGAGATCTTACAACAAATTTTACATTTTAAAATGCATCCCGCAGTTCAATTTCAATTGTGAATCTTGAATTAACTTTTAAGTACTTTAGTTGATAACTTTTATTGCAACAGTTCAATACTTTTTTTTTTCTTTTTCAAAGCCATTATCTAGTATCTTAGATTTGGATTGTTTTTTAAAAATGTAGCATAGTTTTCACCAGAATTTTGTGTTGGCCCTGTTGGGGTGTGACAAGTCTTAAGGAGAAAGAATCTTAAGCCGTACGCAAGGGCCGGCTAGGGTTCCACTCAGTGTGTTTTCCAATTTCCATTTGAGGGAGACTGGTTCCAACCCTAAAGGACTCGTGGCACTTTCTGTGTTAGGTTTAAGTTTTGTCACAAATAGAGTAAGTACTACAACTAGGTATGTCTCTATCAGTTTAGACCTAGCCGCTCTCTAGTCACCCTCAACTGATTTCATTACTTTGTTCTCACTCTCTCTCTCTCTCTCTCTCTCTCTCTACGTATATACCACCTATTTGGTACTCACAGCTGTGAGGGCTATATCTATGGTGACCTAAATTTATAGCACCTAATTACGAGGCCAATGCATAAACTTGACATTTGACGTATATTCTCTCTCAAAAGGAAAAAAAAAAAAAAATTAAAGACACACAAAAATATCATAATGCCCATCATCATCGTGAAAACAGTCACTCAATACTTAATCTAGCGGGTATTGAACTTGAAGAAAAATGTAGCCTCTCTGTGTGTGTATATGTATGTGTGTGTGTGTGTGTGTGTGTGTGTGTGTGTGTGTGCGTGTGTGTGTGTAATGTGAGCTAGTGTGTGTGTGTATATGTATGCATTTACGTCATATCCTTTAACGAATGAAATGCACGTTATTTTTTCTTTATTTATAAACCGGAAGTTTGTATGATATGATATGATATGTGGAAAAAGCACGAGGGAAATGCAACTAACTAACATCTTGAAGGATCAGCTATGCATAATTGGATAAGCTAGAGATGATCTAATGTTACTTGTTAAATTGATTATTTTGTATATTCAATTTTATCATACACTATTATCCCAATTTTTAACACCAACTTACATGAAATCTGAGGTGTCATTATTCTATAGGTAAGTCTTAAGGCTCCGTTCATTTCGCTTATTCGAATTTTAAATTCGAGTTTTGCTACAGTAGAAAGCTCTCACAAACAATCACATCTAACTTTTTTGCTACAGTCAAAAGCTCTCACATAAAATCAAATCTCAACTCAAATTAAAAACTCGAATCAACGAAGTGAACGGGCCCTTAAAAATTTGGCTATATAATTGGTTGATATTAAAAAGTTATCACTGACCATCAAAAAATAGCAAATCATTTGCTATTTAAGTTGATATTGAAAAATGGATTGAAATACTGTTTTCAAAAATAAAGAGATTATCTCTTGTACTCTTCTAATAAAATAATTCCATCTTGTGTTTTTCTTTTCAAAAAGGAAAAATTGAATTACAACTTAGAGAAATTTGTCCAGTAATACTAATACAAATGGTTGCAAAACACAATAAAACTTGGCGTGGACCATTAACTGGTACCATCGATAAAATAGAATGAAACACGCAAATACATGTCAAGTCTCAAAATCTAAAAATGAAATAGGCATGCCAACAAATATATGACACATTCAACAAAATCACTAAAATTGATAGAAAAACTCGACTGATAGAGATCGATATTTATATCATTTAGGCAACTTACAACACGATAAAAAGGCAACTTTAGTAGACTAAACAAATAATTTACATTGAAAGATGTGGAAACCACATTCGTTATCACCTAATAAAATAAAAAACACAGCCAAACGTGTAGCGAAAACCCAAATGTACGGTGAAATTGACCATGCCATTATGATACAAACATAAAATCTAAAAATAGTAAGCAAAATTCCTAAGCCACAAGAGTAACGCTTCCAATGATAAGGTCAGCATTAAGATCGAAGAGTGTAGAACAACCAACACAAGAAGGGTTGGAGGTAGCCACCAACAGATCAACAACCAAACAACGCACGGTGGAAATGCGCCACCAGTGCCGTTCACCACCATGGCCAAGTGCCCTTCCAAAAAAACCGTGACACTAGCTGAGCAAACAAAAAACCCTAATTTACAAACCCAAAGAATCGTGCTAACGCTTCTAGAAAAAATGAGCGAAGCAGCAACGAATACCATCTAATCGAGAATCCATGCTCCACCCGTAGTATTAGTAAAAATAAAACTTTTTAAAATTATAATTATCTTCAAATGCAAGAAAAATGAAGATTATAGTTACTGCTCTTGGAATTTCTTTTTCTAGGAATCATAATTTCAATTAGAATAGTTGTGTCTTTTCGTACAACTAATGTTGCATAAATCTAACATTAAGGGTGGATATTTGTAATTAGAAATACATGATAGCAAATTTTGTACAATTCATTCTTTTTGATATGTTCTGTTCAATAAGACTAAATTGTATTTGCCTTAGCTAGACAGCAGGCAGGCTGATGAAACAGCACTATATTTCTCAAGTTTCTTTTTTTTCCTTTTCTTTTCCTTTTTGTCTTTGCATTTGTTGTGTTTTATAGCTATTGACTGGAGGACTTAAGTTTGAAAGATGCATTCTTAAACTTTGTTGACCCTAAACGAGGCAATTTGCTTTTAGTGGACTGGCACATGGGTTGTCTATAAAGAACCGTACAAGACTTTTTTTTTTTTTGGGGGTTTTAATTTTTCTCCTCGTACCATATAAATTCCCATGACCTCGAATATAGCATTGGGATGTCGACTTAGTTATACAAACCAAAACATAAAGAAGAACAAAAGAAAATACCAACGCTACTTAACATTCTGGCCTTCAAATGTTAGAAATGCCAAGATGATCAGCGCTCCAAACCTTCGAACTTCCATCACTCTCCCGATTCCAATCCACCCCTTCTGTTGCTCCGCGCTGCACACCATCACCGGTGACCAAGAAACCCGTGTACAAATTTTATATATGGACTCAGTCCATTTTCGGTGGGTGACATAGACAATATTTAATTCATCTATTATGCCGTATCGATTAAAATGTAATGTTAACTAAAATATTGTGTAATATGAATTTAAAAAACATGTTAAAATTGACGTGACATAATATTAATAAAAAAATACGAAAATAAAAGTCATAACAAAAAAAAGTGAGCCGAATATACCAAACGAATTAATAACCAGTACAAATTGACTTTGCATCGCATTACTGGTGAACCGTCTTTTGTTTGGCTTATTAGACCACATAATGCAAAACTAGTCAATGCGTGATTCAAGGGATAATAATTTTGACATGACAGTAAAGTGACTTATCACACAACCAATGTCTAGCCAAATTAAATATAAAAAACATAGAAACGAAACAAATTGAGATCATTAATTAATGTTGTCTTGTATTAACTTGAGATTTGGACTTAAATTGATCATCGTAGCAACAACTTCACTATCCTTTTCTTTCACATATTCATTTTAGTATCTTTATCCAACTTGATTAAGACTTTATATAATCTACCGACCTTGAAAAAATACGTATTATATTTGTATATAACAAGAACTGATCAAGAAGTAAGCTTACTATGTATAATATATATATATATATATATATATATATGTATTATTTATATAAAGAAAGCATAAAGCAAAAAAACCAACGTTTTTAAGATTAGCTAACCCATCATCGAGATACTAAATCTAACAAACACACCACCCGCTCCTTTCATTCTCCTAAAGAGACTACACACGACCAACTCCACCTTCTAAAGTAAAAGCAACGAAACCCATCAGTCTTATCAATATATATTCTCAAAGCACTAGTCACTATAGCTCGATTATATATATATATATATATATATTCTCTCACGATTTTTATTTATCTTATAATGCGAGAGAGAGAGAGAATTAGAGAGAGGGAGAGAGAGGGAGAAGAGAGAAAGATAGAATAAAGGACCCGTGGGAAGCAAAGATAGAATAAAGGAGCGTGCGAAGACAAAGAAAAAAATGATCAAAGGCAAAAGAGAGGTACTTTCTTTCTCCATTAGAAAGTTAAACAAACCTTCTATTTTGGCTCCTCCACGCGTCTTTCTGTTGTATAAGAATCCTCACTGATCACAGAATAATTCAAAAACTATCCCACGAAAGAGGTTTCTTTTGTCTTCTTTTCCACAAAATTATTGAAAGAAGCCAACAACTACTCTCACTTAACTCACGCCAATAATAATGCTGCTCAGAAACTCCATTTCTAATACTAGGAAGTTCTTCCAAAGAACCCTAGGAAGCTTGAAATCTCTCTTCTCCGGCGGTTCATACCAAAAGCTCCCAAAATCACCTGTTCCCAACAATAAAATTTCCTACAACACTACCAATATTACTAGTGCCGTAGACATGAATGTCCAATGGGGTTCCGGTGATATTGATCCAAAGTCGAGTAAGAGAATAAACAAGACGAAAATCATGTTTCCATCCACCCAAGGAGATCATGATAAACAAGATGGTGATGATTATCGTGATCTTGTCCAACGTAGGAACAAGTTTTCGGTACTAAACTCGAGTTCTATGACTACTAGTCCGGTGAAGAAGAAGAAGATCAAGAAGAACGAGAATGTGATGGAAAGAAGACATGATCAAGCCTATCCAAGTAAAGTGGTGATTGTGAAGAGAAAAGAAGAAGATTGTTCTGAAGAGGGAAATACAAGGAATTTTGCCTTGGTGGAGAAAAGGCTTAAAGAGCTGGAGATGTTGGACCTGAGCAATATGGATCATGTTTTGGACATTGAAGAGGTTCTTCATTACTATTCTCGCCTCACTTGCCCCGCTTATCTTGAAATTGTGGACAAGTTTTTCATGGAAATATTTGCCGAGTTTTTTGGTTCTAATTCCACACCTGTTCGTAGCATCAATTCAAGGCTGAGATCACCAAGGTCAGTGATGATCAAGTCATAGAGAAAATTATTGGAACACAATTAAATTTATTGTACTAGTAAATTCTTCTTGATCTTGCATATTTGAATCCCTTCTTTAATTTAATTTTTTGTTTCTTAAATTGGTTGTGCATATATTGAGTTCGCTTTGATCACCATTTATTTGTTTCTCTTTTTTTTTTTTTTTTTTTTTTTATTAACATTTGTTATTGGGCCGAGTGTGTATGAATAATATTTTAGAGAAAGGTGACAAATAATTCTTAGAGTAATATTCTTTTTAGATTATATATGGACGGGTCATATAAATAAATAAATAAATATATATATATGTATGTATATAAGATAGATATAGTACTGCAGGTTGTTCTTATTCTTAAACTGAAATGGATCAGAAAATCATGTAGCTTTATTTGCAGGGCACACGGAAAAGGTTGTTGGAAAAGAAACTCTGCCAAATTATGTATTTTGTCCAATTCGCTATCCGAATTATTGCTGGTGTAGATAGTACAGTATATTAATTTGTCTGATCATTTATTATTGGGAATTACAAAAATTTGTTAATGATCATTTTGGTAAAACCTCAGATCAATTTATACTACAGAATCTACTAAGAAATTAATTTTTATTAATGACCTACGAGAATATACGTTTGTCTCCTCACTTTGATATCCGACATTTATTGTTAGAAATCTACCTACCCTTATGTTTATAAAATATACAGCTTTGCACACTATCAACCTATCAGTTAAAAAAATTTATATATTTTTTAAAAAAAAAGGGTCTATTTCGAGGCATAATGTAACACAATGATGAAAGACTTAAAAAGGTAAAATGGTATTAGAAAAAGCATATCTAAAAAAAAAAAAAATCTAATAGAAAAAAGGTATGGGCTGGGAGAACAATCGCGTTTGTATTTCATATCTTGTTTTTTTTTTTTTTTTTTTTTTTTTTTTCAAATATCCAATTTATCTTTCTCACATTTCATATTATTCATATTAGATTCTTTTTGAAAATTGACAATTTATTAATAAATGAGATGATACTATATTTTAGAAACGGAAATATATGGTAAAAAATAGGCCAATATAAAAAGCTTAAGAAAGTATGCAGGTTAATTTTTAGTTATAGAAATTAATATGCCATAACTTGTCAAGTAATGATTCATAACTAAATAAGTTATGGACAAACTTGTCAAGTTATGGTTCATAACCAGACAAATTATGGACAAAAATCGTGAATTATGGATAATAACTTGTCAAGTTATGGTTCATAACTAAACAAGTTATAGACAAAAATAGTAATTTAGCCTATTTATTAACTTATATAAACTATTAATCTATTAATTTTAATTCATTTTAAATTTTAACTTATTTTCTTT
Source organism: Morus alba (assembly GCA_012066045.3). NCBI lineage: Eukaryota > Viridiplantae > Streptophyta > Magnoliopsida > Rosales > Moraceae > Morus > Morus alba. The sequence continues at coordinate 16,824,749 of CP050232.2, forward strand.
TTTCTCCTTTTTAAAAATAAAAACGCCATTAGACCTTTAAAAGTAAATGCCGCTAGCTAAAATGGGATGAGTACGTACCCTCAAACGTCAAGAGTCAATAATAAACAAAAAAAAAAAAGAAAAGAAGTACGAACCACATCTATACAACCATGACAAGGGTCTGAGATAGAGGTTCCTGCAGTGCATTATGAGACTGAAAAGTTAAGTGCACATTTAATTTATAAATTCAAAATTATTCTTAATTTATATATTTTTTTATAAAATAAAATACTGTAAAGATTCAAACTTTGTAGAGACTGGCGACAATTTTGTTATCTTCCGTAATGCATGCTATACCCCTATTGACTTGCATATTCATCTTCAGGCTGTGTTCAAGGCTTTAAGCTACCCACTTAGCCTATTTCCAACGACTTGGCCCAGGAGCTGATTCTAGGCCCATCAATTATATTGAGAACAAGAGAAGTACGTTGATAGGAATTGTATTTAATGGACTCGTTTATAACTTATTTTAAAATAATTTTATTTTTTATATAAACATAAAAATAAAAATATTTGTAATCTCATACACAAATTATTTTTAAAGATACGTTTATTTCTATAATTAAAAATTGGTTTTATTAAGTTTTTCACAGCCTATTTTTTATTTTCATAGGAATTGTATTTAATGGAAAACTTATTTTAAAATAATTTTATTTTTTATATAAACATAAAAATAAAAATATTTGTAATCTCTCAAATTATTTTTTTCTCGTTTTTTCAAGAGAGGAGAAAAATTAATGCTCTCTTTCTCTGTTCAAGAGAGGACAAAATAAAAATAAAAATGAAAAAACGACTATAAGTCCTTTTTTCATTTCTCTTTCATTTTACGCTAAACTAAAAAATCACTTTGAAAACGTTTTTATTTTTTCTTTCTTACATGAAAAATAAAAACGGAATCAATTTTAAACACGGCCAATATATCTTTTTTTTAAAAAAAATAATCTGAACCTAGTTTACACATAAAAATAGTACAAGTGAATTTCATAAATATAGCTAGACTTAATTTATACATAAATGTGGTGCAGAAATATAGCTAGACTTCATAAATAGAATTTCACTTAGTTTATAGAATTACAGCATTTGGTTGGTCCCATGAGCTCACAAGTTGTTGGATATTTATTGCATAACGTGTCATTCACTAGATGAATATAGCTCATCTACTAGATTCGATTGCTAAAATTTAGGTCTCGTTCATTTCACCGATTTGAGTTTTGCTACAGTAAAAAACTCTCAGAAACAGTCACATCTAACTTTTTTGCTACAGTAAAAAACTCTATATAAAGTCACATCTCAACTCGAATTAAAAATTCGAATCAGTGAATTAAGTGGTAAAATTTTTCATAAAACTCTTTTTTTAAAATTCATTTCACCGAAATTAATTCAGTTTGTATAAAAACCATCTCTATTATCTATAATAGTTTTATTCTTTTGTTCCAATCCTATTATTATATGTTGTTTTACAATTACTATTGGTTTATGCTCATACATGAGATCTATGTTTATTTTTGGTATCCTGATGCATAATTTTATTTGGATATTATTGATATAATCTTTGTCGGTGATGGTTCCATAAAAAATTGATTGTATTTTTAACCATAATTTTCCTACTAGTTCTATATTACTTTCTACAACTTCCATACGCTGAAAACGACAAAAGTTTCCCTTGTAATTATTATAGGAATATGAAGATCATGAAGTCAGAGATTTCTACAACAACATGGAAGCTGACGTCAAATCCAATTAATTTACTTTTTTTTTTTTTTTTTCTCTATCTTCTACAACTATTATGCGTTTTGTAAAATACTTTGTGCATGATGCGCAATTTGGTGCGCATAATTAGATTCGCCAAAGCCCATGCCCTTTACATATGGCCCCAGGGGACATAAGCCTTGCCCACACACTACCATGCAGCCAACCAGTGCATCCAGTGCATGGATTAAAAATATATATATATATATATATATATTTTGGGAACTTGCCTAATGCAACAAAAAAAAAAAAAATTGATTTGGGAAATTTAATCTGGAAGCTAAATTCTATTTGGAAACTTAAATTTTGAAAAAGTTTTTGAAAATTCCTTAAATTGAATTTAGGAAACTTAAATTTGGAAAGGTGAACTCTTCAAATATAAACCTAAATTTGAAAGTTTATCAAAATATCCAAAACTTAAAATTCAAAATTTTGGTATCTTTTTCATCATTATAGCTTTATAATAAAATTATATGAATGAAATTAAAGATGGTATTGTTATTATACATATGATTTTAAATGGCTTTATAATAAAATGATCACTAGTATATTTGGACATCTGACTTTATTAGCTTTCTTCAAAGAACATGGGCCCATTTAAACATCTGTCCCTTTTGTTTTCTTATTATTAGTGGTTGTTGGAAGGAAATAACACGTTTAGGAGAGTAATTAAAATCAATCGCAGATATTAAGGGATGTTTAGTAAATATCATAAAAGTTTAAATATTTTTTTATATAAATGCATTATCAAAAATGTCCCTAAAAACAAAATTTTCAATTCTCAACCACTCTCTCACTCTCTATTACTTTCTTTATGTCGTTTTCTCTCCCCCTGGCCCTCCCTCTCCTTTTGCACCAATCTCTGCTCGATCGCCGTCTCTCTCTCCTCGCTGCCCTCTCTCGTTTGCCCTCTCTTTCTGTCTCCGCCGCTCTCTTGCTCTTCCTCCTAGTATCTCCCAAGTCCCACCTGCAGATGCCAACGCCGTCGCCGGCTTCGTTCCACCGTCACCGGCTTCACGATTCTGATATGCTACTCGTGGTTCCAAGGAGAGAAAGAAGATGAAGGCGGAGAGGGGGGTATTTCTGATGGAGGGCATTTTCGGATTTTTCAAAATCGTTTTACAAAATCTGATATTTTTTCATCCAATTTCTTCAACTCACATTTGCTTCTTTCACTTTTAAAAAACTGTTAGTCTCTAATACTTTCATGTATATTTAAATGACAATTATTTAATTTTTTAATACAGTGATATAAGTAATATTTTTTTTTATTATTTTGAGTAGTAATTTTTTTTTTTTTTTTTTTTTTTTAGATTTTTTTTGATAGTTTCTGTAAAAATAGAGTATTAATAGTTTTTTGCATATTAATCATTAAATTTGTATTAAAATTAATCTGTTATGTATATTTTTTAATATGATATAATTTTAATAAGATATAATAATTAAAAATTAAGACTATTGATTGGACGGATCATAAAAAAATTCTTTTTTTTCCCTTTTTAGTTGTCGAAGAGGACATGCAGGAAAAACACTAGAACGTTTGATCTAAACCCACGGCTGCCTGACAATTCCACCAAAAAAAAGGGTTGAATGTTCATATATTCGTGCCATGCGCTAAAAGATCAAGGCATGCGAGCTGCAAATAGTTTGGAATCTATCATTTTGTGATATATTCTCTGCATATCAATGCCTATAATATTTCCATCCGAGAATCTGTAATACTGCAAAAGAAGTACTGTGCGCACGTCAAGGAAAACTAAGTACATAGTTGCCAATATTGTCAAATCAGTACCGCATATATGTCCTATATAAATGGCATGATTTGTCTTCAATTATCTTGCTAGCTAGCTAAAAAAAAAAAAAAAAAAAAAAAAAAAAAGAGGCTTAGCCGATATATTCACACACACACACGATTTGGATGGATGCAGAAAAATGATTAATTTTTCCAATATTTCACATATAGTTCAGATAAGCTAGTAGGTAGAAATCAATTAAGAAGGAAAATACAAGAAAAAGTTGCCTGTAACTATATGGAGAATCCGTTACAAGATCAGCTAAAAATTCATACTCCAATCACATTCATCATTTTCCTGATTCCACCCCAGTATTCATATAATCAGAAAATGACAAATATATGCCCAATATTCCAGATAGAGTTAATTAAGATAAGCTACTAGGCATTAATTCAGAAGAAAAATGAGAATAATAGGGTCAGCTGTCACTATAGGGAGAAGTCAATTTCAAGAGCTATATTTTATACTCCATAATTGTTCAAGAAGAGCTTCCCTAATGAGCTATCATTATTGTGGTCCATTTGTATTAACACAAGTTCTGTACGGCTTCATTTTTTAATGTGAACACAATTTCTTTCCTTTTCCCCCTTCTCCCTTTCAACGCCATGCTTGGCTTGACTGATATATTACTGACTGCGACTATATGGTGTCGAATTATTCACAAGTGAGGTGTACGAGTACTACTGAACAATGTTACACAGATTTTTTTTTTTTTTTTTTTTTTTTGGGGTATTTTTCAAGCCTCCGCAGTCTATTTTCTAAGTGACCCTCTAAAGTTTCGTTCAATAGTAATCTTATTGAAATGGAAATGAAAGCATCTCCCAATCATGTAGATGATAAGAATGGCATATATAATTTGTGGATGATTTTGATGGTCGTATATATATATATATATATATATATATATATTGCTTGATAATTTTGTCCTATAGCTAGGGAAGAAAGTACAAGAAATCAAAAGTGGTGGTGCACTAAGATTACCGACACTAGTGAGAGTGCAATTCCTATTTCATCCTCCAACTATCAAAGATGAGTGCCGCTGGAATCTTAGTAACATGGAAGGGAAAAAAATTGTTTTGATGAGGATCTTTGTATCAGTATTTGGAGTAGGTCCAAATCTTTAAGGTCAGAGAAGATTCCCATTGAGATTCCAAGAAGATGGGGATGAAACATGCCACTAGAAAAGTAACCGAATTATGAGTTGGCTTGCAGTCTTCCCTTTTAGCAAATGTGGCTCTATTCAAAATTTTATTACTATTTCTAATTTGATGTGATCTCATAGGTTCTAATACTATAGTTATTCTTTTTTTTTTTTACATTATTTTTATTTTGACGTGAATGACTATAGGTCAGACGACATAGGGTAAGGTTTGGAAGTGCGTGAGTTCGATCCTACAAACTTGTTTCAAAACGATATTTAGGATCCGTTTGGTTGGGGGATTCGTCCCCCGATTCGAATTATGATTCGTGGTTTACTACAGTGATTTCTCTCATAAAAAATACACGTAAATCGAAAATAGTTCAAATCACATGATTCGAATCCCTGAACCAAACGGACCCTTAGTATTTTGAAAAAGGCTAAAAGAGTACTCTTCTTTAGACCATGATCTGGCCTTGCTTTTTTAAAAAAATGAAAAAGCTAGGGAGATAAAAAGCCATCTTTTACTTGGTGCTCTCTCAAGAGGTAGCCCTGATAAAATTAGGAGGATAAGATAAAGGATGTGGTATGCAGGAATACATCCATATACATACATACACACACAACATACATTAGTATAATTAATCTAGACTATTTATTATATAATGTTCATGACTTTAATTTTCAAGGGTCGACTACCTTTAGTATAATGAAACAAAGATAGATTTTCAGTGGAGGCGGCTCTTTGACGGGAACACCGTTGATCATGAGCTATCTTATAGCAGTTTTCTTCATGGAATATTTTATATATATATATATATATATATATGTATATCGTTAAATCACCAATTAGTTTTCAAACACATGCAAAATTATATATGCCGGTCGTTTTGAAGAAAAATATGGTCATTAATATCTTTCCACGTCCTTGACATTAACAGAGAGAGAGATAGTTTTACCAAATATTGAGAAAGTGAAAGTTTCTTTTACCGCTAATTTGTCACTTTAGAATCGCATAGCATGTGGGGAGAGAGATATGAGAGAAGAAAAAGGGTATGATTGAAGAAGACAGATTGCAAGTTGGTGGTGGAAGTGGTCCTGCGGCCAATAGAAGTGTATGAGAGAGAGAGAGAGAAGCTGTTCATCAAGAGACGGAAGCGAATGTGTGCGCAAATGTGAATAGTAAACATCGCTGAATTCCTCACAACTATATACATACATATATATGGGTCTGATATCTCTGCCCTAGCTAATGCGTCTGACGACTCGTCGTGTTCTAGCTCACGCGCTCTCTCAGGCCTGCATGTCTTGCCCTTTTCATGATCTACGTAATAAGTGACACTAGTCATACACACAAACATATGAATATTCATAATACATATCCACTACAACAAAAAAGCTTATTTGCGATGACTAAATGTCATCACAAAAAAGTACGTTGTCATCAGTAATATTATATTTACAATGATACGTCGTCACAAATTAGTCACCGCAAAAAATTAGATGCAAATGATATCTTTGCGACGATAAAGTTTTGAATGCCATCACAAATATATTAGCAACGATAGTCATCGCGAATAAGCCGTCACGAATGTTCCGTTGGATATCTCGTTGATGATGACGTGTCATGCTGTATTTGCGACGATTAGTGTCGTCACAAAAGTGTTTAAACCTTTTTCGACTAAACCGTCGTCGCTAGTAATGTAAACTATTTGCGACGATGCTTTAGATATGTCGTCGCAAATAGTATTTTCTTTTATTCCGTACTTTCCTAATAATATTAATTAATAAAGATATAAATTTGAAGAAAATTTAATAATAAAATAGAACAATATAATTGATATAAAATAGTCAACACAATAATAAAATAAATCTTAAAAAGTAAATTAATTAAGAAATACTAAAAAGTATTGATAATAAGAAAAATAAAAAAATATATTTTAATCTCCTAAATTAGCAGCATCCTCGTCCTCATTCGCGTCTTCTTCATTTCGCTTAGGCGGCAGAGGAACCAACGGTTGGGGACGGTTAACTAGCAAGAAGTTGATGTTGGAATTCATCGAGCGCATGACTTCTATCATGTGATACTTCATGTTTTCTTGTGACTATATAATCACATTCATAAAGAAAGTTTAACATTTCAGGTTTCAATTTTATAAGTTTTAACAAATTTTATGAACAAGTTATTTTTTTATTGTTGCACTCATAATGTTTATAATTAATTTTTAATTTTCTTTCTATTAATATAATTAATTCTTATTAATTAAATTCTTAAAATTAATAGGTTTTAAAAAAATTATGGCATCATAACGACATATTTTTCTTATTATTCAAAAATTTAAATCTGTAAAAAAAATAGCTTTTAAAAGATTTCGGCATACCATAATAGCAAGATGTGCCACTCAGAACAATTATCAAAACTTTTAATTTCAACCTAAATTAAATTATAATCTTAAAATTTCAACAATCTCAAAATTCATAATCGAAAATTCAATCTATAATCCAAATTATATAATAAATCTAAAATCTATAAATCAAACTTCAAGATTTATAATCCATAATTATACACAATTCAAATAATAAAAAACTCATACATTTTAAAGTAAAAAATACAATAATTATAGAAAAACTTACAAAATTCAAACCCACTAAAACGGGGGCTGAAAACGGCAAGATAAATAGGAGTAAAGGGCGGCGGCAGTGATTGACAGTGAGATTTTAGGATTTTTTGGATGGAAAACAAATAAAACTTATAATATTGTTGATTTTGAAGAGAATACAAGGAGATTTTGAGAGTTTGGAGTTAGAAAACTAGAGAAACCGGTGAGAGGCTAAGAGAGAGAGAGAAGCCAATCGGAAAAAATGGAGGAGGAGGCTTTGATCATGGGCATATAATAGAGTTTTTTGCGACGACAGAAAAGACTATTTGTGATGATAGGTCGTCGCAAATATAACTTAAAATTATTTGTGACGACAGTTACATTATTTGTGATGACACATGTTGTGGAAGGAAGGTTCTGAAATTCTTATTTGCGACGACATCTATAATATCGTTGCAAATAATTTTTTGGGACCCACCCAATTTCTCCACCTTTTATTTTACTGAGGAAATAGAAAATCACTTTTTCCGACGACACATTAATGTAGTTACAAAAAACTTTTGTCACCCGCCAAAATAATCCTTTTTGCTCAGGTGAAAATAAATAAATTAAATTTTATTTGTGACGACACGTGTCGTCATAAATAGTTAATTATTTGCGGCAACATGTCGTCACAAATAATGTTATATTTGGCGCTAAATGTTCGTGCCAAACAAGATCTGGCACCAAGTAAATATTTGTGATGGCGAGTGAGGTTTTAGTGACGACAATATTTTTTCAGTTTTACGAAAATATTTACAACGATATGTTGTCGGCAATATTCACTTATTTGTGATGACATTTGTCATCACAAATATTTTCGTCACAAATAACCCAAATTATAGTAGTGATCTAATATATATTTTTTCATGCCAGCTAGCCTAATCTATATTAACACATGGCCCTTTCATAAGTTGCTGGGGTACATATAATATCCTTAATTCCTACGTTGATTATCATGAGCCTTTATTTTGCCTTAGGCGACCGATATATTCCTGCTTTTTTTTTTTTTCTTTTTTTTGGGCTAATCATATTCCTGCTTGTTTGTTCAATCGTAGTTGCCTAGGCGGCCATATCTCTTCAATATAGGTAGCTACTAAACGCAGCATATATTAATGTTGCCACATTAATTTCTACGGTACTCGGCTTATATAGGACTCTCGGCAGCCATTGAAAGTTTCCAAGTTTAATTCTTCATATATATATATATAGTTTGATGGGACTGTCCAAGCTCTTAATTGATATGGTCCTATATACAGATTCGAATAGTGACACACATTAATTAGTAGCTCGAAAAAAGACACTATCAATGGTAGGATTGAAATCTTTTGTCTAATGTTGATGTTTTATTGGTGTTTAATTAATCATATCATGTCACATCAGGTAAAAATTTAAACTCTTTTTTAATTAACAATTTTTATGCTTATTATGAGATGATGTTACATGATATGATTGATTAAACACTAATTAGATACTAAAAATTAGACAGAAAATCTACATCCTCAATTGTAACTGTCCAAAGCACTCCTCTCATTGCTCTTTCTAATTTTTAGCCAAGTTTTTGTTCTTTAATTTTTTTTTCCTGAGAAATAGTTTTGTGTGTATTTATATATGTAAGTATATAATGTTTATTAATAAACTCAAAACATTTAAAAAGGGTAGGGACTGCAAAGTCCTACAGCGACTCAAGCAAATACATAATTAATCATCATGCTTACTTTTTCCTTAATGATGTGGGCCTAAACAATACTAATCTGATGCCAATACTCTTGACCACAGTAAATTGTACTAGGGAATGGAAATTTTAGAACGATCAGGAAAGAAAGCAAAAAATCCAATAATGTTGTACTTTGTTGGCTTTAATTTAAATTCATGTTTATTTTAGGAAAATTGTCTTGTGACTTGAGGAAAGTTAGAATTAGATTCTACCTACCAATTTCAGCTTAGTCTTAATTAATTAGGACAAACAAATTGTCTTCTGAAATAACATGATAGAGGAAAGTTAGAATTTGATTACAAATTTCAGCTCAGTCCTTGGGTCGCTATGGTCAATCTTGCTAGGCTAATGAGGTTGATTTAACTTAGTAACTTTGATTCTGAATTCAAATTTTGTGAGAGAACCATTGAATAGAATTTTTTTTATTCAATTTTTTGTGAGAGAAAATTACTGCAACAGAATCACAATCATGATTATAAATGCGTAAAACAAATAGGCCCTTAGTAGTTCTGAGATCCGACTCTTGTGTCCCTTGTCCTTGTTTCTTTTCATGTCAATCCAATTATATAATGTCACATTTAAATGAAATGCTACATCAACTAAACATATCATGTCATATCAGTTAAAAGATCATATTAGTTAAAATATTTATAAAATTAATGTGGCATCAAATCATTGAAGGGATATGAAGAAAGAGACATAGATACATGTTTGAGCCAAATTTGTAGTATTTCTGAGAGTTTGTTCATATATATATATATATATATATATATATATATATATACACATACATACATATTTTCTCGCAGTCATGGGTATCTATACGCTAGTTACCTATGCAAAGCTTTTATACGTCGAGTATCATCTCTTCTCCCCTATCTTCTTCGACAGCTAATCTCATGACTCATGCAATAATACATCATTAATGCAAATGTAGCATTCTCAAGACGTGACTTTCTTTGAATTCGCAGCACAAAGAATTTGAAAAGGCTCAGAAATAAGGACGACATAATGAATCCAACGCTAGCCTAGCTAACTTTAGCAGTTATGCATTTCATCTTAAACTAATGGCAAATGGTCCTGCGGGGCCTAAAGAAAGGTAGAATAACACAATCAGAACAGTTACTAAATAAATTTATGGACCACGCTCAATTAAGACCAGTAAATCCATCAAAATTTGGATGGTCCAAATCGATTGGCATGTGCAACATTTGAAACTAAACACTGCGCGCGCGAGAAAGCTGAAGACGGGGTTGTGACATGTAACCTTCGCATGGATTTCACGTGATCTGGACCATTATTTATTTACGTCTCGTTTTCTCAAAGCCAAACTCAAGGTGGTTGAGAGTCATGCAACAAGTAGCTAGCTAGATATAGCTAGAATAAAAGAAAAAATTATACCACTCCCTTATTGAGAAAAACCTAGCTTGTAGTCATGCGTATCATATATATAAATATATATATATATATATATTCATATCATGAGCCACTTCTTCACATGCAAAATTTGACTAAAGAGTGGCCAATGAATTATAATAGCTAACCTGTTATTTAGTAGATAATTTTGTGGACATGTTACGCTTTTGGTAGAAAATCTAAAACATTTACCTGCGGAATTAAAATTGAGGTAGCTTAGAAAGAATTACGGATGAAAAAGAAATGAAAGAAAAACTAAGGAAGCAGTCGGAAGCAAAAAGAATTAAGAATTAGGCTTTAAGGATGATATTATGGGATGTGATGGGGCAGGCAATTATTAGTAGGCCAAGTTTGCTGGTCCTGATGAAAGGGATTTTGGAAGTAGCTAGAACCCTCAGATATTCTGATAGTGTCTCTCAGACTCTCTCTCTCTCTCTCTCTCTCTTCTTTTTTTTTCTTTTTTTTTTTTGAAGGATGATCATGATGATTTGCTTAGTATGTGTGTGCTTCATCAATACCATCTGGTCGGAATATAACCCACCAACAACATATCTTACTTTTTTTCCCCCCTAACCAGCCTGATATCATGATCAGTTGCATCAATATTAATGCCATCCTCCATTTCACTTATATTATTATATATTTTTCTCTTTAATTTTGCTACATTTTTATTACGCTTAATCACTTTCATGTATAGATAGATACACACACACATATATATATATATATATATTAACTAATATTTAGTTTTGAACCACTTGGGTCGTCCACGATTTTCTTTCCCGCTCTTGTGTTAATAATCCATTTATCGTTTGCTTTCTTTTTTATGATTCATGTTATTATGGAAAAAGAAATATTTGGAATATTAAAATCTTTTTCTCCCTGAATCCAAATATAGTTTTTGGAACTTCAGGTAAAGAGTTTATTAATATATTATATGCGTACGCTCCACATTATATATATGTAGTGAATCATTGGATTAATTGTATAATGTTGCACACCACTCGTTGTTTATCTTTTTGTGTGATGATTTCTTTTCTTTTTCTTTTTCAACAAAAGTAGTGATATTGTAGATATATGTATGTACTAAGAAACTTATTTGAACATTTCCATTGATTTATCTTTTCATATATATCAACGATCTCAGGCTTGAACATGACTTTATAATTCACCCAAAAAATAGTCATAAATGTTTTAGACCCCATTGAAGGATTGACAAGGATGATCAAGATGTGGTGTAGATTCTATAGAGTCCCAAGAAAATAATGGTGGTCCGGTGCGAGTACTAGATGAGGATAGAAAAAGGCTGAGTGATAAAGGTCATTGAGCGGATAGCAAATAATGCAAATATATTTTTTATGTGTGTGTGTGTGTGTGTGTGTGTATAAATATATATTTATATTTATATATATATCATATTTCTAAAGTAATCCATTTAATATGTAATCTGCTGGAAGATATAGAAAAGAACCTGATGAGGGCCACTTTCATATTCATGGGACCTTTAGATATTTTTCTTTTTCTCTTCTTTTCTTTCTGATTCGCTTTTTTACTTTCTATATATATTTTCCAATTTAAAAAATATATATATGACACAAATATGGTCCCTATATTGTCAAATTTAATTTGCTGATCAGTTGAATGTTCCATGGACATATATTATTAGCTCCTATTATATACTCATAAATTGACAACTCATATTCTGGCACCCAAATTGCATGTTAAATGATTACTAGGGCACTCTACTCTAATTATTGGAGATGATCACAAAATGGAGTTTTCAGTCTATTTCAAGCGCCTTCCCAATCTGGTGGACAGCACAACAAAATCAATACATGTTAAACAGACGGAAATATTAGAAACAATCATTTTTGTCTTTATACAACGATCTGATGAAATACAACAATATGTAGTTTATAATAATATATATAGTTCCACCACACCCACCTTCTAATTTCACATATTAGGGACAGAAAATTGTAAAATAAAACGAGGAAAAAAAAAAACTGAAATCACTAATCCTCTCCTAGAATTTTCTAAATATCAAATTATGACAATTCTGGATGTACATGGTAAACTTGATTAAAAAAAAAAAAAAAAAAAAAGCCTCTCACTAATTAAAAGCCTAAAAGACTATATCCTAAGCAACTTCCCATGAGATTTTGTGATAGGCAGTTAGTAATCAAAGAACCATATTTTCCCACTAATTAATTGAATTTTCATCGTCCTATTAATTTTTTCCCCTCACCATCTTTAATTATATATATATATATATATATATATATATATATATTATAATGTAAATTCATGATAATATTGTTTGTGTCGGTGGACGAGTAGTAGGAGTTATAGTAGTGGTGGTGGTATGAAAGGGCATATATTGTTGATGAAATGCGTTGTTGGGTCAGCTTTCCAGATGTGCTCAATGTCTTGTGCGATCCTCTTTGCATCAACAGACGCGCCAAGCAGGCCACGCTGAGTAAAGCCCACGGCATACAATCCGCATTCCCCTTTCCACCCGTTTGGGAACGGTTTTTGAGGCAATCCGTTTTTGTCAGAGAACATTTTCGTCTCCTGCCCACAATACAACATCCACAAATTTAAGCCTATTTCACTCGTGAATTGAATTACCTACCTAGAACAATTGATCACATCATTTGAATCTATCTCTCTCTCTCTCTCTCTCTCTCTCTCTCTCTCTATATATATATATATATATAACTATACGTACACACTCATTCATATAGTTATGTATGCAAACTCGCCGTTGCATATATGAATGTTTTGTGCCTAATATTTGCATCTTAACAAATGATATTAGAACGCTTGAAATAAATTTACAAGTGGGTCTAATATATCTTCTGAGGGACGAGCTAGTATGAAAGAATTTAAAAAAGAAGAAGAAGAAATATCTATATATACCTTTAACCAAGTCATAACGTTACTTTTGTAGCCAGTTGCTAAAATGATGGCATCGAAGTTCTCCACTTTCCCATCGATAAACTCCACACCGTGGTGCGTTAGTCGCTTTATGGCCTTGCATACCTGCATATATATATATATATATATATACACACACACACATATGGAAGAAACAAGAACATGATCACTTTTCTTCTCAACCATATTATTCTATTGTATATTGCACACATGCATATTAATTATAACATGTATAGTAGTGTATATATGTATGTATGTATGTGTGTATATATATGAGAATTAATTTAGTTGACCTTGATATCTCCAGTTTTGATCTTGGCGAGTGTTCCAACGTCCAAGACAGGAGTTTTGCCGGACATGGTTTTGAGCTGGAGAGGACCAAGCTCTGGTCGAGTGATTCCGAACTGAGAAGTGTCACCAAGCATCAAACGTGACATGAGAAGCAAAAATCGATCCACAAGACACACGGGGAACCACTTTAGTAACCACATCGAGAGTCCAAAAGTTGACCTTCCAAGCATCTCTTGTGGCAAGACGTGCACCTGCACCCAACATATACATATAATCATATATAATTATTGTGTATATTCACCACATAAAAAAAAAAAAAAAAAAAAAAAAGTTCTGGGTTTTTTTAACACAAACGTTTTCTTTTTTTCTTTTTTAATATTTTCTTGTTTCATGCGTGGTAACTTAAGAAATTTGCTGGAAATGAATGATGCCCATGTTATCTTTTGATTTGTTAGAATCTGTAACACTGACTACTGCATATGATTCTTTACAGTGGAAAACTAATTGTATGCAGAGAAAAAGCATAGGTCAGTACAGTATGGTATAAGAATTTGGGCTGCTGACCAATATTGCGCATGCAAACGAATTCCGATAAAGCACAAAGATCACAACAATGACCAGTATATATCTTTATTTTCATAGTAGCAGCTACAGAAAATTTATATAATTTAGCCAGCTAGCTATGTATTTAGCGGTCTTCGCCTACTTTGGCTTATATATATTACACCACAAAAATATGCACCAAACCTAGCGCCTAGCTCTCTCTCTCTCTCTATATATATATATATATCTAGCTTTCTAGTTAATCACGTTTCGAATTACGGTTGACCTAACTTTTGAGCTCCTACAAATGAGTACAAATCCTATGAATTCAATTTTAATTTACCTTCTCTTTAGAAAAAGGGTTTTATGAACTATCTCTTGTAAAAAAAAAAAAATAATAAAAAAAAAAAAAAAAAAAAAAAAAATTAAAAAAAATAAAAAATAAAAAAAGTTAGAAGATTTGTATGCTGATTTGAAAGTTCAAACTCAATTATGATATTCTCAAAATGAAGATATAGAAAGATCAAAACACAATTCTTTTCGAATGAAAAGAGAGGATAATTGACATCAGGAGCGGCTAGTACAGCTGGCACATCCCTACTTGCACTTGTTAGAAGAACAAAATAGCTCTTGAGAAGATTAAAATACACATTTTTTTTTTAATGAAAAAAGAGGATAACTAGCATCGGGGGCAGCTAACACATCCCAACACACGGTTGTTTAAAAACATGATGGTTGTGCTTACTTTTAGGTTTTTCCTTATATTGATCATGTGTGTGTATATAATATAATATAATATATATATATATATATATATATATATGTAGTCATGAGTTAGGATCTTAGAATTTTAAACTCACCGAGTCTCTGACCACAAGCGACGGACGAGCACTATAGTTGCAAAGATCCAAACAAACCTCCATACCTGAGTTCCCACATCCAACAACCAAAACTCTCTTCCCACGAAACAACTCGCCGCTTTTATACGAACTTGTATGGACAATTTGACCACAAAATTCACTAAACCCTTCAACGTCAGGCCAAACTTCCTCAGCATTCTCTCCCGTGGCCACAACCAACCATTGGCTCACATACTCAATCTCACCCTCCGCCTTCAATCCAACCGTCTCGACACTCCAAAGCCCGCTTCGGTGGTCGAACCGAGCGCTCTCGACCGTCCGGTTGAACACCGGTTTCAGATCGAAACGCTGCACATAGTCCTTGAGATAGGTGACAAACTGTTGCTTTGTAGGGTAAGTAGGGAAATCTGAAGGGAATGGCATGAGAGGAAGCTCACAGAATTGCTTTGGGAGGTGAAGACGGAGGCGGTCGTAGGTCTTGAACTGCCACAATGAGGCTATGCAATTAGCCCTTTCGATGATCAAGCTCGGAACCCCTTTCTCCTTCAGGCAGGCGGCGGCGGCTAGCCCTGAGGGCCCCGCCCCGACTATGATTGGCCCGGGAACCAATATCCGCCGCCGCCTTGGCACCGCGGACATCTTGGAGGCGAATTCGCGATCATGGACTTGTTTGCCTTCGATTTCTTTTAGATAGTCCATGAGAAGGGTCAAGGGATACAAATAAGACAAATGAAGAGTTTTGTACAGAAAGAACAGTTTTTGGGAAATGGGATTTTGCTATATATGTAGTAACGAAAGGAAAGATCAAAGAACTTAGGATGAAACGAAATGAAACGTAGTACTCGTGATAATTGGAACTATCTGTTCGTTTGGTTTATAGAAGTTTAAACAGCAATTCAAACCTTTTCTATTGCTAGGCTAAGTTTTTTTTTTTTTTTTTTTTGGTTTCAGATTAGTACTAGGCAGTAGTAGTACTCAAGAGTTTTGATCTTACCCGAAAAGGAGAATTTGGATCGGGTGGTGTATTCGGATTCTGAATTTCCTAGGTATGTGGGGGAATAATTTGAGGCTTTTTTTCTTTGTTTTGGTTTGTTGAAGGAAAGAGAGGGAAGTGACACAGAGCTGAGAATTTGAAGAGTGAGGAAAATAAAGAAGTACTTAGATGATGAGCATCATAATGGAACTGAAGTAGGATTCGATATATATGGAGGTGTGGAAAGTGGAAAACTCTGAATGTAAATTGAGTGGGCCGAACACATCTCTATAGCAATAACTGCCGTTAACAAACAACAACCCTTTTTTTCTTTTTTCTTTTTTTGTTTTGCTTTTTTTTTTTTTTTTTTTTTTTTCTGAAATTCACCCACTAGACCAAGAGAGAGAAAGAGAACAAACATTCTATTTAGAGAACAATATAGCTATGTTTTTCAACGACATGCACCGTGTCATCTCCACGTCGACACCGCCATTTTTAGCCGTGTTTCAACGAGTTGTTTTGCTTCCATTTATTATTTATGATTCTAGAGATTGATTAGCATATATATGTAGAGTAAGTATAAATATATATGTCCGTTCACTTCGCTAATTCGAGTTTTTAATTTGAGTTGAGATTTGATTTTATGTGAGAACTTTTTACTGTAACAAAAAAGTTAGATGTGATTGTTTGTGAGAGCTTTTTACTGTAGCAAAACTCGAATTCTAAACTCGAATAAGCGAAATGAACGGAGCCGAACTACTATGGTTTTCCGGACCCACAGTATATAGTTGATTGAAGAATATCCTTTTAGGATTTACGCCCTAGAGCATACACTGTTGACAGTTCCTAGCCGGCTGATTTCAAGCTCTCATATTATGAATTAGGGTGTTTCTCCGGTAATTTGCCCTACCGGTAGTCTTAGTTTTTAACGGTTAAATCTGATTTTGAAAAAGTATGTAAAAAAGATAGAAATTGATACATATTTAATGATTGAAAAATAAGAAACTACCGGTAATTTATATTTTCAAAGACTACTAGAGAAACTCCTTAAGTTATGGTTCTCTTTTTGACCATCCTATTGTAAGATTTAAATAATAATAATAAAATAATAAAAAAAAAACTATGGACCTAGCATAATTGGATGGCTGGTGTTATTGATGCGTTCTGAATTTCTGATCACGTTACATAATAACAAGAAAACAAGTTATTCGACTCTCGTGTCTTTTTATTTTGTTTCTTTTCTTAATATCCCTCTAGTAAAATCATGTTAAATCAATTATTGTGACATATTAATTAAAATATATTATCAATTAAAATATTTTAATTCGCATGACATGATATCTTTTAGGGACGTGATAGGGAACAAGAAAATGGAGAATAAGGACATTTTTACTTCACGTTACAGAAAGTGAATTTCTTCATTTCTTATATATTCATGTGTACATTTACTTATAAAATTAAAATGGTAATTAGTAGGGCCCACACATCTTACTTGATCTTTGGATATTGATTCCTTCTCAATTAGAATAAATGAAAATCTTATTTATATGCCTTAACCAAATCAAATTAAATCATGCACAAGACATATTTATAAATCAAATTGTAAGATAAATCTAATTCTTAAGTTTAGCAAACCGGAAAAAGAAAATTTGATTGCTTTTTATTTCATATTATTTAATAGATCATAAGTAAATACGCTATAAAGAAATCGGTGATCCATATTCTTATTTTTTTTATTTAGTTTTTTTCAGATCGTTAAATACCATTAGACACTGTAAACATCTTGAAGTTTCTTTGAATATTGAATAGATAATGTGTACTTCTTATAATTTTCTAATGTGTACTTTTGAACGTAAATGAAATTAAAACTATATACATATTAAAAAGAAAATGTATGCAATGTCAAAAAAGAAAAAAGAAAATGTATGCGATGAAATTTAATGAAAATTCCAGTTAAAGGATATTCATTTTCAGAAGGACGTTATCTTATCTCAGACTTTATAAAGAAATGCTAATTAAGTAGTTTTTTAACAAATCCCAAAAATGCCATGTGAAACAGTATAGTACTTTCTTACGTGTTAGTTTGAATCACGGAGTTGAATTTTCTCGTAAAATATTATGGTTATGCTTAATATAGGGAAAAATAGAGAAATAGGTCAAGACTTGAGATGAATTAAAATTAATAGGTTAATAGTTTACAGAAGTTAATAAATAGGTCAAATTACTATTTTTGTTCATAACTTGTCTGGTTATGAACCATAACTTAACAAGTTATTGTTCATAATTGTCCATAACTTGTCTGGCTATAAACTATAACTTGACAAGTTTGTCCATAACTTATCTAGTTATAAACCATAACTTGACAAGTTATGACCTATTAATTTCTATAACTAAAAATTGGCCTATATACTTTCTTAAGCTTTTTATATTGGCTTATTTTATACTATTTTCCCTTCATTATATAGATATCCAACCAAAGATTTTACATGTCTGGCTTTCCTGATTTTATCCTTTTTTTTCATTCGTTCCTCCTATTTTTATCCACCCTACCAAAACATATGTAGCCTTGGGATACCATTATTTCATGAGCCACACAATTACCAATAGAAGCCCTTTTCATCCCATAGTTTAGAAATGTCGGCAAAAAGATTTTTTATCTTTAAGTTTTTGCCGTAGCGCCGAAAGATATAATTTGCCAAATGAACTAATAAATACGTACTTTGGAAATCAGAGTTTTGTAGTCAAAGCCCTTTTATACTTCTTGTTTATAGAGTTGCCCAATCATTTCAAAATTCTTCCGAACTTCGGTTGGTGCATTAAGTGGGATCATAAATGAGAACCAAAGCACACTATTTCAAATAACCAATATATATATATATATATATATATATAGTTGTGTGTGTATAGACTATTTCAAGTGATTTGAGGTCTACGGTGCATTGTCGCAGTGTCCACTTGAAATGGGGCAGAAAGTGTACTAGTAGCCACTAGCTATGGTACCCCTCAACCCTCTCAAAGTGCCCCATGATTTTGGGAAATATATAACTAATAGTATATTTGTTTTTCCAAGAATCTTTCCTTCATTTTCCCTTCTGGCGTGCAACAAAGAGCATAGTTACAATTTCCACTCTTACCATGATAATGTCATCTACGCGTTGTCATGACAAGTGAGAAAGTAAATGGCTTTTGGCAACATATATATATGCATACATACGTACGTGTGTATATATATATATATATATATATATATATGTGTGTGTTGGTAAAGTAATATACAAGTATTCTTATACGGCTCCGCAGAACTCTTCAACTCGTCAAATACATAGAGTGGGCCTCATGTGACCTCATGTAGACGTGGGGCCTACTTCATTTGTCTGAAAAGTTGCGGCTCTGGAGAGCCATTTAACAGTTTTGTATACATATTCACCAAGCTTGATGCTTGCTCAAACGTCGGATCACAAATTGCGAACCTTTTAAAAAGAAAGGTCAGCCATTCTTAAATTATTGTCCCAAAATCTCCACTAGAATGATATTATATGAAACTAATTAGCTAGGCCAGGGTACTATTAGGAAAACCAAACAATTAATATAATTAGCTTTGGTGATATTCAAATCATTCGATACTATGGTATTTGGTATTTTGTGGCCTAGAAATTGCGGACATATATATTAATCGTTACTGTTTTACTTTCTATTATTCTTGACGTCTATTGATGAGTAGGTTCGTTTGGAATTTAAGTTCAAACTTCCAATTTCCAAATTCCATCAAGTGGCAATAAATCCGTACACCAAAAAATCTCGTGGGGTCTACAAATATTTCGACCCAAACCTTGCTCATAATTACTCGAGCTTTGTTTTCTTTTTCACTCTCTCCAGGCAGATCATTTTTTATTTTTATTTTTTCTGTTTCATAGCCATTTGAGTTTTGTCTTAATTAAAGAAAGTATCTGAAGTACTATATTGCACTATAGATAGTCTACCAATTTTATTAAAAACGCTGCGGTACCATACTAGAAACAATCAACATATGATGCTAAAAAAAAAAAAAAAAAACATCATTATACACGTAGCCTGGAATTAGGGTTTTTGGCACACCTTGGCAATTTTGTCTGCCTTTTTGATCAATTTGTCCTTAAACTAGATTCTGTTGGTATTTTTGATCACTAGTCCTTAAAATTGAAAAAAAAAATTCAAAATTTAATGTAGACATGATTGATCACGTGTTCATCGTATATATGTAACTTTAAATTTCATAAAAATTGTTACAAAACATGCAAACTATTCTAATTTTTAAGAGGCTTGATGAAATTATTTTTTTGTAACTAAATAATTGTTTCTGTAAAAGTACAAGTAGTGATTATGTGATAGAAACTAATTAATTAACGGATTAATCAAGAAAAAATAAAATATAATTAATTTTTACTACAGTATTTCATAATTCAGAAAGTACTAACAGGAATAAGAATATTTGAAATTAATTTTGAACACTATAAAGAACCGTTCAATTAAAATTCTTAAAAAAAATAAAAATAAAGAAAGATCTTCTCTGTCACCAATTGGATCTATTTACATGTACATTTGATTGGATGTGTCTCTCAAAGGAATATTGTTATGCAGTCAACTTTAATGACAATGAACAGCAATATATATATGCCGTACGTAGTTAATTACCACTCATATATGCAACATGTTACATTGAAAAATTTAGACCATTGTTCGTGGGCAATGCCATAATTAAATCTGACACATAGAAGCAGACCAATTCTGAAGTCATGTGGCTGTTTAACTACTTCCCAGTTCCCTAACTCAAAACAAAAATCTAAAAAAAATCAAAAACGGAATTTTTTTAATAAATTACTTTAAAAAGAAAGAAAACTTTAAAACTCAACGTGCATTCGAAAATAGGGACTACATATATATATATATATATCTACATGTACATAATTACTCATGCATTATATTATGAGTCTGTTTAATTCGCTGATTTGAGTTTTTAATTTGAGTTGAGATGTGACTTTATGTGAGAACTTTGTACTGTAATAAAAAAATTAAATGTGACTGTTTCTGAGAGCTTTTTATTGTAGCAAAACTCAAATTTTAAACTCAAATCGGTGAAATGAACGATGCCTATATATTTATTTATATATATATATATGCACTCTCTTGAGAGTTTTTTCTCCATAGTGTTAACTGTTTGTCGCTATCTTAACCCTCTAACAAACTTGTCGACTTATGATAGATTGCTATGCATACAATTTACTGAGTTATAGAAATAAAATTTTCTCTTGAGGAGAGTTTATTTGAAGGGGAAGAAATTGTGGACAAGCTTTGGCTTTTTAAGTTGTAACATTTAACATTTGACACTATACATTAAACAATTAAGAAATGCTAGTATCACTTTTTGTGTCACTCTTTTTATTACTCTCTATATTCATTATTTAACACGTGAACTTCACTATCTTATTTTCTATTTAAATGATAATATATCATGTTAGTGGACTCCGCATATCAAACAATAAATGCTGAGAGTGACAAAGAAAGTGATAGAAAGAGTTATGCTAGTGTTAACGGTGAAAATTGATCAACTCAGAATTAAACCTCTCCGGGAACACTCGCATACGTCTCTAACGAATAAATCAAGAATGTAAAGTGAAGGAAAGCAAAGAACACATACTTATAGTAGTTCGGCAGAAACTCCTTGCCTATGTCCACTTGTGGATACATTAACAATCTCATAATTACAATCTCTTAGAGTAGTAAAGTAGTGCGTAAAAAACTAAATGAAGAATTCAACCTCTATTTATAGGCCTTCCTCAAGTCTCAAATCATTATCTCTAATATCCTGAGGATAATTCCCTTTTCCTTAATTCTCGGGATTTGACAGTTGTATTTCCATATTTGAATATTCAAATCAGAGGAATTATCTCTACAGGTCAATATCTGATCTTCTTATTTGAATTTGAACATTTGATGAGGCTTATCCGGTCCTGATTTGGTGGGATGTGATCTAAATTTGATCTTCCGTTATGATCTAATTCTTAACTCCTCGACGCAGAGGCTTCAAAGGGCTTTTGTGGACTTCTTGACTTCAACGACGCATACGCTTCAAGAGGATCTTAAGCACTTCTCAACTTCAACGACGCAGAGGTTTCAAGAGGATCTTAAGTACTTCAAGACTTCAACAACGCAGAGACTTTAAGAGGATTTTAAGCAGTTCTTGACTTCAACACCTTAGCTCTAAGAGCGCTCATCAACCTAGAAACATCTCCCCAACTATTAGTTCTCGACGTAAAGGATTTGTCTTGACTTCCAGAGCTCTCAACACATATGCAAAAAGCAGAATGGTTGACCATGGTGCAACAGCTAGCATTTCTGCAAACAGGGCTATAGTTTTTGCTTATCCTTCTCTACTGTATACAAAATTCATTCCTTTGTTACTTATTAAAAAAGATATTTGTAGTGCAAGTAGTACTTGTGAATGCAATGGAAATAAAAGTTAGTTATAAGATACCAACATTATAATTTATAGTGTTAGTCGAATCGACACAATTTAATTACTAGTACTTTAGGGAAGGTTCTAATTAAAAATTTAATATGGATTCCCAGTGAAGTTTCTGCAGTAAGACTTAATTATATATATATATATACCTAAATTAAACATAAGGCTAAATATATAATAAGTAGCAAGGTGCGATGCATTTTCTGTGAGTAAACTTTAAAGCTTATTATTAAAGCGCCCTCAAATAAAAGCATGCATATTGCATATAAATAATCTCATATACTCTAGGACCATTGGGTTTTGCAAGAATCATCTTTTCTTTCTTTTATTCCCATTAAGATTGTGTATCGATTAGTTCAACCCACTTCTTAACCTTGCTTTTTGTATGTTCGCAATATTATAGTACCACTTACTATAGTCAAAAGGCTAGACCACTTATAAAATTGGGAGATCTTGAAGAGTGCAAACTTGCAATGTGAAAAGTATAAATAATAGGAGGAATTTACCCTTTTAATATTGAAATATTTCCGCTTTTTAGGATGCCCTTTCCTTCCTTTAGTAAGCAAACATTCTTATTACTCAGGTTATACCCTCAAAGAATGTTGCTTTGTGGCCCCAAGATTAATTCCACACTAGAATTTCTTAATTAGTCTTCTATGTTCATATATATCATTTTATAATTTAGCATCTCTATAGCCTTTACAAGTTATTTACACCCCCTATATATAGCTAGATCACTTTTCAATCATATAATTAAATACATGTAATACTTATTTCACATTGTCAGATTATCATTGGAAGTGGAGTGGTTCTAACATTTGTTAATTTATATATTCAAGTCGATAGGTTTCTTATAGTGATTTTTTTTTTTTTTTGGGTTCATATAAAAAGTACTGCATCCTAACTGATCCCAAATGTGTGCATTAAATTACACAATTAATAAAAGTACATGCAGTATATGTTGTGTGACTTCTTTTTAGCATTAATGGACTAAAAATTTATAAGATATATACGGTCATGTCAGAAAGCCAAACTGAAGAAAATAATTAGTTGTTTGTAATTTAAATTCTTCTCTCCTGTATGTTGGTACGGCCTTAATCTTTGTGAACTTTTCCTTGGTTTTCACTCTTTTTTTTCCTTATTTTTTTCGCTTTTATTTACGATTCTTTGAACTTGTTGCTAAAACCATTTGAGTAAGAACTAATAAAATAAACACAACAAATTTGATTGCTCTCATTGGCTATTGCAACATATATAAGCATATATCTACATATATATCTCTCATTGGCTATTGCAACATAAGCATATATATATATATATATATATAGACACACACACACATCATACAACGGCACTAATGGAGGAACAATTACCGGTTGTATATCAAAGAATCCAATTGCATTAGAAAGTTTATTGAACCGGAGGCTTATTACTTTCCGGGAGAAAGAGATAAATAGGTCAAGACTTGATATGAATTAAAATTAATAGGTTAATAGTTTACATAAGTTAATAAATATGCTAAATTATTGTTTTCGTCCATTTGTTTGGTTATGAACCATAACTTGACAAGTTATTGTCCATAATTTATAATTTTTATCCATAACTTATCTCACTATAAATCATAACTTGATAAATTTGTCTATAACTTATCTGGTTATGAACCATAACTTGACAAATTGACTTATATACTTTCTTAAACTTTTCATATTGGCCTATTTCCTACTATTTCCGATTACTTTTCATGCTTCATGGTGTATTGATCTAGGTCATGATGAGTTTTACCACCTTTATTTATTTATTTATTTATTTTTAAAAGGATGGATCAATTATTCAATAATTCTCTAGTATTTTCTACCACTTAACCTGCAAACCAAAAGTGACCGAATTGGTATAACATCTGATAACCCATTTGTTAAGAGAAAACAATATAACAAAAAATTTAAAATTATGATACGACAAATTGCGAATCAAACAGATTCTAGAAGCACCTCTAATACAGTACCGAAGTTTCTTTCAGTTAACAAAAAGTTTCACCGGTTGTTTCTATCCTAAAATACCCAATTAGTGCACATAGCTTGATCACTAGATAAGGCTATGAAATTAAAGTTCGTTTAATTAAACATGAATGATGCATGGGATGTGGCCACAAGGTGAAGTTGAGAAAGGACTTATAAGGAAGATCAGTTCATAATCAACCCTATATATATATATATATATATATATATATATATATATATGTTGTAAAAATACACATTCAACAAGATGTAACGACTTTTATTAATTTTATTGGTTGACATGCTGCTAGCAAACATCGAATGAAAATCTTAATTAATTTCATATTTACCTAACTGAGAAATTAAATAATAAGTGGATATGGACCATATATGTTTTATAATCATGTATATAAGGTACATGTACTAAAACGTGGAGAAGAATTAGGTAAAATTAATGAAAGAGAAGTAAGGGAATAGGTAATTATTAATCTACTCCTATGAAAACGAAAACAATATTTGGTGGGAGACAATATGGTACCCACAAAATAAAGATAGGAGAAGATTAGGGGGTCTTTATTATAAAGGGTTAGTTTAAAATTATTGCTTTTTTTTTTTTTTTTTTTTTGGGAAACAATTAAAGGAGGTTTTTGAAGAAACTTAAGGGCATGAATTTTTGAAAGAAGAATTAATGTTAGTGGGGATTCTCGCAAAGTGGTAAAATTGATGGTGGTCTGATCTGAAAAGCCAACAAGGAAAAAAGAAAAGGAATTAAGAATATCTCGTGATTATGGAGAAGATAATGCCGCGGGATTAAGATCCTTTTTATTTGCTGCATTAAAGAAAAATGGATGCCTCCTTTCAAAAAAAAAAAAAAAAAAAAAAAGGGGAAAATGGATGCGTTTTAATGGACCCTATTGCCTTTCCAGTTTGCAAAAAATGCTGATTTCAACTCCAAATTAATTTCTAATTAGTGAGACACTGAGCCCAAATTCCCAATTAGGCTTTGTTTCCAAAGCTGTGACAACAAGTCCTCATTTCTTTCTTTTTTCTCATGTATTTCATTGGGTCACTATAATGCCATGAATGGACTTTTAAGAGAAGGGTATAAATCTTATATATATATATATATATATATATATATATATATATATAATGTTTTAGAAAGATAAATACCTCGTTAAATTTGCAGATTTGAGTTGGTGTAGTTTGAACCTTTTAGTTGAAACCATAAACTTTCATGTCACTCTTGAAGGCCATTTCTTTTGATTTTCCAGTGAAATATAGTTTGACAAACGAACTTGGGCTGGGTTTTAAGATGTCCATGACGGGCCACAATTTTTATGGACTGAGAAATTAATCCAACAGATATCGTTCTAAATATTGGACCCTTGTGGTAAGTGGCTGAGTACTTCTTCAGCATTCACGTTCATGATTTTCAATTCAGGCCCAATAAACCAATTCATTGATTGTAGTATTATTATGTTTAAAAAGTACGAATTCAACTTGAAGAAACCAGTTTAAGAAAGAACAAGACTATTAATAATTCAACATTGACTAGAACACTGCATGTTTAATTGAGAGTGTTAGTTTACCAATCCATCTAAAAAGCTCAAGTTATTAGGAGGTGTGTCAATAATAGTTTTATATTTTAATAATCTACCTCACGTGTAAGCTAGACAATAGGCAATCATATGGATAAATTAATTAAAAAGCTCAACACGTGAATATTTAAGCCCGAGATATATTAAAAACTCAACCCAAGATGACAATTTTAAATGAGGATAAAGGATGCAATTATGAGAGTTTAAACCTAGGACCTTCCGCTCTGATACCATGTTAGTTTACAAATCCATTCAAAAAAACTTAAACTATTAAGAGGTGAGCTAATAATAGTTTTATACTTTTAACAGAGAGAACGAGGAAAACTGGTTTTACAGAAGGAAGTGAGAGGAAAAAAAATGAAATTGAATATATTTGTCGTTTAAAAGAGTTAATTACACGTGTTTTAGAGACGAGATAAAATAAGTTAATACATCCTACATTTTGGCAATAACATATCTGATTTCCTAAGGAAAGAAATCAGTTCTATATTGTGTGTAGTACTATTACAAAGTTGTTGATAGACAAAGGTTTATAACCAAAGTCTAAAGCACATGCAAGAGCTGTCTTTATTACATTTTTATGGGCTGTTTTTAGCGGTCGTTTATATTTGAATTGCCATCACTTTTAAGACAATTTCAAAATTCTTATATTATTTTCGAAATTTTACACAAGGAATATGAAGAAATGATGAAACTCGAGAGATGATGATATGACATTGTATAAAAGAATAGAAGCATATATATCAAAGAAATCCTTTTCTTTTTCTTTTAAAACGAATGAGGAGATGAAATAACTATCATCAACATTCTTTCAAAACATCCTAATTAAATTGGCATTACACTCTAAGGTCTCGTTCACTTCGCGGATTTGAGTTTTTAATTCGAGCTGAATGTGATATTTTCTCAGAGCTTTTAACTGTAGCAGAAAAAATTAGATGTGATATTTTCTGAGACTTTTTCCTATAGAAACTTAAAACTGAAAACTCGAATCGGTGAAATGAATGAGACCTAAATAATATATACGCAATTCCATCAAGAAAGCTTGAAATAGTAAGAACTGGCACCATTACCTCAACATACCTGAGCATTTCTTTCTCATTGCTGCAGAATTTTCCCCAAGTGATCTAGCACAAAAATACCATAGTAAGTCCCTCAACGATTTACCATGACCAAAATGTAAGATAAAAGAGAGAAAATTGGAGGCATAATTTGATCCTAAATAGTTTGGTTCATTCTCCAACATTTTTTTTTTTTATCAAACTAATTTAAAATATAATCGGATTAATAATTGTACTTCACAACAATATAAATGTGATTCGTTCATTTTATCGATTTAAATTTAAAATTTGAACTTTACTATAATAAAAATTTTAAAAATAATCACATTTTAACTTAAATTAGTAAACTAAACGGACCTTAAGACTCTCTAAATGTGTTAATGTTTACAGCATCAGCGTCATTTCTCAATTGTTTTTGGTTGAGAATCAACAATATCAACGTCATAAATCTCCACTATATGCACTGTGAGGGAAAAATGTCGTACATAATACTTAAATTACGATACGGTTTGATCTTGTACGTAAATAGTTTAAGACCAAAATTCCTTTCCACGTCACTAAATTCGGAATTCTGCATTAATCAGCTGGGTGTCAAAGTTTACCATCAGAAATCCTCTGTGATCGTGTGACATATATGTCAAACTCTTGGCATGATATGCATGTCAAAACAACTGCGTTATATCATTATTGTACCATTGGTATGTATCAAAATACCTTTACAGAAACCTTTTTTCCGTAGGATGGGCCCTTTTGCTTCTATCAGCGTGGTACCTTGCATTTTGGACATTTGGATGTTATGGTTCACAAAGTAAACCTTTTTTCCGTAGGATGGGACCTTTTTTTTTTTTTTTTTTAAAAATGAACTGTTTAATTCACTAATTTAAATTAAAATGTAATTTTATATAAAAAAATTTTACTATAATAAAAAAATTAAATATAATTATATTTTAAAATTTTTATTATAATAAAATTCAAACCTAAATTTGAATCAATGAATATAGTTTTAATGCCGACTTAGGATTGATTTGAAAGGTGACAAGTTACACAACGTACTAAGTCGAGTTCGTTAAACAGGTTGGGCGACACAAATGATAGATGAAGCCCACAACAACACGCAAGACACATCTCATGGCCCATGGACCTTGAACTACTGAGACCATAAATTTCGGAGAAAATTAAGTTAAAAAAAAAAAACGAAATAAATACCTCTTAAATTATGTAAATCTAAATTTTTATCTTTTAATGTTGATCTCTTAATGTTGATTAATATCTTTTTTAGTTAAATAATTATATTAATTAAGAATAAAGCATAAAAATTTAAATCTGTACATTTTAAGAGTAAGTTGAGTAATTTTTTATTAGGATAGAATTATGTCTTCTTTAAACATAATTTTTTTATCGCACTTCCTTTCAAATTCTATCTTTTTAAGTTTTTTTTTTTTTTTTTGAAAAAATAAATTAGCGCATGCTATAACATGTATTATTTTTTAAGAATTGCAAGTGGACAATATGTACTTTTTAATTCATAAAATATCAAATTTTAGATTAAACAAATTATGGTCTTTAACACACCTATCCCTCAGGGCTTAAGCTTTCCGTAGTTTGGTACATTTGTCCTTAAAATTATAGTTTTGACAATTTAATCCCTTAATTAGTCTCAGCATCTCTTCAAATATAACTCACATTATTAATTTCTTTCGGAAATCAATCCATGAGCTCTGAAATAATCATCCATGCAAGATAATGATCACTTCCCATGACAGTCGTCTCTCGTGCACGTATGTAAAGAGTAAATACTATTAGTAAGACATCAACACACGTGTGTCAATCAAAAAATATTGTGACAATGAGTTAAACGACTAGGTCATGTTGGATTTTTCTCATCTGTTAAACTCGGTAACATTACCGAATATGGTTAATATCCTCTATCGTGCTAGGAACGTGTTTATACACATTTAGAAACACATTCACTCTCACAACTCAAAGATGCTCACATCTGGTGTACGTCTAAAAAATACTCTGTGATGAACAAAGTGTATAAAAAGAATAGTGCATATATTGGTTTGGGTCTTTAAACCTATTATTTCTATTTAGGTAGAATATACATCATCAATGAGAGTTTGAAAAGTTTATAAGAACCTTAACTCAAGTTCTTTCTTTTACCCACAGAGGACATTAATAGTCGGAGGTAGTTTTTTTATCTATTTTCTTTAATTCTGAATAATAATTAAATTATTATTTAGATTTATTAAGAGCATATTTAGATTATTAAGATCTCGTTCATTTTACCGATTTGAGTTTTTAGTTTTAGGTTTTTACAGTAAAAAATTCTCAAAAAATTTTATATTTTAACTCGAATTAAAAACTCAAATCTGTGAAGTGAACGAGGCCTAAAAAATCCCAACAGATCCTACTATATATATATTAATACGTCACATGTATATTTTGATCTTACTCTCAATCCAAGTACCCGATTAGAATATGCTTTAAATCCTATTTTAGTCCTCAACGATACCTAATTAGACGTGGCTCATCATTAACCACAAGTTGTTTTTCCATTTCTGTGGGTTATCTCTTACCACAATTGCAAACAAGTTATTAAAAAATATAAAATAGTTTGGACAAATTATAGGGTCCCAAATCTCCCCGATAGAGTACGACCTTCCTCGGATGGGCCAGGAACAGGTGTCACCTCCTTTTCACCTGCCCTTTGTCCACTAGTATTGGAGTTTAGTCTAATCACAGTAATAAAATAATAAAATACTAGTGCTTTTTTAACCAAATTTGGACCCTATTCGTATCAAATCAAAGTAACCATTGGTTATTTTTTATTTTTCGTTTTAATTTTTGTATTGCAAAAGTGAGAGTCCCTATTGGTTCCATATTTTATTTTTAATTCCATGGTAGGTGAGCTTCAGATATATCACGTGGCGGGCCATAGATTGTCATGGGAGTTCAACTTCCACGATTATAGTGTGTGCCAGATTAGCACTGTATAATTATCTTTTTTCTTTTTTCCTTTTTTAACATAAAACACAAAGATAAAATAAAATTTAAATTTGTGTTTAAAAAGATGTGTAATGAAAAGAGTAAACGTATTTTTACTGTTTAAAAATAATTTTAAAAATAGTTGAAAAGTTAAAATAAAAGTAAAGTTAAATTTTAAATTAGACAGTTTAAATAGAGAATAAAATTTAAATTAATACTAAATAAGAATTTAAATATGGTTTGCCACTCGCATTAAAAATTTTAGTCTGTATTAGTGAACCAAACAAAGAAAAAGTATATAAAAACTAGTTAACCAAAATAATACAATACATATTGTTAAATCAACTTCGAATTGTGGAAATAAAAAGTACTCTTCAAAACACACACACACACATATATGCGCACATATGATGAAAATGAATAGAAATATAATATATTAAAAATATCACATATAATATTTTATTTATTTTACCGATTTGAATTTAAAATTTAAATTTTATTATAATAAAATATTCTTAAAAATAATTATATTTAATTTTTTATTACAATAAAAAATTTTCATATAAAATTATATCTCAACTTAAATTAAAAATTTAAACCAATAAATTCAACCGACTAAATATATATATATTTTTTTTTTTTTTTGGGTTGCGGAGACAGAGTGATAAGCTGTTTAGGAGAAACCAACGATCACTATGCGATTCCTAGCAACCAAGAAAAAATACAAAAAAAAAAAAAGAGAGAGAGAAAGTCTGGTGAAATTTGGATTAGACACGTGTTTGTTCCAAAATTATGTAGTCCCCACGTGATTGCACAAGCCGAGGGAACTGGTCCCCACCTGAAAAGGCAAAAATACTGTACACACGAGGTGTGGGGCCCACTTTTGCTCTTTCCATTATTTTCGGGTCCCACTTCCTCATGCTCATGAGAGACGCTCTTGCCTCCGGACACGCGTCCCGGTAAAGCCCACAAAGTAGATCTCGGGTTGGTCTGGGCCCCATGATTTGATCCACTTCACGGTAATCCCACCCGCCAGCTTCGGAGATCTTACTGATGACCCGTTTAATTTATTAATTTAAATTTTTAATTTGAGTTAAAGATATAATTTTATATGAACATTTTTTATTATAGTAAAAATTTTAAATATAATTATTTTTAAAAATTTTTTACTATAATAAAACTTAAATTTTAAATTCAAATTAATAAGAAAATGTAAGGCTACCGTCCACCTAATTCCGTGACAACGCACCTTTGGGAGTATTAATGGTGATTTTGTTTGACATTGGACGGCCAATATTAATAAAATCATATATTAGTAGTAATTAGTGAAAGAAGCTACATTATATATAAAGAAAACAGAAAATGAAAAAAGAAACTTTAATATAGAGGTGTATTCAACTATGTTGTGATTATTAAGAAAATAATTTGCATGGTTGAAATTTTTTCAGTTGATCATAATATTTTTAGTCAACGATATTTTTTTTTAATGATCTAAGAATTGAGATCTGTGTTGCATATATAATACATCTAAGAAATTTTCAGAATTTATATAAATTTTTCACGATTAATAGTTTGATTACTATTTTTAAAATTCCACAATGCACTTTGTGAGATACGGTGACTACATTCATTTAGAAGTAAAGGAAAGAAATGTTGATTGCGTTTAATTCCACAATGCACTTTGTTAGATATGGTGACTACATTCATTTAGAAGTAAAGGAATGAAATGTTGATTACTTTTTTGGCACCTTAGGGCCATTTTTTAAAACACAAAAAGATAAAATTATTCTTATTATTAAATATAAAAAAAATTAAAAAAAATCTTAGACATGTAATTAAAAACTTAAACTTCATTTTGCCCTAAACATAAAGTAAAAATCTTAATTTCAGGTTTAAGAGAGATTTTTTTTTTAAAAAAAAGACATATTTAATAGTAAAGTAATTTTATCTTTTCGTATCTTTAAAAATTATCCTGAGATATTAAAAAAATATTTTTTAACAGAATAAAATATTAACATAAAATTATTAAAAATAAAAGATATTAAATTTATATTTTAATATAACACAAAATATCAAAATGAAATTGTTCCTAAAAAGTATAAGTCTATATCTAACCATTTCATTAACTTATCTTCTTAATGAATAAAAATTATGAAAATGTTTATTTACAAATTGCAAATTGGTAATGCGCAACAGCTTCAAGCGTTTTTCTTTCACGCGTTCTGTGCGCTTTGGCGCGTGGAGGGAATCCCGATGAGTGGACGAAAAAGGCAGGGAGGAAACAAATGCGGCATCTCAAATAGGGCATGGGTACAGAGAGGATGGCATGGCCCACCATATTTATAAGCGAAAAACAGAAAAACCTTCTTTGTTTGCCTTCCATGATTTGGATTTGGATTTGGATATGGATTTGGATTTGGATTTGGATTTGGATTTGGATTGAACAAGTCTTTTTCCTTTCTTTCTTTAGGGGTGCGTGTCCTTAAGGCAATCCAAGGGTCGTGATCACGCGGATTTGAGATGGGCTTGGAAGTTCAGTTGTACGGTTTACTATTTGTTGTTATTGACTGTTGGCTTGGACTTTCACCGCCACAAAATCATGGCTTTCTTCGCCAATGGCTTGGCTGCAGGCGGGCGGGTTTTGACTGTTGGGACCAGGCTGAGCTGTTTTGGTATAACGTGGCAGTGGCACTATTGCGGCTTTGGAAGAGAGAATAAAATAGAGGGTTTAGTTTTCTTTACGTATTTGGGTTTTAATTTGAGTTGAGATGTAATATTTTATAAAAAATTTTATTGTAATAAAAAAAATTAAATATAATATTTTTAAAAAAAATTTAATTATAAAAATTTAAAATTTAAAACTTAAATTGGTAAAATGAATTAGACTTATAAATAAAGGATAAAAACACACGTGCACACCAAATTCCCATTGTTGGCCTTTTGTAGGTAAAATTCACACTATTGTTTTAAATGAATATATCAAAAGCTAAATTTCACATTATTATATGAGTTTTCAGTAGGGAACATGTAATGATGTGGGTGTCGCCAAATTATGAGTATTTTTTTTTTAAGAAGTTATTATATCTGAATAAAGAGATTATAAAAATACGTATATCGTAAAAATCTAAGGTTTTATTTTTTGTTATAGTAAAAATCTAAGATATTACAAAACGATTACCATATATTACTTAAAAATTATTGTAAAAAGCTTTACTTCAATTATACCACTTTATATATAACTAATTACATTAACCTAACGAATAAAATTAAATTTTTGCCTTAAATATAATCAACTTTGAAATTTCTTGTTTTCACACCACAAAAATATGTGTTTGTGTATTTTATTGAATAGTGTACTCATATATGTATACAATATAGGACTAATTAAATTAAATTGGCCTCAAACACAATTAACTTTTATATATATATATATATATATATATGAAAAATCTGCCTTAAAACAAGTTTAATTAGAAGTTGGTAGGATGAGATGGAAACAAATATGAACTAAAATGTGAATTTTAAATATGTCGGCCAAATTTAATTCATGCATTTAAATCAATAATTCTTATATATATTTAAATTTTTTATAATAAAACTATTGATAGAAAATTTTTTAAGAAAGAAAAATATTGTAATAAAATTAAAATTATAAGTTCAAATATGTATATCAAACGGGGTCTTATCCTCAATACTATTTTAGATTTTCACAACATAAAAGTGAAAAAAAAAAATGTGCGGTCAATATATCAAAACATATTATTAATTCTTTTCTGTTTACATAAAACCAAAAAAATAAAATACCCTAGAAAAAGAGAAATAAATAAAGCAAATAATAATATTAATAAGGAGAAATACAAAAAGAAGAAGATAAATCTTGTGAAGCAACTAACGAGTTAAAAACCACCTCCAAACAACGAGAAAGGATAAGGCGGTTGAACCGGAGGACGATTTGACTCCGCAAAATAACCTATTTGCCCACTACCACTACTCGCATTTCCATATCCGGAGAAAATACTCGGCGCCGAATTCGCCACCGCTGCGCCGTTCCCGATTCCGGCGACCTGTACTGCCGAAAGCGGGCTAGGAACGGCCGTGAATCCTCCCTGGCCCCACCACCCAGCCACCGGCGTCCCCTCCGGCGACGGCGAAGACTGGTAAAAGCTCTCCATCTCGAAACCCGTCTCCGGGGAGGAGGATGAGACCACCCCCGTCGTTCCGAGGTCGTCCTCCAGCTCCTCCGTCTTTACCGACGGCGACGAGAAGTTGGACGACGTCGTCGTTGAGGAAATCGCGAGGTGGCGCTTCTTCTCCTTGAGCTGATTGGTCCGTTCTTTGTTCTGGAGCATCATGCGGGGGAGGATATCGGGATCCTCAACGACCTTGTAGAGAAAGGCCATCATCTGATGCGGACGGCGTTCCGTGGTCTCGAGTCGCTTCGTCATCCCTTGAAGCTCCTCCTCCAGCGCCTTCTGCTCTTCTCTTAGCTTCGCTATCTCCATTACAATCTCTTCATCCTCACGACTATAATCCTCCTGATTCGCGAAATTCATAAGACAAATACTGCTATTGGAATAATAATTATTCTTGCTATTGTTGTTGCCGCCGCCGCCGCCACTGTTGTGTTTTCGCCGCAAAATATTCTTCAACAAATGCTTCTGACCGCGGAGAAACCACTCGTTCGCGAACTCCCACCGGTCGGGATCGACCTTTCGGAATTTCTGCTTGTTACAAAGTACTTAGTTAAATATTAGAAAAACTTATTTTTGATTGATTCGATTAAAGATTAAGATTAAGATTAAGATTATAAACTTACATAAGTGTTGAGCTGGCGAACGAAGCTGGAGAAGTTGTTGTGCTTGAAATAAGCGGGCAAGATTCGCTGCGAGAAGTCAAGAGGGTCGACGACGATGAAGCTGTTGTTGGCTCTTCCCCAGGAGATCAGATTGTCCGTCGTTGGATCGTTGACCATCTGATAAGTCTTCATAACAAACGGTGCTATGATGTTGCTCGTTGCCTCCATCCCATATACTGTGATTTTTGTATTTTGTGTTTTTTTCTTTTTTCCTCTCTCTTTCTGCTCACTGATTCTGAGACGGAGTGGAGAGGCAAAAGATGGACAAAGTACAGCTTCAGTTATTTACAAAGGTTGAGGTACCATCGTAATATATAAAGGGTCGCACGTACAGAAGCAGGAGCTAACGTGGCGGAAAGCTGTAGCGTTCTAATATTTCGTTGGCTTCACGGGGTGGGACCCGCTTTTGGCTCCTCTTTTTTCATCTTTTAGCACACGTCATCGCCCGAAGAGTTAGAGGAATGTTAGATATTTTCGTTTGACGACAGCGTAGCCCACGCGCAGGTTAGGTGCGTGGGGTGTTTTTGCTGCTATTACAATTTGGTGACGTGGTCCCCTGGCTTCGGACAGAAGGCTTAGCTACGCGACAGAATGATCTATCTCATTCTTATTGCTTGCTATTGGCTGTTGAGTTCCATTCTGGATAACGATTAAACGGAAATAGCATAAATTTGATACATTCTCATATCCAATGGGTAGACAGAACTCAAACCTTAATGTCTCCTTTAGGTTGTGTTTGATATAAAGATTCAAATTATGATAGTTTTACTTTTAAAATTAGAACTGTGATTTATAATTTAAACTTTGAGTTTAAAATATAATTTAAAATTAGAATCAGAATTAGAGATTTAAATCATTTAAAATTAAGAGTGAAGGTGGTTTTATTTTTTAAGTAGTTCTTGTTTAAAACATCACATTAAGATTTAAACTTGAAACTAAAATCATCCAAATTAAGTGTTGATTTTTAAGAATCATTTTTTACTTTTTGCAAATAAACAAAGGTTTGAAACCAAAATCATGGTTCCGATTTTAAAACTCTCATATATTAAACGCAACCTTAGTATCCAACTAATTATATCACACCACGTCGTATAATTTTTTTAACCAAAATTCTTTTGTAATTATTATGAGATGGTGTGATGTGATTTGATTACTTAAACACTAATTAAGACACTAAAAATTAGATAAAAATCTAAAGCTTGTAGATATATAATTTTAAACGGTTAGATCATGGTAGAATTAATCAAATTAATAAATGATATGACAATTAAAGGTGTATTGGTTTTCCTCAAATTTTTAAGTATATTGGTTTTCCTTTTTCTTATTTTGTAATTAAAGGTGTTTTTTTTTTTTTTTTTTGTTATTTTTCAATTGCGAGACTCAATTGTTGAGCCATCCTTTCTCCCAATTCGGAAGTTAACTGAAATCCTTCCATTAAAACATTTTAACGATGTTATGGATCTATTTTTAAAATTAAAATTTAAAAAATACAGATCAAGTTGTCATCTCCTAAATAATTAGGATGCCATTATTAAAGATTTTCTTTCTATGTTACGCACCTTATGAAAGAATTTTACAAAAACCGTGATCTCAATCTTCGTATAGGGTTAAATTAAAACATTGTTTTTACACCTTGACCAGTAAGATAACCTACTAATACTTTATTCAATATGTTCAAAGCTTAATCAATCCATATGTTAAATTCGGTGCTAAGCATTCATGGTATGTTTTTCTATGTGTAATCAAAATGAGCATAAATCGGAGTGTGCAAGATTCGGAGTAGGTAAGATTCGGAGTCAAAATAAGTTATTTACTTAGTGATAGGATTTAGAATCGGAGTCATTCTAAATCTCATTCATATGTTTATTTACAACCAAAATCAGAATGAAAAAATATACAAGTACTTATATCCCCTTTAAATCAATTTGATATTTTCAATTTAAAATAATCATAATTAAAATATTTAGTATAATAATTAGGTACTAAAATAATAAATATAAATTGTACAACTATTTAAAATATAAAAATAAATTTTAAATAAAATAAATAAAAATAAAAAATAGTGTTAAAATAAAATATATTATTAATTTATTAAAAAATGAAGTACATATTTATTATATTAAAGTTACAATAATTATACTAATATTATAATATTAGGCAAATAAAATAATAAATATATGTTGCATTTATTATTTTTGAATTTTATTTTTAATTGTGTATTTATAAGTAAAATAAGGGTATAATAGTAAATTAATATTAATATTAAGAATGAGAGTTTCAATCTTAAGAGGGCATGAGAGTGTCAATCCTATTTCTCAATCTCAAATTTGAGTAAGGCTCACCAATCTTACCTCCATTTTAAAATAAAAAAGTAAATAAATATAAAATTAACTCACATTCTTCACGCTTATTATTCAATCTTAATAAGTAAATATGACATCAAAGTCTGCACATTTACACGATGTTTAGTAGAGAAATTTATTTTCTAATTTAAATCATAATTTATGATTCACTATAATATTTTTTTCATAAAAAATACACATAAATTAAAAATAATTTAAATCATATTATTTAAATTCTCAAATTAAACGTCTATTTACTTTTCTCAACTGAGCGACATGACCGGAAAAAATAATGAGAAAAATTAAATTTCTCACCATTGTAATGATTATTATCACAGTTAATATGGACAATTCAATCTTTGGATTAAGGAAATCGTTGCAATTCCCTTCTAATGATAAACACCGGTTAAAATCTGGATGAAATTACTGTTGTAATTAATTACTAATGCACGTGGGTTTTTACTATAGCGCAAATATGAAACTAAAGCTAAATTACTATTGCAGCAAATTTCAAACATTTAACTGAAACGTCTTTTTCTTCAGTTTTTTAAATTTTAATTTTATTTAATTTTATTTATATTATAATTATAATTTAAATTATAATTTAAATTTAACTCAAAAATTATATTAAAATTACACTATTAAAAAAACAGGCCTCCAGATTCGGTCGCTCGAATTTCGATCTGCTTTTGGCTTTTAGGCTGCGCATAAAGGCATGGAGCCACATGTGTCGCCCATCCGTTCTGCCACGTGTAAGGACCACTCTTCTTTTTAATCTATTTCAGGCTCTCTTTGGACGTAGTGTTTGGGCCCTGGGGAGCATATTTATCCTTCCAAAATCTACGCTTGTCCCCATCTCAGACTCTCTCATCCTATCCTACCTTTGTCGTTTTACTCTTTTAGCCTTCCCCTTTTTTTTTTTATCATTTATTTTTTTTTTTTTTTTTTTTTTTTTTTTTTTTTTTTACTTTAGCATATAACTCAAGGGTTCAAAATTGTACGATACCTAAGGTTTGGAAATCTTGAATTGTGTATTTGTGTGCTCATATTAACCATGTTATGTTAATTCTAGTGCTTATATTTCTACATAATATGAAAGATAAAAAAAAAAAAAAAAGTTTGGGTAGAAAAAGGAGTATTTGACGTTATTAGGGTTTTGGTAGAAGTATTTTGTGGTCACTTCACATGATAGTAGAGAACGATAATTGCTTGGTTGTTTTCTTTATGATCATTCTTCAGACAAACAAGTTCAATGTTTTAAAATGAAATGAAATGAAATGAAATAAGAAAGTAGGTTATTATTCTTTGTTTATTTATCATTTATTTAAATAATTGGTCCTTTTGATTTTTTTTTTAGTAGAAAGAAGAAAATGTTGAATGAGGATATATAAGTGGATATAACGAATGTGAATTCCATAAGTACCTTTTTTTTTTTTTTTTTTTTTTTTTTTAAAGTACACACCGATTTGCTATTTTTGTATTTATATACAAAGGACTTCTAAATGAGGATAGGTGCTCCTAGCTAGCCAACCAATGTGAATTCCAAAACTTCCCCTCCAAAAAAAATAGGGAGAAAGAGATAAATAAGTCAAGATTTGAGATGAATTAAAATTAATAGGTTAATAGTTTATATAAGTTAATAAATAAGTTAAATTATTATTTTTGTCTATAACTTGTCTAGTTATGAACCATAATTTACAATTTTTATCTATAACTTGTCTGACTATGAATCATAACTTGGTAAGTTTATCCATAACTTATCTGATTATGAACCATAACTTGTCAAGTTATGGTCTATTAATTTCTATAACTAAAAATTAATCTATATATACTTTCTTAAGCTTTTCATATTGACATATTTTCTACTATTTTTGAAAAAAAAAAAAATAATACAGAGACCAAATAATTCTTGTGTCTTTTTCCCCCATTTTAGAAAGAAATTACTTGCCCAAATGAGAAATGGGGTCACAAATTTTGATTAAATGTTCACATGAAGTTTAAATATATACTAACGACTTGACCCACATGATACCAAAACATTTCCAAATGAGCAAAGCACAGTGGCTCCTAATTCTAAACATCTTTCACAAGGCAAGTATACACGCGTCAAAATTGTTTACTCGGCCCCTTTTTTTTTGGGCTAATAATGCACTAAATTAAGAATACTTTCCCATCATACATTTGATTCCCTTTTAATATAACATAAAATTAAGGGCATTCCAATAATGTTTGAGACCTATATATAATAATAATTTATCACTAATTTGCAGATTTTTTTTTTTTTTTTGTTTTGTTTGCAGTAATACCACTCTCTAATTTCTGACGTATAAATATTTATTTCCCAACCTACTTTGGTATGGTTGTGGCTGAGGTGGGTGTCATTTCGCTTTTACGCACAAATCATTTTGTCCCTATTTCAAGAAGTCTTTTTCATGCACCCTAGACCCGGGACAATATATCTAACGTTATTTAATGAAAGCTCAAAATTTAAAACAATCTAATATAGGAAATGCAATATATAATTATTTCTCTCATATAAATTAAATGATGGAGGTTAATCTTTTCTTAACATATCATAATCATATTTAAGCCGACATAAGCTTTGAGACCATCCTTGGTTGGTTGGAGTAATTAGAAAAAGCAAAAGATCAGGTATTTTCCTAAGGTCTAAATTTGATAAACAACTTCAAAACCACTAATAAACTAGCTCTACTCCACCAACAATCTTCACTAGAATCAACTTAATTTCCCCATCCCATGAGCGTGATTAGTCGTGAAAACGATATCAGAGAGTAATCATGTTGCTAATTATATTTGACCTATAAGGCTATGATTAACCGTCTTGTAAATTAATTACATGCTTAAATATTGGATTAGTCTTAAGTGTCACCGGTCACGTTTCAAAATTCCCTGCTTTACGGGTAATATTCATGGCATGCATGACTTGGTGGGTGGAACAACACAATTTTGTTATGTATATATATAGTGTGCATTTATAGTGTATACTGTAGTTGACGTAATTTTGCAAATGAAAGGCTAAAAACCAAGATTACAAGTACCAACCATATCTTGAAAGCAGATTACGGAAAGTTCAAAGATGGTGCCGGAATGGAATGAATATTTTGAAAAAGAGATAATTCAGACTTAAAATAAGACAATATCTATTACTGTTTTAGAAAACAAAA
This sequence comes from Morus alba, assembly GCA_012066045.3. Lineage (NCBI taxonomy): Eukaryota > Viridiplantae > Streptophyta > Magnoliopsida > Rosales > Moraceae > Morus > Morus alba. The sequence continues at coordinate 16,865,369 of CP050232.2, forward strand.
GCTATAAACGGGTGTCTTATTAGGTTAAAGTATTGAGTGAATAAGACACTAGTGTTAGCCTAAACCGCCATATGGGGAAATTAAAAACTTCTAGGTATTTTCTGCCTCGTGTAGTTGGAATGATTTCCCTTACAGCAGTATATGAAATATACATATATACTTATACACACACATACATATATATAGACACGTTTTATAAATTCTCCCTAAATTTTTAACATTTGTGACAACATGTCCTAAACTTTAATTCGCATATATATGATCTTTTTTTTCCTCATCCTTCCAAATTGAAACTTCGAAATTGAAACATTATTCTTCCTTTTATATATTAGGTTTCTATGACATTAGGTTCGTGTATGCATCATATGACATAATTAGATGTTACAACAATTTTAGATTTAGGAGGGAAAATTAATTGCTATTCCATTGACTTGCTGACAGGATCAACGCCAGGTAAGTTAAAAGGAATTCCTTCAAGAGTGGATGCCCAAAGATTATTTATATGTAATTCTTTTTACATGATTTGAAATAAAGTTTTGTATGCATAAATTTATATTAAAGATTAAAAGATCACGGTGTTTATAATTCAAGGACATCCACGCGCTCTACTTCAATTGATCTACATGATGGTGGAGTCCGGTATTAGTGTTTTTTCTCTTTTTTTAATCGTTGGTGGAATAAAAGCAGTAATTCTGCCAGTGTTGGTGTTTGTTTCCTCCCACAAACAGTTAGATCTGTTAGCTTTGGTTGTTTTTATTGATTTTAGTTTTGTTTCCACACCAAGCTTAGGTTTTGTGTTATTTTTTATCTTTTATATGCTTTTCGTCAGATTTCCCGCTTCAACGAGCTTGATCTGGAAGAATATTGGCTTCAAGAGATTGATTTTTGCAGAGAGTTTGTTAACTTCTTCGGGAGAACCAACCGTGGAAGGAGAATTAAAGGAGTCGAGAGAATTGTTTCAAATTTGTCCATCATCGGATTTTGAATCCTTATATTAAAATGTTAACGGATCTATTGATTTTGATTTGTTTTATTGAGTTTTTTGTATTAAGTTCTTTATTGGTTAATGAAATAGTGTTTTGCATTCAAAAAAAAAAAAAAAAAAAAAAGGTAATATAACGCTAATAACCCCTTGCTCACTTGGGTTTCAAAAAACAAAAGACGTCCACTTTCTATAAATGCCTCCTTCAAATTCGTTTTGACATTTTGCGTCAATGCACTTGATAATGAACTTAAAAGGGTTCCGACTAGGCTGTCATTCTTCTTTTGTGGGAACGTGGCTATCATTTCTTGTTCCTCAACAATATAATCATTCTAATTATAAAAATGAAAATAAAAAATAAAAAATGAAAATTTTAATTTGACATTTGCAAAGAGATGGTGTGTTTGTTGATGAAAATTTTTTTTTTTTTTTTTTTTTTTTTTCCATGCAGTGCTGATGTGTCCAAGTTATGGCTTTGTATTCTCCTAAAGTCCTTGTATTTGTTGTTCACTTCTGGGATGCCATAATCTGAGTGATAGAGTTAGGACCAAGTGTCAAGGTGATTAGCCACTCACAAATAAAGACACACAAAACAAGTTTTCTTGTTATTTTTTTTTAAATTAAGACAACGACTTAAATATTTAGGTGGTAACCCTACATCATATTTACGTTTTTCTTCACCATTGAAAAAAAATATATATTGAGATTGCAATTTTATGTGAAAACGATGTTGGGGGAGTTCAAATATGAATGTCCAAAAGTCAAAGTGCATACTCATCATGTGCAGACAACAAAAAGTGGTTATCCAGAGCGAAAAAAAAAAAAAAAAAAAAAACAAAAATTAATCCAAATGCCATTCTTACAAACCCACTTAGTTATTCTTTCGTTCATTTCTCATTGACTTTTTGATTTGGTGGTGTCATGTATTATTCTACCTACCAATGAGCTCAAATGGCACAAAAGAGACCAGCTCATGTTCCTCATCTGATCAATTAACAATGAAATAACTCCAAGTGGACGATGGTTCTCAGTTTGTATTATCTTTTTGTACGACAGTTAATTGAGACACATACTGTATTAGCTTTTGATTTAGCCAGGTAGCTATATTTTTGTGGCTTGACTTTTGCAAATAATGGATCGCTTATTAGAGATTTTCTCTAATACGTCGATATAGTATTTTATCTGTTAAATTTATATAAAATTACGTAAAAATAAAAAAATATATAAATTTAACGATTAAAAAAATTTAACTTATCAGTACCTTAAACGTACTATAAAATCTCCCTTCTTATTAAGACTTTCTTTTAATAGAAATTGAATCTAAAACTTAAATAATAAAGACAATAAAATTTTACCACCGACTTATCTTTTATTATTATTTTTTCAAATTAAGACAGAAAGATTCAAACTCTAAACATCAATGTTATATATCTTTATTTTATGCTTGCAATTATGTCCCTTATTCTTGTTTTACTTGTAGAAGGAAAGATAAATTTTTTTTAATGAAATTTCAATATTATTGGAGGTTTTTTTTTTTCTTTTCTTTTCTTTTTCAGATTTAAGCGTGAAAAGACGTGAACTTATGCTAGTCGGACCTTATCTCTATCAGTTTCTCTTTCTTAGACCGAAAATAAAACTCACAAACTCTAAAGATGCTACTGAATTTAAACCACTTGATTAGATAGGTTTAGTGTTCTTATGAAGTTTTAATAGGGACAAAAAGTTTAATCGACTGTGTTTGACTTTTGAGACACGAAATTTAAATCTTGATTTTAGGTTTAAATCAAGTTTTAAGAGAGTTGTTTTTAGACTGTGTTTGACTTTTGAGTGTAATTTTTTATCATTAAATCTGAATTATAAGTTATTTTTTAGTTGTAATTTAGTAATTTTTAAATAAAATTTAAGTTAAATTGAGTTAAAGAATTTGAATAAAATTTAAAAAAACTTAAAAGAACGTGAATTTAAATAAAATTAAAATTTAAATTTTTTTTTTTTTAATTTTTTAAACAAAAAACATGCCCAACTTCACCAAAAACATGTGAGTTATGTTAGAGAAAGAAATATTTATGTATTTTTTATTACTTTTTATATTTACTGTTTAATATGTAAATTTTTATTATATTTAATTTTTTATTTAAATAATAATATATTATATTAATAAAATTTATATATTAAATAATTAATAAAAAAATAATAAAGAGAGCTATAAAAAAAAAAAAACGCTGTCATTCCTCGTATTAGGTCAACATATACATGCGGTTCATCCACGAAGCAAAAGGAGGTCGACATGATGGAAGTCATGAAAAACGCTAATGTCGACAAATGTTAGGCTGCAGAGTTTGTGCCATCTGTTCCCTAAGGCCAAGCCAATGTCTCCATCAAGTGAAAATTCAACAGAAATGGAAGTAAAAGCACTAGTTTCATTGGGGTTTTAAGATTGCCTTTGGGTGATGGCTGAACAATCAAGAGCCGCCAAAATGCTTGGTATCATGATTAGCCACAGTGAAGGAAGGTTCACACTTGTCAACAAACTTGATGATAATAGGTCAATTTTAGAATTTTCTGTTGTGACACTATAATTTGATCATAATTCTTCATTATAATTAGGAGAATCCTATGACAAGAAATTGTATCTTTTATCCAATTTTATTAACTTTTTTTATTATTTTGAGCAGATTATTACTTTAAAAAAAAAGAGATTGAGCAGAATATAGTATAATAAGATTGAATTATGCACATATTTAAAAAAAAAAAAGAAATTATTATACCTATCATATTATGCTAATTAAAATTTATATTAAATTATGTATAAGGATCATTTCATCTCAATCAAAATTAAAATATTAAGTAGTTATTGAGAACCAAAATCAGCACCCATGATCAGGGAATGCCTTTCTGGCAGCATCTGGTAGATTACTGATGGTAATCTTGTAAGTTATCTTTTTGACTGGTGGGGATAATTTTGGTAATACAGATGTTCTTGTCTTTTGATCTATCCACTTGAGGGGGAACAATAAAAGGGTCATTATTTGGGGAACACAGATGAAAGGGTGGCTGTCTGGTTCAAAGGGTTAATAAATTGTACAAGTGTTACATATTAAGTTCAAAACATGGTAGCAGAGAAAAAAAAGAATTTGAATTTTTGTAAAAAAATACTATGACAAAAAATTTAAGTTGTGATTCAAAATGGATGAAGTTTAGAACTCATTTAATTCATTGATTTGAGTTTTTAATTCGAGAATGTGATTATTTATGAAAACTTTTTATTGTAACAAAATTTAAATTCTAAACTCAGTGAAATGAACGGGAAAAAATTACACTATAAAAGGACTTTACAAACAATGCCAATTTGAAATTGTATAAGTTGATACTTTTCATTTTCCCTACAACAGATAGAGATCATAACTCCAAACGACATGATCTAGCAACAACCCAAAGCGCAAAAACAAGGTCCAATCACCAACTCAAACAAGATGATTGAGAAATATTGATTGGTTTCAGATATTGATGCAAAAATTATCTTAGCAACTCAAGCATGGCTTTGCTTTTTTTTTTTTTTTTTTTTGTTTTCTTTTTTTTGTTTTTCCTTTTTCTTTCTTATGCAAATTTTACAAAAGAGTCTTCATAAGTTACAAAGAAAGAAACAAAACCAGCAAAAACTAACCCCATTAACAAAGTGGAACATGTAACCGGTTGAAGTTACCCATAAATCAAACAAAACCCCAACCAACAGAAAATATCAATGATCATATCAACTTACAACTCGCATTGTGTCGATCATCACCCTAGAGATCAAATCAATCACCAGAAGACACCAAAACATTGTGCTCATTCAGATGCTTCTGAAATTGAGCCAACTGGTTCTGCAGTTGAAGAATTTCTGTGGCCTTCTGTGAAAGTATGGCGTTTAGTTTTGTGATGTAATTATATAGCTGATTTCCTGGCTGGTCAGCTTCAACCAGCAGATTCATTTCCTGCACAAGTACAGCCATAATTGGTTTTATACGTGCAAGAAAAAACAAAATGGAAAAGAAAATGAAAATATTACCGACCTCCCTAACAATGTCTATCGTCCTCTCTACTTGTCTTCTGTGAGCAGTCACAAGATCTTCCTCTTCCTGGCATCAATCACAAAAGACTTACAACCTTTTATAAATTGATAATTGATACGAAAACCAATAATCGATGTCAAGAACGTGATTACCTTTAAGAGGGCAACAAGATCATCATCAGAATTAGAGTTGTTGGCCTCAAAGTCTTGCTGATTCCTGTGCTTCATCTGAGTACCAATCTTCCTCTTGTCTTCCAGAAGTGATTTTTGGTATGTATCTACCTTCTTGCTATTCATTTGTGATGGTTTTTCTTCTTCATAGTACTGCTCAGTATAATCAAAATCATCTTCACATAAACCATTTGGACCACCTCTCTCACCGTTATAATAATCTGAATAGACAGATGCAGCCAAACTTCCTTCTATCCTCCCGCTAGGAACACGATCCACAATAAATGGTGGGGAGAGATCTTTTTCAATCTGCTTGGACCGACTGAACTTGTTCTTTTCATTAGTAACATATGTCATGTTATCCTCAAAGGTTGATTCAATTGGTAAAACAGAAGACAAAGGAAGTGCAGTAGATTCTCTAAGGTTTGAAGACGAAGACAACTGATCCCTTCTGGAGTTGTTCCCTTTAGATAAGCTCTTTACCCTGGCACGGCAATGTGTAAGATTGAGAAATTACAAAAAATATTTCCATTCCACGAATTGTACAGTTCTACTATGTACAGACCCCATACCTGTCAGCGTATCTTAGGGTGTTGAGGGTGTGTTCACATGATCCTGAGCTGGGCGCAATGCATGAAATCATAACGGTACGTGAGTCACCGACAAATGAGTCTCTAAGCACTTCAGTCAACTTGCTTCCTCTAAAAGGAATGTGACCCTGGTAATTATCAAGGGCTCTAATGCATTCTTTTAGAGCTAGTAAGCTTTTGTTGATCTCAGCACCTTCCATTCTGCATGAAAATGTTCATATTATCATTGTTTTAATAACACAGTAGTGGTAGACATTATCAAAATAAATAAATACAAGATGAGAAAAAGCTAGTGACGCCTTGGTCAAATTCCCGCGCAGAAGATCTCCAAGAACTCCCTGGCTCCTTTATTCTGTCAATGCTAATGACTTGCTTTGCTCTATGTGGCAGATATAAGGTTTCTTAAATATCCTCAAAAGAAATCTCTACCTTGTTTGTTTATCATTATCAGTAGTATCTGCACCACGCTCACTTCCAGCAAGATCTATGAAAGATAGCTTGCCTACAAGTCGGGCAGGCTTTGAATCACTTCCGTCGGCTGATCTCTTGACACATAGCTGAAGTATAGCATGTGATCTAGAAGATTCCTCATTTGCACCAGTTGTACCGGTGCTTCTTGTAGTATTCCCTTTTTCAATAAGCTCCTTTATTGTCTCCACATTAGAGACCCTGTATTCTTGCAAGCCCACAATGCACACCTGCTGTTTACCATCCTCCCTCATGCAAAGCTTTCTGCAAAAGGATAATTTATTTTTTTAAAATAAAAATAAAGCCTGCATATCCAACTTCCCCCCCTTCCACACCCCACCCCCCCCCACAAAAGGTTGAGACAATGTACCTTCGATCATTTAGGAGATCAAACAGTTTCCCCCCATATATCTCGAAGAAACTGACAAATAATTGAAAGCCTTGATTCCGGTATGTTTGGTGCATTGACCTTAAAATATCTTGAGATGCTTTGAGGGGCAGTGGTTGCATAGTATAAGTCTTACCACTCCCTGAAAAAGCAAAGAAGATCAGCCCAAAGCTTATGCATGAAAATTTACAATGAAAGAAGAAGATTCAGCAAAGAGAAACAAATTGAATATGCAACGATTAAAAATTCCAGAGTGTGCTATCTATCTATATATCTTTGTGTGCTATTAGTCGGTTTAATATGAGAATCAGCAGAAGTAGAGCAAGTATTTGGTCATTTGGTGGCGGTGTACAGGGGAAGGGGGGGGGGGAAGAGAGAGACGGCTATGGGCTGTAAAATAATTCAAGGATACAAAAGAGAAGAGTGTTATGATAAAAGCAATGAGGCCTCTTAGGAAATAGGCAATAACTTGTATGACTATGCATCATTCTTAGACATTAAAATTTCTTGTGGTCTATTACCATGGGGTGAGATGTGGGAGGGTGGGCGTTCTAAAGTGATTGACACAAGATACCATGATATGTCATACAAACTATTCACCATTAGTCCCTGAACTTTGAACAGACTATATAGCTGAAAGATGCATGATTCCAGAAAAAATGATATAGGCATAGCATATTTTTGAGATATATGAGTTTAAGCACTTGCCTGTTTGGCCATATGCAAAGCATGTTGCTTTCGTTTTCTGAAAAATCAGAGGAACTATGGGCTCCACACTCTCAGAGTACACCTACAAAAGAAAACAAAAAATTTAAATAAAATAAAAAAATCATGAAACCATAAAACCAGCATGTTGGTCCTTGTGAGGTGGGTTTAAGTCTTTCCAAATACTCACTTCATCATTTGAAACATCTTCATCCAGCACAGCATCAAAAACAAAATCATGTTTCTCAACATATTCTGTTAAGTCGACCTGCAGAAGATAGTGAATTAGAATTTTTTTTTCTTCCCATTTTTCTTAATCTTTAAAAAAATAATACTAAGAAGTTAAATTCTATGAACTACAGTAGTCATTTATGACATGTTAAACTTGGAACTTCCTCGCTTTTCAGTTCCAGTAGTTTTCTTAAGACAACTTTAACTCAGCTGAATAAGTTTGGTTCATTCAGGCAAACATTTTCACTTTGTAGGAAAATATTAAAAGATGAAAGCATGAATTGTCTTGACAATAATTCCAGATTTTGAAACGAAAAATTCCCATCTAGACGTAGTTTCAATAACGATCATAGTTGCAGAAGATGACCCACCAACTGCTTACCTTGAGTTTTGTTTCATGAACAGTGAGATAATTGGAATTTGGTTCTATTGTTATTATGTCTTGCTCCTTTTTTGCAATTTCCCTTCTATTTAGTGGTCTCTTGCGCACCTGTAATCAAAGTTATCACTAAATATTTGTGCCAAAAGAAAGTGTAGCAACTGGAAGCTTCAATATCTACTGCTTACAAAACAGTCATTCTTAATTGCTTTATTTGGCAATGGAATTTGTACAAGTAGTCAAAATCCAATGCTTACACACAAGGCAGAGTAAGAGAAACTTCTTTAACACTTTATCACAGAGACATACCACAACTTTGATTTTTGCCACATTGTTGGCTCTTTCTTTGTCAACTGAGAAACTTTTAAGAGGATTATTCTCCTGAAAACCTCGCGCTTTGCTTGTAAGCTTGTTGATGGACAGAAATGGTCCAGCATCATCAAGACTTTTACCGAGAACTGGTTGGTGACGTTTGTTCCCATTATATAGGCTGGCTATGGGCATCTGGCAGTAGCGTTCAAAGCACACGTATCAATAGTTAGTGTATTGTTTTTTTAAGAAAAATATGTTTTATTGAGTAAGACTGATAAACCCGAAGAATGGATCTTGTAAATCAAATCAAATAACACTTTTTTTTTTTTTCCTTTCATACTAACTGCTTTAATCAAACATTCCAAATGAAAAATACACATAAAGAAAGAAAAAACAAAAGTTAATTTCTCTCTTTGGTTCATGTTCAGAAAACGATAAAAGCTCCAATAGTCAAATAATTAAAAATCACTGGCGAGAAATGATAACACTTTCATTTTGGTTAACAATTATAAAGGCTATAATATTACAAAGTTCAACCTATGTAAAAGGATACTCTAGACGCTAGGTTCAAAAAACGTTCCAAAAAACACATATATAAAAGATGTACCAAAACCATATTCAAAAATAATCTTTTGCCCCATGCTCTAAACAGATTGTTGCAAAACCGAGAAAATTGATTGAATTTTCGTCGATCAATTTTTAATCAAAACCAAAAAAAGAAAAAAAAACGAAAGGCCTAAGGCTAACCTCAGGCAATAGCTCAGTGTCAAAGGAATGCAGATCGAGCAAGCCGGGGCTAAGCTCACTCGGCGACAGTTGATCCTCTCCGTACCTCCTCATGCTCGAAGATCTCGAGCAAAGCGACGGCGTCAGCGACTCCGACGGCGACCGCTCTCTGCCGCTCCTCGGCGGCGCGTTCCTACCCGTTCTTGTTCCATAGAGCGTGAAATCCTACTCGCGAAACACAAATCACTTTCACGAGCTTACAAAAACGAAAACGAAAAAAAGTTGAAATCGCAAGTGGAATTAGGGATTGAGAATTCTCATACCTGCGAGAGATTACTGGCGGATTGGAACCACTTGGAGGAGGCGTCTAAGAAGTTGTCAGAGTACTGGCGCTGATGATTAGATCTCGGCACCTGTCTCCCCACCGCATTCATCTTCCTTGATTTCCCTCTCCGATTGGCCTGTCTCCGTCTTCCGATCACAGCCTCTGTAACTCTAGCAACTCCGACCGTCGAAAAAAGAGCTCCGATACAAGTATATAAATATATATACACAAATATATATATATATAGATATAGAGAGATAGAAAGTTCGAATTTGAGAGAGAAGAAGCTGTCAATGGAGGTAGTGTTAATCGAAGTGATGGTGATGGAGGTAGTTAGCCGATTCTTCTTTAAAGCTTTTCCATTGTGAGCTTTTTTTTTTATTATTTTCTCGGCGGTTTTCTCATGAAACAAACAGTGTGAGGATTATATGAGGGAAAGGAAAGGAGAGAGAGAGAGATATTTTTTTGTTGCGTCTGAAAGTTTTGAAAAGAAAAAGGTGTCGAATTGTGAGAAGAGTAGCTTTGCCTTGAGCATGCGAACGCGGGAGGAGATATACGAACGGAACGGGTACGAAAAAACGGAGAAAAAGGTGACAGAGAGGAGTGGGCGCGTGTACGCACCGCCTTTTTAAGGAGTACGACGAGGAGTGGCTTGGGTCCCACTTGCCTCCTCATGAAATGAACGAAGCTGTGAAACAATGAATGTGGAATGAATGATGTTTTGGCGTGGCCTCCGTGATTGGATTTTTTATTTTATTTTTATTTTTTTTTTCAATTTAAGTTGAAGAAAAATTATTAGTTTTTGGATTAAATTCATGATAAGTAATTTATGTAGAAACTATTTTATGTCTGTTATGATTTTTTTTTTTTTTTTTTGGCTGAATATGTCATGTTATGATTTAAAAATACAAATTGCCTTCCTCAAAAAAAAAAAAGAAAAAAAAGAAAGTGAGTATTTTTTTTTTTATTTATTTTTATTTATTTTCTATATCCGTCCTTAATTCTGAATCATGATTCATGATTCTCTATAATATTTTTTCTTATAAAAAATACACATAAAATGAGAATAATTCTGAATTATCATTCTGAATACATAAATCAAACGGCCTCTTAGAGTGTTGTACATGCATAAATTACTTTCAACGTATTCAATTTTAGATTTAAGTTTCAACGAACAATCAATTTTATTTATTTATTTATTCGAATAATAACCATGTTTTCATTTAAATATCGATCATAATATTATTTGTATTTTTATTCAAGTTTTGCATCACAATTTATATTATAAAAATACAAACTAAAATATAAAATTATTGGATTTTAGAGCCCGAATCTTTTAAGAAATTAAACTTTATATGCAAGGAAAGTAGGCTACAATGGAACAATTTTTTCAATTATGCAATTTTTTTTTTTCCAAATCCTCTATCTCCCTAGTCTCTTCATCCATTTACTACTTAAAAAATTTCAACCATTGATCAATTAACTTATACTTTTATAACAGCAATTATTAATAGAGTTAATAGCGATGTAGGTTCATCGACTTTTAGGTGAGTGACCTTTTGAGATTAGACGCAGAGCCTAATTGTATATATACACATTTGTTTTTTTCTTTTTATATTTTATTATTATAAAATTTTCACACTTAAAATCCCACCTGAATTGTAATCTTATATTCAAATTAGTCAATATCATGTTCACATGACAATAAAGGGACTAGGTTTATTGAAAATAAATAAATAAATTTCTACAGTAGAAAACTATTATTTTTCAGTATCAATCGGAATTGTTATATTAACTGCAAAATTTATTTAACAGCGTCATTTATAAGTGTGGGACATTAAAATTTTATAATATTCGACACATATAATTGTCCCAGTAAAAAATTAATAAATTGTCACATATCACTGTTTTGTTATAGTAAAAATGATTTCAACCAAATTATAAATTTAAACAGTAAAATAAATGGATCATACCATCAAAAAATAAAACAACTTATAATAATTATAATAAATAAAAAAAAAGAATAATCAACTTTTTTTTTGTTGATCAAGAATAGACAAATTATAGAGTACAAATTTTAAATAAAAAATCTTATTTATTTTATTAATTTAAATTTAAAATTTAAATTTTATTAAATAAATTTTTTTAAAAAATAATCACATTTAATTATTTTTATTATAATAAAAAATTTTATATAAAATTATATTTTAACTCAAATTAAAATGGTAAATCGATCAACTAAAGTGAGCGCAAAATATTTAGCAGTAATTTCAGTGCCGGGGTTAAAACAGTCGGGAACACATGTAAAGTTAAACTCTGCTTTTTGACTCGATGATGCAGTTTGAAAGCTGAACTACTGCCCCACGGTCGGGGTTTCAGCGAGTGTAGTCACGCGCGCATGACTTATGCCTTGTCATGCAAGATTCTGAAAGCTTTTTTTGCTCTTGTTTGGTTTGATAAGCCGTTTCACGTCGTTTATGGCCTTCACGTCGTTTGTAAAGTGGTCCACTCCAGTGGATCGCCGGTCTACGGTATCAATGTGGTCTTGGACCACATTGGTTGGGTGAAGACTAAGCCTCGTAATGTCGTTTACAAAAGTCAGACCAATGGTTGGTCCGTATATAACATCATAAAACGCTGGATTCTTTTGGACAGGATTCCATCTTGGAAAGTTTCCAAGATTTTGATGCAGTGGATAAGTATTCATATATTAAGAGGGAAAGTTGAGATTTGAATTGGGATTTTGTCGGCTGCGCACTTGGTTTTAATAATACTAGTAGACATTCTGTTTGAAATTTTATACCATAATTTTTTTTAGCATTTTTATTTAAGTTGGTTGTTCGTTTGTCTATTTGTTTGCTCAATTCCTATGATTTTCCGTGTCTAATCATATGGATGTTATATATTTGTGGTTTGTTAGGGCGTCACCTCAGTATCCCTATTTGATTAATTTGATCCATGACTTAGTGTATGTTTGGTAGGAGAGAGATGAAGAGAGAGAGTGAATCCCTTGTTTGATAGGAAAAAGAAGAGGAATGAGAGGATATATGGAGGGAGAGAATCTCTCTCCTCCGAGTAGATCATTTTAGATCATTCTATTAATTGAAGAATTCAATTAATCTACTCAAATTTAAATAAAAATACTTTTCTACCCTTCAAAATAAATTATTAAAAATTAGTAAAATAGACAATAAAATAATTACACAAATAATTATCATAAATCATTTCAACTCTCCTTCCATCCAACTAAACAACATGAAAGATTACTATAACTCTCTCCATCCTTCTTACTCCTCATCCTTTTAACTCTCTACATTATTTTTGCTCTCCATCCCTCCAACCAAACGGAACCTTAGTAATGGAGTATGATGAGACACAATCTATCATTTGAATTGTGTAAAAAAAATTATAAAAAAAATTGTCATTCCTCAATTTTTACAAGTCAAGTCAACTCTTCGCGTCATCAAGACGGAAGCTAAGAGCTCAAATGTACTATTTTTTTTATATCATTAATAGATTTTTAATAATTATTGATAAATTCAGCACTCTCAGAGGCCCTCAAATCGGTGAAATGAACGGGTGTCCTAGTATTATAATTAAAAATTAACGTTTGTCTATTTGGTAAACGATTCATCATTACGATTTTATTCTCTTTTAAAAGTGAGTAAATTAATTCTGATATTTCATAATAATCGTAGCTTAAATAAAGACAATTATATGTTGAAGTTGGAATGACGGTAATGTTATGTTACTATTAGCAAATATGCATTTGATCAATTAAAGTGTTATGCTAACTAATTCAAATATTGCTTTACTCGAATCATTAAAAATCAACACGCCGATATATTCTTTTATCTTTAGCTATAATCATTTTGTTTGTTCTTCATTAAACATGGTTATAACTATGCTTTGCAAGAAAATATGTCATCTAATCCAGGTTGTAACTTCTCTTAACATCAAATCTAAAATCCCGGATAACTAAAAGCCACTCTGGCAGGGAATGTTTATAAGAATATAATAAAAAAAAAGATTATTGTTACACCACGGTTGAGAGATCGACCGTTCCTCTGGGTGACAAGCGCCGAAGCTTCCCTGTTGAGGATCGGTCGCTGACGCCGAGAGAACTAGTGTGTCCAGAGTGCCCTTTAAATGTCGAGAAGTCGCGTACGCTGACACGCATCGAGAGCCCAGCCCAGGTGGTGAGGCCTTGACTCGAGACATCAGCCCCGTTAAATCCACTGTTAGTCCTGGAGAAGATACATTGTATCACCTACTACCACTGTTAGAGTCAGAAAATCAGGCATTGGGTAAAGAGTGGTTAGCCTGACCGGGAAGCAGTAACATAGAAACCCAGCTGTCAAATCCCCAAATTAAGAGATAGAGGATGATCTTTTCGGGAAGTGCAGGGGGTTTCCCATATGTACAAGGCCTATAAATAGAGTCATAAAAATTCATTAAGTTTTTTACACTCTCACTTCTAGATTACGACAGAACTTGTAATCTACAACATATTAGTGCATGCACAAGTGGATGTAGGAAAAGAATTTTAGCCGAACCACTATAAACTCTTGTCTCATTTACTTATTTAGCATCATTAACCCCTAATTAATACGTGAGAGATTAGTGCGAATATTTTCAGAGAGTTAGTTTCTTGTTGATTAAAATCTACCATCAACAATTATCGACTACGTTTTGTTTTACTGATAAAAGAAATATATCTAACTAATCTTTAAAGGTGGTAGTAGCCTTGTAAGCATAATCAAACGGTAGGTTTACATCTAATTTCACCTTTAAAGTTTAAAGTTCATATTCTCCATCCAGGACATTGGTCGTCAAGCATCTGCCCTTTATTCAAATTTGGACTTTATGAAGGAAACAGGTCTTTTATATTTAAAAATTTGTGTTTTTTCAAAAAGCACAACGAAAGTTGAGATGGCCGAGTTGGTCTAAGGCGCCAGATTAAGGTTCTGGTCCGAAAGGGCGTGGGTTCAAATCCCACTCTCAACAATCTAGATTTGTTTTGTTTCCCTTTTTATTTATTTTTTTAATTCTCTTTCGTTGAAAAAAAAAAAATTCCCGCTTTTTCTCTCTCTCTCCATTTTCCCGGCTCGAGAAGAGCAAAAACCAGAAATCAAAAATCGAAGCAGAGAAGAAGGAAGCGAAAACCTCCATTGAAATCAATGGCACAAGCCGCGAGGCTCAATCTCCGAATGCAGAAGGAGCTCAAGCTTCTCCTCGCCGATCCCCCTCACGGCGCCTCCTTCCCCAGCCTTTCCCCCGTCTCCGCCGACGTCTCCTTGTCCTCCATCGACGCCCGTAAGTCACCAGATACTTTCGAATGTTTTGTATGTTTTTGTTGTTTTTTGGTCAAAAAAGTTTTGTTTTTGTGCAGAGATTAAAGGTCCCGAAGGAACTGTGTACGCCGAAGGGGTTTTCAACGTCAAGATCCAGATTCCTGAGAGGTATCCGTTTCAGCCTCCGATTGTGACTTTCGCGACGCCGATTTACCATCCGAATATCGACAATGGTGGCCGGATTTGCCTCGACATTCTCAATCTTCCCCCGAAGGTGTGCTAGTAATTGCTCATTGAAAATTGTAGATTCTCGATTCAAAAGTTGGGCTCATTTCTCAATTTGGTACTGGAAAATTATTTGGTTTGTGATGATATACTGCCTTTTTGGCTTGAATTTGGGGCAATTTGTGTTTCTGAATACTGCATTCGAAGATTTTGTTTCGAGAATGATTAGAAACAATTTTGATTTCGTTTTGGTTACAAGACCTAATGCTAGAAAGTAGAAACAATTTGGGGGAATTGTATTTTGTTTCGAGAATGATTAGAAAAAAATTTGGGCTCTTGATTTCCGTTTTGCATGTTATATTTCCTTTTGTATTGATGATTTTATACTTGTGGCCTATTATATATTTTGGTAACTACTTGAAAAGCTGAAATCTGATCATATTTTTGCCCATTAGCTGATTTTTAACTCCCATTGTGTGTTGTCATCTTAAGAACACAAATTCCTTAATCAATTTTGTTGTTATCCATCCTCGTCAATCAATGAGTTTATGATGAGACTAATGGTCTAATCCGAGCAGGGGGCATGGCAACCATCATTAAACATTTCAACTGTGCTTACCAGCGTCGGGTTGTTACTGAGTGAACCCAATCCGGATGATGGCCTTATGTGTGAAGCTGTAAGTGATGATATGCTCACAAATGATCTGAGAATTTGTTCTCGTTGATTATTGCTTTTCATTGATTTGGGTACTCACAAATGTGCAGAGTAGGGAATATAAGTATAATAGACAAGCTTTTGACCAGAAGGCTCGATCTATGACTGAGAAATATGCCCATCCTGGAGCGAGTGGGAATGTTGGCGCAAGTGGGTGTATTCAGACCGACTCAAATCCAAACATGGTAACAGAATAAGTTGAGGAGATTTAACTTCAAATTTTGAGTTTTTTGAAATTTTAACTCTGTCTTTGCTTTTGTCTACTGCAGGTGGAAGTTAAAACAGTTGAAAATGAGTCAAAACCTGAAGCTAACGAGTACGTCCTAAATTGTAAGAAGATATGCGGGACTGCGAGCAAGTTGACACTGCAGTCTTCAGGCCCGTCTGAGAAAAGAGTTGAAAGTGAGAAAGGGAATGAAGCTTCTAACAACAACCTTCCAGTCAAATACTCGAAGAAGCAGATGAAAGTTGAAGAAACAAAAAAGGAGTTAAAACATACAATCCAGGAGTCCAATTGGGTTCAGGAGAAGTTGAATGGGAACAGGAGAAAGTTATCATTGGTGTCTTTTGCTCAATCCCAGAAGAGCAACGACAATGAAAATGAGAAGTTGGTCCCAAAAAATATTTCATCATGTACGAAACTTTCTGTGGCTTCTTCGGGACACTGTCACAGGGAAGAGGTTAATCAATGCCAAGATAGTATATCAAAAGATGAAAACACAAATGTTGAATTAAAGAAGCTGCATGGGCTTTCCCAGAAACAACTAGGATCTTCAGAAATAGTGGATTTTAGTGGGGGGAAAATGCATGTGATCCCTCAACTATTGCCCTCAGATATCCATGTTATCAAATCAGATGAGGCTGCTTCAGTAACGCCAACTATAAACTACTCCAAACCACAACACCAAAAGGATTGTGTGGAAAGAATTGAAGAAGACTCTTCTGTGACGAGTCATGAAAAGTTCTCTTTGGTTGAGAAGAAACTTTCACTGGGTTCTAAAGGACCATCAGGGACACATAACAAAGAGAATGTAGAGCCACCTGTTTACAAGAGACCAAGGTCTTCCAGTTTTTCTGCCTCAGGAACAGTATTGCGTGGGAACGACAAGGACGATGAAAGTGGACTTGGGAACCTTGAGATGCATGGGAGAAATCAGAAGCAGTCACCGAGTCCTCTTACGCAGTTGCAGGAGAGAATCAAAAATCAGAATCAGCAACCTGCACACTCTGAGAGCCTATTTAGTTTGTCCAAGTCCATCCCTAAGCAACAGGACAGAGGGTTAAGTAAGAAGCAGTGTTTTGATCAAGTTAAAAAGGACAAGACTTTTGGACTGGCTAAGCAAAAGGAAGCAGAAGAATTACTAACATCTTATGCTGTAGTCGTCTTGGATAGTGAAGATAGCGACGAGGAAAAGAGAGCGCCTTCAAGGTCTAAACCGCTGCTAGCACGAAAGCGTCTAGGCAAGTGGAAAGTTTGAGCGTGAAGATGGTTCTAATATTCAAGTGAGATGTCATTTTTCCTTCTACATGTGAATGTTATGCACCAGATTAGGATGAGAAAGGCTGTAATATTTCATTGTCTTCAAAATATTGCATCTGAAAATGTGGAACTTGCATTTGGTTCTCACTCATGTAATTGTAGAGTGAGAATCAAATGCAACCTGTTATTATTGGAATGTACCTGCAAGTTTTGGTGTTCTTGGTTTCCAGTGGGCTAGAATCTCTCCTGTTATTTATGGACTTCCGCTGGAAATATATATATATATATATATATTTATAGTTTTTTCCTTTAGATATGCATGCATCTCTGATATACAGAGATGAGTTTCACGGGGTTAGTGTTTTACAGAGACCTTTTATGAAATTGGGCAACCAAACAAAAGTTTTGCTCAAGACATAGGTTTATAAGTTTGAATTAACTCAAAATAAGATTTGAAGAAGAATAGATAAGATATATATAGTTGGAAATATATATCGTATATAGTTTCATTTAGGACTCCTAGTACGATTCGAATTCGGTAGTCTATTATATTTATAAGGCAAAAGGTCTGTAGTTTCAGAGTTTCATTTATAACAATATTCTCGCTTAGAAACTGATAAAGGGAGAGCCAAGAAAATAGTTTCACGGATCGATTTACGCACAGAAGGAGAAAAAAGGGCTCAAGTTGGTTTGTTTCTTAATTTTCTCAGGAAGACTTTTTCTTCACTGTAAGTGATCTTTTCTTTCTTTCTTTCTTTTCGTTTTCTGTTTCTGTTTCTGTTTTTGTTTTTGCTATGTCACAGTAAATACTAGATGAACTAGCAGTCGTTCGATTCCATAAAATGAAAAGAGGTATTACATAGAAAAAGAAAAAAGACTATATCTAGAAGTAGTAAAAACCGTAGAAGTTTGAGTAGCAAAAAAAAAAAAAAAAGTTTTTTTTTTTTTTTTTTTTTCATTGATAATTAATAGTTTATGGCATTAGGAATTTCCTAACGTTGAACTCTTGTTTTGAAATGGGAATTTGTACAGGAATTATAAAAAAAAAAATATAAAACACAAATTATTTGCATGTTCTCTATTTGTAAAATATTAACTAGTTTTTAATATCAACAGTTAAATCATAGTTTTTTTTTTTTTATATATTTTTTAAGCTACGGAACTAAACACCAAAGAGTCTTACGGTTTAGATTAATCAGTAATAAGCTACGCAAAGCCTTTTTCACTGTATATATTCAAATAAATTTGAAAGGCTTGTAGTTGAATGTAAAAGGAAAAGAAGCCATTTTGAAACAAAACCAAATAGTTAACTAATGGATATGGCTTCTCTGCTTTTCCTTTTCTCATATAAGAGTAGCACTATAATTCATGCAACAAAATTATGGAACTCTAGACACTGTGAAACTCCACTAATCAATTAGGAGCTTAGAGAAAAAAAAAATCAATAACGAGAGAATGTATAAAAACTAAAGAATTGAAAGGAAAAATATGTGTCCTAGTTTAATATGTAGTAAAACAAATCATAAAAGTCCGTTTGTTTCCTGTATTCGTTTCTGATTCTGAATCATGATTCATGATTTTTTTACAGTATTTTTCTCTCACAAAATACACACGTAAAATGAGAATAGTTTTAAATCATTATTCTAAATCTATAAACTAAACGTTTACTCTAATTAACTTTAACTCTCTCTTTTTTATTTTCTCAGAAAGGCGAAGGTACTCATTTTTCTCCACCGGCTATGGAGATTCACCATCCAGTTTTCGACGATTGCATGAAACATATAAAGGTGAGCAAGTCAGCCTTATCCAATGCAGGGTTCGTTTTATCATTCTATTAAACAAAATATATTTTTAACTTATGTTTCTATCATACGACATCTGAAAATTATTTATTGACACCCTTTTCACTCGTTAATTATCTCCTCGTGTTTTGATTGTAATCCCCTTGTATTTTGTTCGTATTATAAGAGCGTCGTAGATAACAATTAAGCTCAGTAAAACAAGAAACCCTACAACTAACCATAACAAAACCAATCGGCAAGAAACTACTTATATGACATACATCTAATCTTTTTTTTTTTTTTTTTTTTTTTTTTTTCCGTGATATCATATGGCATATGAAATGAAATAATAGATGCGTTGAGTTTTTTTTTTTTTTTTTTTTTTTTTTATTTTTATAACAACTCTTAAAAGTTAGAAGTACTGTATTTGTATAATTCATTCAGATTATTCAAGCCAAAAAAAAAAAAAGAGTAGGATTTGAACTTAAAGACTTTTAAATGAAGTTAAATGTGAAATTATTGCAAAACTATACATCCAACCACATTTAGTAAACTATTTTTCCTTCTCGACCTAACTCTTTTATTTTCAGGTGGGACCCCGAAGAGCTTCAGTTTTCCATGTTGTGCCCGTAATTTGGCATCGTCCACCACCCGGATGTATAAAAATCAACACTGATGGTGCTGCTCGTGGTAGGACCGGCAAAGCGAGTTGTGGTGGGGTGTTTCGTGACTGCACCGGCTCCATCCTTGGAGCTTTCAGCGAATCCTGTGGTCATCTAACAGCAATTGAGGCTGAGCTTCAAGGTGTCATTCGCGCAGTCGACATCGCCTGGAGAGGAGGACTGCGAAGAATTTGGCTAGAATGTGACTCAACGCAAGTCGTTAAACTCGTCAACAAACTTTCATTGGACGTGCCTTCTTCTGTTAGAGACATGTGGATCATTACATTAGGGTTCCTAAAACAAATGGAGTTTTACACAGTCACGCACATATATAGGGAGGGCAACGCCGTGGCCGATAGACTTGCAAACTACGCATTTGAGTCTGCTTCCGCTTTTCAGTTTTGGGGTTGGAATGAGCCTCCAGAGTTTGTACTCCAAGAGGCGAAGATAGATGCATCTGGCCTTACCCGCTATAGGGTTAAATAGTGTATTTTTGTTTGGTTGGTTTAGTAGGAGAATTTCATATGTATGTAACTAGGTTTTAGATTTAGTCCAACCTAGTTACTTTTGTTTTTCGATGGGTCGTTTGACCGAACAATTTGTAATTTGTTTTTTATGTCATTAATAATATGTTGAGGGAGGGTAAATGATGAGGGTGCTACGGAGGTGCCAACCTAGTTGGGATGTCCTGGTGCACCTCCTGATCCCTCTCTCAATAATCTTTGTTTTGGATTTTAGATTCTGATGATCATGGTTGTCTTTGTGCTCTAAAAGTTTGAATATTACCGAAATCCCACGCATTATGTAGACAAGGAACCATTTAAAAACTACTCATTCACACACACACATGCATATAAAAGCAAATCGTAAAACTAAGAATGTGAGTAATTCGTGTTTGGTATGAGGATTTGTGCTATAGTTTGAATCGTAGTTCGTGGCTTATTACAGTATTTTTTCTCACAAAAAATTACACAAAAATCGAGGATAATTCTGAATCATGATTCTGAATTTATAAACCAAACGTTCATGTACATTAAAATGTGAGAGATATTTGAGAAGTGAGTTCTTAATACGCTGTTGAAACAAAGCAGAAGAATCATAATTTTATAACACACGATTATATATATGATGAAGTGGCTTAAAAGGATTACATGTCCCAAAATGATCTATAAATTCAGTGATTTTGTATTTTTTTTTTTCCAATGAACCGATCTTGAAATTGTCTTGCAGTAGATCCAGCTTCTCGCGTGCCATTTTTTGGAACTTGGGAGTCGTAATGGCTCATGGTTACTTTTTTTTTTTTTTTTTTTTTCCTCTCTTTGTTGAAATACAATTTTTTATATTCCAAAGTATATTTAATGTCTTTTATGTATAGCATGTTGCTACATACTTCATTACCTTGTGGGACAACGCTATTGAACAAGTTTGTTGTTACTTTCTATTTGTTGATTTTTTGAAATAACAGAAAAAATCCAGAAAATTCTTTCATTTATTTGCATTGAGTTATTTATCAATGTGCAAAATCCTTTCAGTAATGGATATTAAGTCTCAATTCTGTTGCTGACAGTGTAATTCAATTTGGATCAAATTGGGTTTCTGGTAATCAATGCTAATTATATATATATATATATATATATATATATATATATAGAAAGAAGTAAATAAGTTTACTTAAAATTAATAAATAAGCCAAATTAATTAAGTTAAATTACTGTTTTCGTCTATAACTTGTCTAGTTATGAAACATAACTTGACAAGTTATTGTCCATAATTGTCCATAACTTGTCTAGCTATGAATCATAACTTGACAAGTTTATTCATAACTTATTCGGTTATAAACCATAACTTGACAAATTATGGCCTATTAATTTTTATAACTTAAAAATTAAACTATATACTTTCTTAAGTTTTTCATATTGGCATATTTTCTACTATTTCCCATATATATATATATATTGATGCTTTTGATAAATCAAAGCTAACATTTTTCTCATAAATAAGGTTAGTAATTTGTTATATTGGATGTGTTTGCAATGTTAAACCTCTTGATATTATCTATATCTTTGTCTTTTCCATGCAAGTTGTATTAAACTTTTTTTTTTTTCGGATTTAAAGCGATTTTGGACAATGGCGTCACACACACTCAGCAATTTGGGAGGAAAACAGAAATCAAAGGGTTTTGAATTGTGAAATTTGTGTCAGCTTAGTTTAACATGTTGACCAATTGATATTAGTGTATTAATGTTGATTTTCTTAAATTTAAAATTAGAGTCTTCTGCTCCATTTGGCATCCTCATCAGATCATTGTTATTTGCCCCATATACCCTCAATAAAACAGCATTTTTCGCTTTGGTTTGAATAAATCGGTAATTTGAATTCAAGAAATAAATAAATGAAAAGATTCCTTTAAAACAAGGAGCTTTTTTTTGCGTTTCTTTTTTTAAGAATACAGGTGTTTTATATTTATCAGATGTTAGATTTGTATTAAATTTAGTTTAAAGTTAAATTAAATTAAAAAAGTAATATAGATTTCATGTTATACTTGCATTATCGTTTGATAAATTTATCAATTTAGTTTAGTTTTTATTATTTGTTTAATCCGTTGTATATCTTAGTGAATATTTAGTTATTCTTAAAAAAATAGTAAAAAAGAACACTAGAAAAATTATCTTAAAACAAAAGAATAAATAATGATTTTAAGCATACCACATAACGGTAATGCTAAAGGAAAAAGATGTCGTTCCCCAAAATCAAAATTATTTTTCTTGTTACTTTACTGTCTCTGTCTCTCCCTTTAATTATCATTGAAAAGGAATCGGCACTTTACTTCAGCAGGGAAAAAGGCTTTATTAAAGTCCATTGCTTGCTTTACCTTGCACAAATAGGTCTTAGAAAGAGGAGAAATGAGGGTAGCAGAATTTAGTTATAATAATCATGTTATACTTGCATTATCGTTTGTCTTAATTTATCAATTTAGTTTAGTTTTTATTATTTGTTTAATCCGTTGTATATCTTAGTGAATATTTAGTTAATGTTTGGTGGGTCTCTAAGAAAATCTTTTAACGGAAATAGCTTCTCATGCTTTGTGGAAAAATAAGACTTTTTGTAATATAAAAAGTTTAAGAAAATATATAGGTTAATTTTTAGTTATAGAAATCAATAAACCATAACTTATATATTTTTAATATAGTTATAGTTTAAAACCGATAAGTTATAGATAAATTTATTTCAGATGGTATTTTTATGATTCATAATCATAATTATGTTCAGTTTTTATAGATAAAAAAATAAAAAAATGAATTATGGACAATAACTTGTTAATAGTTATGATTCATAACTAAACAAACTTATTATGGACAAAAAGTCGTTGTAATTTGACCTATTTATTAACTTATTAAACTATTAACTTATTAATTTTAATTCATAAAAAAAGTCTTGAACCTAATGTTACAAAAAGCTTTTTTTTTTTTGAAAGAATCTCTCCCAAGTGAGATAATCAAATTTTTTTTTTCTTTCCATGATTCTCTCTTAGATTATTTTTACAAAATCTTCTCTTCAAAATATCTGCGCAATCTCACTAGTAAAATCTCCTTAATTATCTTAAAAAAATATCACACATAATCTCCTTCCAAAGTAACTTTACAAGAAAATCTCTCCAGAAAATCTTTCACGACTTTTTTCTCAAAATAAAATTTTCACAATTCACTTAGACTTCCTCTGAACACGTTGATCAATAAGCGTCCCTTTAATTCAAAACACCAAATCCTATTCAAACTTTTAAACCAAACCCAATGCTTTAGTCTAATTACCCACACCTCAATGTTTGTAGTATTTTAATGTTCAAATCCCAAAACTCATCTCACGCAAATCACTAACTAAGTGCAGCCAATTCATCTCCAATAAATTCAAATATGCAACTATTGAACTTAAATTTAAATCTTCTTCACATCATATTTGGATTAATTCACAAAAACAATCAAATCTGAAGTAATCTTGACTTGCAAGCTGTATCTCCATTTAAATTTGAAACTAAATCCATATCACTTTATCTGCATATAAGCAATCTTCCGTTCAAATTCAAATCACAATTTTTAATCATTATCTCCATAGATCACAACTCAACAAAATCTACAACTTCAACTGGAAATCTTATTCTGAATCTTCGTCTGCAATTCAAAATCATTTTGAACCTGTTTTTTTGAATTTTTAAAAGATTATCAATAAATTACCTACTAATAAAAATACCTAACATAATGATTAAAGATAATTATTCCTATCGGTGGAGTAAAATAACACGCTCTAATGTAAAGATTTCTGATTTTATATACTAAAAGAAAATACTAGAAGATCCTTTTCTGTTTGGATCTTTAAAATTACACTAAAATAAAAGGTTTAGTATAAGTGTAGAGCAAATATTTATCATACAAATCTAATGTGGAAAAAAAAAAAAATCTTAAGAATCATGTATTTTTTGAATCCTAATAAAATGTTTTTTTTTTTCATTTTTTATTATTATTTTGAATGTATATGTTTCCCATCTTGGATCGGAGTTGAAGCTCCCTTGTGGAAAAAGAAAAGTAGAAAAAAGAGGATGTCTCAGAAAAGAGAATTGAGATTGACATATTCCAACAACCATTCCTGATTTCCTTCAATAATAGTTTGTATGATAAATAAAAATGTAAGCAAACTCTTGATTGGATTTTTCATTGGCCTTTCAAAATGATAAATCACCAACCTCTTGTATTTCTCTTTATAAACAAATTTACAAAAGGAACAAAACTCTTGTTATAATCAGAAGCAAAAAACGAAAAGTTTATATTAATAATATGTTAACTTATTAATAATATGTTAACTTCCTATCCAAGTGTCCAACTACTCAAATTAACAAAATAAATAAATAAATAAATAAATATAAACGAAAGAAGAAACAAAAGGTTCAAAGCTGCAAAACAATATATATATATATATATATATATATATATAGGAGTGAGAAGTTGGTCAAGATTTGAGATGAATTAAAATTAATACGTCAATAGTTTACATAAGTAAATAAATAGGTTAAATTACTGTTTTTGTTTATAACTTGACAAGTTATTATCCATAATTATCCAAAACTTATCTGGCTATGAACTATAACTTGACAAATTTATTCATAACTTATCTGATTATAAACTATAACTTAATAAGTTATAGCATATTAATTTCTATAACTAAAAATTGATCTATATACTTTCTTAAACTTTTCATATTGACCTATTTTTTACTATTTTCCTCTATATATATATATATATATATACACAATTAAAATCCACCGCCTCTTTGATTACCATAGAAAAACTAGAGAATTAAACCATAAAAGAGATATCATTTTCACTCGTACAAATTTCTGGTAAATACAGTTAAAATGGTAGTTATATTTTCTATTCCAACTGACTAAAACAGTTCTGTTTTGTCCTCCTTATCTTCTTTTGTCTTAGCTAGAAGCAAACCCCCCATTTAATTTGACTTAAATGATATTTCAAGCGCAATAAAAGCCAAAAAAGGAAATAAATAAAGCAAAAAAAAAAAAGAAAAAGAAATAAATAGCCGTGGCCAAAGCAAATTGATGGTTATGGGCATCTGCGGTCCAGCTCAGCAGATTCCATCTAACTTCACCCACCTTGACTTAAAGACCCACTACCATCACCATCCCACTCAAAAAAGTAGTTCCATTGAACGGTCAAGATCTCGCAAAGCTCAACAATCCATCGTGGACTCATCAGAGAGGATTAACAAAAATTGTTTTCCGAAAATGCCCTCCCCAACGTTTAAATCGGGGTCCGCTTTCGAGACTCTTGAGTCAACCTCGTCTCCGAAAGGAAGAAAGGACTAGGACATTATCGTCAGAAAATAATATATTATTTGGCTCCTTCAGCTTCAGTTCTGAGTATAGTGGTTGAGTTTGGAAGGTATCTTCTTCGTCTTCTTCTTCTTTCTTCTTCGTCTTTGAAGCTCTTCTGCGTCTCTGGCATTGGGAGCTTCGTTAATGGTGGCGGTTGGATTTTGAGTCGTTTTGAGTTTTACAGTTGGTGAGTTTGGGAAAAGGAGCGATCGGAGATGTTGGATGGATTCTTGGGCCGAGGCTTTACCTCTAAATGGTTTGCGCTTTGATCTCTCTTCTCTCTCTCTATCTATGTATATATCGATATATATAGCGACCAGAGATGTTTATATGTGTGTGTATTTGTGCATTTTTGTTGATTTCTGGTGCGTTTTGGTTTTGGCAGCAAGTCGTTGATTAAATTGACGAAGACTCGGATCGATGTGATAAGGAGGAAGAGGAACGCGACGCAGAAATTTCTGAGAAAAGATGTCGCTGATCTACTTGCCAATGGCCTTGATATCAACGCCTATGGAAGGGTATATTTACTCGTTTTTGTTTTGTTTTGCTTTCGATTCACTCATCTTACCGATCCTTTGAGCTGAATGCCTTTTGGTGAAAATTTGATTTTCTATTTTATGCTTGGTTACCGGAGAAAAATTGAGGAAAAAAAATGATAAGAAATGATAAAAATGCACGACTTAGGTGGAATTAAAAGCTTTTCATTTCTTTGGAATGAAAAAAAGGGAAAAAACAAGAGAGATAAAATATGTTCGTAAGTTCATGAATCGATTATATAGCTCTCATGGCTAAAACCAGAGTATTTCTTGTGGTCAAACAGGCGGAGGGACTTTTAGTCGAGATGATCCATTCTTCTTGTTATGATTTCGTTGAGGGATGCTGTGATGTGGTATTAAAGCATCTTTCGATCATGCAAAAACAGAGGTATGAAACTATATTTAATGCTCTCTGATTTTTTTCATTGCATTTGACAGTAAGAATTAAGATATATTATATATTAAGCGTTTGAAATCTCCATTATAACATATTCCCCAAGGCAGTTTTGCTATAGTATTTGCCATTGTCTCTTTGAGGTCATCTAAGAAACTCTAGTTAGGCTATTTATGTTTGTATGATTTTGGGGTAGCTTGTGTAAGAAATGATTAGGAAAGGGTTTGATCTATTTCGCATTGTAGTAGTTTTTGGGATTCTTCTAATGGGTACCAGTCAAGAAGATATGCTTCTTGAACTCTACAGTTCAAGTAAAAAGATCTACAATTTGAGTACCACTATCTCATGCTTTTGGTAGTCTTGTTTGTCTAAATTGCACCTCAAGAAGAATGCATGTCTATATGCTATGATGGAATGGTTATGGCCATGAGGAGTACCAGAGATGTACATATGATTTTGCCTTGAATGGTAATACTGGCGTTACAAATCAGTATCATGTGTTAGATTTAAAGGGATTGAACTAATTTTGATGTTTCCTTTGTTATGTTGTTTTTTGTTTCTAGTGAATGCCCTGAGGAGTGTAAGGCAGCTGTGGCAACCCTGATGTTTGCTGCAGCAAGATATTCCGATTTACCAGAATTGCGTGACCTTAGGCAAATGTTTTATGAGAGATATGGAGACACTCTTCAAGTTTTTGAAAGTAAAGAGGTAATCTCGTAATGATCCACCCTTGATAACACTTTATTGATCCATCTATCGTAAAACTGACTGACCAAATTTCTTGTCAACAGTTTAAGGAAAACTTAGCATCAAAGCCTTCCACATTGGAGAACAAGGTTCGCTTAATGAAAGATATAGCATTAGAATTCTCAATAAAGTGGGATTCCAATGCCTTTGAACAAAGGGTGAATAAACCGCCACTATCTTCACAGGTATGCTCCAATATATTCTTGCTTTATTATTTGCAGTTTATTGACAACTACGATAACATCTTGAATATTTAAAACAGTTCTCTGCCATTAAAATCACAACTATTTTTCTTTTTTGAGATTTGCAGGACCCTCCCAAAGCTCATGGATCTTACCATCTCAGTGCTGATAAAACCAATTCATATAATGGAAAAGACAAGGTTCCCAGAGGAGATAATCATGGTATTTTGTTTAAGGAAAGGGTTGACCTTAATGATGGCTGTGGCAGACTGGGACATGAAAAGAGCGGTTCTGTCTCAAAAATGGATGCAGTTGACTTCCTGACAAGGCATGCTCTCTCTCAAAATGGAAGTAATTCACTTTATGGTCGGGAAGAAACTGCCTTGAAAAAGGATAGAAAGGATGGTTCAGTCTCAAAAATGGATGCAGTTGACTTTCAGACCAGGCACGTATTCTCTCCAAATGGAAATAATTCACTCTATGGTCAGGAAGAAGCTACATTGCGAAAGGATAGAAAGGATAGCCATGACAATATGCTTCAAGGCAGGCGAGAATTTGCTCCTGATAGACATGTCGCATTGAATGTGAAGGAGGATGCTACCCCAAGAACAGTTGGATTAGGCAGTTCATCCCAGAGAAATAGATTAGAATCTGCAGATGTTAGATCCAAGTTGCATTATGGTAGGGCTAATAACATTCCTGTAATAGATAGCCAAGATGCTATACTTAACGCAAAGCCAGATATGGCAGCCTCCCATGGAAAGAGCAGCGGTAAAGAAAAATTGGCTGATAATAATCCTGGTGGTCAACACATTACCGCAAATTCTTCAAGCAAGGATGAAGTTTTACCCAAGTCAAAGCCCTATTATGCTAATGCAATCCCTCCTCCTTATGTAAAACGTAATTCCAAAGAAAAAGTCAGGAAGCAGGTGACCCATTTGGGATCTTCAGATGATGGTTTTGACGGTAATGGCGTCATTAAGGATTTCGAATCAACTCTTGACAAAGCTAATACTGGTCACATCTCTAAGGGACTACACCAATCTGATCATTCTCGTCATGACAATCATCTCGCTAGATCTGATCATTCTTGTCATGAAAAAAATCTTTCTGAACCTGAAAGACTGGAGAATCATCATCATGAGAAAGATCATATTCATCAGGATGATGTTATTAGCAATCCCATACCGAAACCAAGATCAATGAGGAGGAAACACTCAAAATCACGTTCATTCCAGAATGATGCTGGCGACTTTGAAGAAGCAGGGGTTTTACTAAGAAAATCAAGAAGCAGGAGAAGGGATGATTCAAGGCGAGGCCTGCAAATCTTGTTTGATGAGGAACACCATCGGAAAGATGAAGAGGAGAGGATAATTGACAAACTGCTGATCCATTACAGTAAAAAGCCATCTGTCTATGAACCAGGAAAACCAAGGAGAAAGTCCAAAAGTCGACACGCACATCATGAAATTAATGATGAATTCCCTCGGAATGGAAGCGGGGATGGATCTGACAAGGAGTCGCAAATGACCCCTCCCCCTACACGCTCCATTTCCCTCCCTCACGGACACACAGACACAGGTCCATCGGCAGCAACGAAAGTTTTTACTCGTGCAGCTTCCTTTCAGCCGGAGCAATCAGAGGGGGCTCGGCACGTGCATCCCAAGTTGCCAGATTACGATGATTTTGTTGCTCGGCTTGCAGCTCTGAGAGGAAGGTAAATAAGTGGTTGAGCAACCAGAATCTACACTCAACATTGGCATGATTGGAACCATTGCCATCTTCTTGCATTTGTTTCCTCCAGTTGGTTTTTCGATGTCTTCGACAACAATTAGCAAGAAACGCACTTAAATTCCTCCTTAGACAATGGCATCTATAGCATTTACACTACTACATTTTTAATACAATTTTAGATCTGTTCATTGTAAAAGTTATAACGGTGTGTGTAGCTTCAGTTCATAAAGTTACTGCAAGTGTGGACTCAAGTTTGACGTTGAGATTGCTTATACTTGTACCATAAATCTTTGACCTAAAAAATGGTGTTGCGAGTCCCACATTGTTCCATGATGACTTGTTTTAATTGCTTTAAGGGTATGTTCTTATTGTATTGTTTAATAGTAATATAAAGTTTAGTGATATTTATATAGTGTAATTTAATATGAGATTTAAAATTAATATAATATGAGGTGTAATATCTAATACGGACGAAAATTTATGCACTATAGACTATTATGCAATTTAACTTAAAATAACATATTAAAAAAATATAAAATATTTCACAAATATCAAGGCTCAGGATTGGGTTTTGGGACCGACATTGGGGTTGAGTTTCAGGACTAAGTGATGTTGGGTTAATATTTTTTAAAATTATATTTTGACTCATAAACCTTTTGAAAATTATATTTTGACCCCTAAATTTTTTTAAAAATTATATGTTGACCACTCAGTTTTCCAAAATTATATTTTACCCCTTAATTTTTGAAAATTACAATTTGACCATTTTCATTTTTTTTTGTGCAAAAACCTCTATGTAGCAACTTTATTTTTCCCCTTGTTTCTTCTAAATGTTGGGTTCGGGTCAAGATTAGAGTAGAATTAGATTATGATAGTGCCCCAAACATACTCTAATTTAACTTTTTACATTGGCGTATTTTTCCCCTAGCATACCGTGTCTTACAGTTAATGGTGGATTTTAGTATTATTGCCAATTTTAGAATTAAATACAGTAGTATGCTGAAGCTACCAAATGACCAAAATGCCCTCAACTGTCAGAAAACTCCCCTCTGCCAGCTCACAGCACAAAAAAGCCTTCACATTCCCCAGGCCTTTTTGTCTCTTTCGAGATGTGCTCACTGCTTCCCCATCTCCCTTCCTTGTCATAGGTGCAGCCTGCAGGTACCGTTTCCCGCCAAAAAAACCTTCTTTCCCACACATATATTGCCGGATTCCTTCACCACCTCACACTCTACTAACTATAGAGAGAGAGAGAGAGAGAGAGAGAAACAGAGAGACAGAGAGATGAAGGGCACGTCCAAGGTGATAATGGGGGCAACACTAGTAATGGTGGTGAGCCTTGCCATGGTATTAGGCCTAATCTTGGTGCTGCTAGCTGAGCTCTACTGTTCTCTCTTACTCCGCCGCCGTCAGCTCAAAATCAGCACCACCAACGCCACCACCGCCTCCGCCGCTGCTGACAGCACCGCGGAGGCAGAAACCGCGGCCTCATCCTCATCACGCCTCCAAGACCAGTCACCAGAACCAACTCCGTCTCCTCTAAGTAGTTTCCATGCACAGGGTGTTCTTCAAGCTCCAAGAAGCCTCCTCTTGCCTGCAATTTCCTTCAAAGAAGACTGCCTCCAAGCAAAGAAGGAACTTTCTCAACTCCCTGATCATCATCAAGTTATTGACATCCCAAAACAAGAACATAACCACGTGGGGATGGTTTCCAATTCCACTGCTTCCCCGTCGATTTCGTTCGTGCCGTCGCCGCCGTCGCCGCAACCGGCAGAAGAGGATAAAACGGAAGGTGGGAATGTGACTAGTACTAGTTGCAATGAGAAAACTTGTGGTGATGGTGGTAAAGAGCATTTTGTGTACATTTCAAATCCCATTTATGAGAACAT
Source organism: Morus alba (assembly GCA_012066045.3). Lineage (NCBI taxonomy): Eukaryota > Viridiplantae > Streptophyta > Magnoliopsida > Rosales > Moraceae > Morus > Morus alba. The sequence continues at coordinate 16,896,217 of CP050232.2, forward strand.
AGAAAGCGGACTCAGTGGATCAAACACCCCATTTGAAACTCCCGACACTTCTCCTTCAAGGTTAGAAATGGGGGGTTCTGATTCTTCTCCTTCTTCAGGAGAAGATGAGATTGCCAAGCCAAGTCCATTAACACCGCCATTAACGCCAATGAAGAAGCTCCCGGCGGAGGGTTGCTCAGTTTCTCTTAGAGACGCCAGATCTCTAGGCACTTCAGGCAGTGACTCCAATAGTAACAATGGCCACTCGTCATCTTCCTCAGGTTCTCCTTGTACTTCTCCTTCTTGGTGACTTAGGTTTTTTTTTTTTTTTTTTTTTTTTTTTTTTTTTTTTTTTTGGTTTTCTGATTTTATTGTTGATTTTGGGATGTTGATATTTTGTGAATAAAGTAATGGAGGGTGCTTAAGAATCTGAGAAAAGATGGTAACTTTTTCACTGCATGCGTTGGTCATGGCTCGTCCATCCAAGCCACGCCTAAGACAACCTAAGTTACTCAGCCCGCCCTCTGTCTTGGCTACTCCTTTTTTCCTCTCAATTCTGCCATTCTTCTTTTGTTTTCATTTGCTTGTGTAGTTATTGATGGAATGATATAGCAGAGTTAGCGGTAGAATAAAAAAACACTATTTTTTATTGAGAATTTATTGGTGTTCTCTTTTCTAAAAGTTAAATTAAATCAAAAGTTAAACTAGATTAAAAAAAATACCGGTCTTTTTTAAAAAAGAAAAAACTAGATAAAGTTTATTTTTTTATTTTTATTTATTTATTTATTTTGGATTGCGAGAATGCATGTGAGCTGTGAACGGTGGAAGAAGTAAAGGACTAAGAAAGAACCAAAAAGGTGATAAGAAGACGGAAAAAAAAAAGAGAGAGAAATGGAAAAATCACTCTGTTTTTGAGGAACCTCGAATGCTAATTTCAATGTGTTGACGCCAAAAAGAAAAAAAAGGAGAAATAAATACTGTCAGTTGCGAGGTGTTTGTCCACTTTGATAAGGACGAGTCTCTTTGTCGTTGGTTTTCATCAACTCCATTAGGCAAGAAAGAAGCTTCAGTTTCTGCACTGACTGAATTTATTAGTTTATGGGTTTTAATCAGTACTACAAAATTGTCATTACTTCTCCCCAATTATTTATATACATATATATATATATATGGCCACCACATAAAGTTTAAAAAAAAAAAATGGAAAGCTCATTTATTTTGTGTCATGAAAATGTGACCACATAAGTCACCGGAGGAAGAGCATCCTATGTTAATAGTGAGTGCCCAGTGCCATAAAGCTGGATAAAAAGGATTTTTTATTTTTTTTTTCCTAACTGATGTACCCTTTCAAACTTTCGTTTGTCATTTCGGGATTCTCAAAGATTGGCCCTTGACTTTATAGATAGTGATTTTCGCTTGGTACTATACTATGAATATGATCTCTAGACGTGATTAGATAGAAGGGGCAGTGTGAAGTAATTCTTATAATATGTTTAGTATTTAGATTCGTTTTTTGATTTGAATTAATAAGTAGTGTGAAATTATTCTTATAATATGTTTAGTATTTAGATTCGTTTTCTGATTCGAATCATAGTTTGTGATTTGTTGCAGTATTTTTTCTCATAAAAAATACATGTAAATTAAAAATGATTCTAATCATATAGTTTTAATTTATAAACCAAACGTTTCTTAATGACCGAGGAAAGATCTAAAAGAAAAAAAAAAAAAAAAAAAAACCCTATAAACTATAAATGGAATTCCATGGCCAACAATTAGAAACAAACACTGAACCTGTTTGATCCAAGTTTACAAGTCATTTGTCATCCTTTTATTGGTGAGAAAAATTAATAGGAAACTTTAATTTTCAGCTAACCATACTTGTATTCTGCTTGATAAGATTAACGTTGTAATTGTCCGAAGAAAAGATTTAACTTTGATAGAAGGCCCTTTTCTTTCTACATGAGCTGAAAAAATGTATATGTTGCGCATAGACAAATAAACATAAAAGTAGCATGTAATGAGATTTTGCTGATGGAAACGACAGTAGATTCCGCAATCGTCCTGAAAAAAAAAAAAAAAAAAAAAAAAAAAAAAAAAAAAAAAAAAAAAACACCATTACTTTGACGGACAAAGTGAGTTTTTTTGTATAATTTTTATGTTTTGATTTGGACTATAATGTCTCAGCTTCCTTAATTGGCGGCTGATTATTTAGACAAAGTGATTTCTTTGTATAATTTTTATGTTTTGATTTGGACTATAATGTCTCAGCTTCCTTAATTGGCGGCTGATTATTTAGACCTAAATACTGCACGTAAAGGAAACGAGATTTGCTGTATGTTTTTAAATGATACTGGTCTGTTTAGTTCACTGATTTGAGTTTTTAATTTTAATTGAGATATGATTTTATATGAAAGCTTTTTACTGTAATAAAAAAGTTAAATGTGATTGTTTCTGAGAGTTTTTTACTGTAGCAAAACTTAAATTTTAAACTTAAACCAGTAAAATGAACATGACTTAACTATTTTGAGTTTTATATTCATTTCTTGAGTGTTAAAGAGCTATTACAATGTCCATGAAAAAAAAAAAATCAACTAAATGGGCAGGTTTTGGAAGCTAGCCAAAATGCTAATAGAAACTCCTTATATTTAATGAGCCATGGTATTCCATCACTTTTAGTTAGTCCTTGAAATGATTGGGGAAAACCCGTGGACACAGTCAAAAGACAAGAAATAAGAAAGTAAGTGAAAATCATTTGTATCATAATAAGGGAGTTTTTTTTTTTTGGAAAGACTAGGAAAATAAAATTATTAGTAATTTTTTTAAAAAAAATTTTCAGTCATTATATTTATATTAAAAATTGTATATTCTGTATTATTTTTTTTAATTTATTTTAATTTTGATTAAATTTAACGGTTAAAAAACTATTTTCACTGATAAGAAATATATTTCCTTTCATAAAGTAACAGAAAAAATAATTAAAAAAATGAAATTTTATCCTAGACGAGGCCAAAGTTTTCTTGGTTTTACGAAATGGCCATATGCCATGTAAAGGTACCAACTTTCAACATGTTTGGTGAGTAAGTTTAACGGGAAGATAGTGAGTCTTGACCATAACCTCATGTCCTTGACTTACGGTTTTTTGCTAACCAGTCCTTGACTTGTGGTTGAATATGTAACTCTCTGAATCTTGAGCAGAGTTATTTTATTTTATTTTATTTATTATTATTTTGTGCTGAGATTCTTTAGTAGAGTTATTTATTGCTTATGCTTCATAGCATCACATGGTTTTGGTCAAATTCTTTACTGATACTGACAACGGATAGTATGTATTTGGACCAAATATACTCGTCTTTGATCAGAATTTTTTTTTTTTTGGGTGAAAATGATATCTAGAAAAAATAAATAGATAAATAAATAAATACCGTCCAATAGCAAGAGAGCACCTCACACAGTGCAACAAAACAGTCTTCTCCTGCTTTCTCGTGACCCTCTATCCAATTTCATCCCAGTTGGACGTGGAGGAATAGACTTAGCCAATCTCTTTGCTATATAACGAAAAAAGAAAAAAAAAAAAAGGAAAAGAAAAAGAAAATTTCAATTGCATTACACAAATGGATGGAGAACTCAAAAATACGGGACAACCTATTACTTATTATTATTTTTTCTGAAACAAAGGGACAATCTATCTAACTGCGGGTTGATTTTCACCATATTTGAATCCCAACTACAAAAACAATATAGGTCATCTCTAATATAAACATTAATGTTAATCATATATTTACTAATATGAAATGTTTTTTTTTTTTACTCTAATGTATAATGTCATTTGAAATATTAAATCTATTTTTTCTCATAATTATTAAACTTTAAAAGTTGTAAAAGTAAATTTATATATTTAAAATAATTAAAAAATGTAAAAATTACATTGATTACATAAAAAAGTAAACATTTCAACAAATAATAATTAAATATCAAATTTCTCATATACTATATTTAGTGAGAAATTTACTATAAAATATTAAAGATGAGAAATTTGACCTAATAAATAGCATTGTATTGGATAGTATTTTTTGCACTCATACTAAATTTGTAATTGATACATCAATTATAACTAGTGACAGACCCAGCCTTTCACTTCAGTAGAGACGTACACTAATTTTTTTAACAAATTATTTTAGGGATGACATATAATAAAATATATTTATTTTAATGGAGGCATATATTATTTCAATGATAATTTAAATATAAATTTTAAAATTTTTAAAAGTAATATTTTTTTAAAAAAATTTTACCCCCACTGAACTTTACTTAAATCCGTTACTAATTATAACATTTCATTAAAAATGTTATACAATCTAGTAGTCCACTCAGCCAAAAAAAACCTATTAGTCTGATTTCCGGCTACTGAGCGACGGTTAGATACATTTAGACCGCGGTTAAAAATCGACTTCTTCTTTTTTTTTTTTTTTTTTTTTTTTTTTTAAATGTGAGTCCCGACAACAAAAAGTTTTGATGGTGTAGATTGATTTAACTATCATCGTGTGGCCGGAAAACGAACGAACTGCATAATACATCCCAAATTAACGGTTTGTGTTGTAGTTGTGTCTCAAACATTATGAGCCCTTAACCCAATTGGGCACTCTTATTTTCCATCCTTAAAAATAAGAGATTAATCCCAAATGTAAATTCATGCAAGAGGATCTTTTTGTCTAAGATGGATTAATGGTTGCTGGGTTTGGTTCTATATGCAGGTATCAAAAGGCTTCTGACTGGTTTGGCATCAGACACTGATTGACAGGAAAGTTTTTGCTATAATCACACGGGAATGATTACCCTTTTCATGCAAAGTCGGTTCAGAAAATAGGGCAATAAAAGTTACCTATTTCATAAAAAAGTTCGTTCACATTCTGAGCAGTTTTTGCAGACGTTTCCAGGAAGAACAATCCATTTTCTTTAGCATATTGCTCACCTTCCTAAAGAAAAAAAAAAAAAAAAAAAAAGAGGGGGAAAAATAGTAAATGGGGACAGTATTTTGCTTTCTTGACAGTATCAAATAGAGAATTCAATTCTAGCGCATACGCAAAAAAAAAAAAAAAAAGGAAATATTTGATTGTTAATACCTCAGCGCCTACTTTTCTCTTTTCTTCCAAGTCGGCCTTGTTAGCTGCCAAGAACATGACTAAATTTGGATTTCCTGACATTGTACGACATGAAATCAAATAATTGGACGTGGAATACATTCTGAAATTCTTAGAAGTTGAAAAAGGAAAACGTTTGACGATGTCCAACTTAAATAATAGCTACTCTGGTTAACAAATATTGCCATGACTCGAGAAATATTTTAATAAAATTTTAGCATTGAAAAATCTTGTCAAACTAAACAACTTTTTCTATGTATTAATTAAGGAAATAGGAAAAAGAAAAATGGGGCGCACAAAAATTTAGAGCCACAATTAATCCGAAGTGTTTAGTTTCATGAGGATTAATTAGGAGATTACCTTGCCTCTGCAATTCTTGGATCCACTTTTTGGCCCGCACAAATGAGTCCTGAAGTTAAAACAAAAACAGATAAGTAGACAGATCATTGATTCCCAATTTAGAATTGCAACACTTCAAATAATTTTTACAAGGAAATCTTGACATTCTTATTCTTATGTAAATAAGTTAGCAATGGATGCCATAACTATCTCCACTTATATTTCAACCATAAAAAACAAGGCATGCTTGCTCCAAATTCTAAAACTAGCATAATATTTGTTGATGGAAAACAAAGGCTTTGTGCAAAAAGCTAAGACAAAATCAACGACGTCCATGGATAGTTACCGTGCTTGTGACATCATAAACGACAACTGCTGCGGCTGCGCCGCGATAATACATCGGAGCCAAACTGTGGTATCTTTCCTGCCCTGCTGTGTCCCATATATCAAATTTTATGGTGGCTTCATTCAGTGACACCACCCGAGTGAAGAATGCTGCTCCGATTGTTGATTCCTAGTAAAAACTATGTACTTTAGTATTATGGTTTTGGGTGAGGAACTCCAACGAGAGTATTAAACATGATAAACAAAGAAAGATCATGGCACAAAAGTTAACCTGGTAATCGTAGAATTGACCTTTGGCAAATCTCAGTACCAAACTTGTTTTTCCAGTTCCCATGTCTCCAAGAAGAACCTGGCAGAGGTTTTTAACATTGTCGACTATTCATGTCAATAGCCTTCTTTTGCTTACTCAACAACCAATATTATATGGATATCCATACGGTAAAAGAGGTCGTTTCAAATACACTACGGGATTGAAATCAAAGTTGGTCTCCATAAGCAGGTATTAGAAGTTAGAATATAGAACTATTGAGGAACCACCTATTCTAAGGAAGCATTTAGGAGAATAGTAAAACTAATGTAGTATCGAAACAGAAGGTCTTGAGTTCGGATGATCGGATCCCTTATTATTTCACCCTCCAAAATTGTCATCAGAATTTTAATTAAATATTTACGTGTTAAGCCTAGTAATTAATGTTTACCTACAAGGACCGTTGGGATTTTAGTTAAATATTCACGTCTCTGTCCATTCTAATTAATAATTACCTAAAATTTTCATTGCCCAACAACACAAAAAGAACTGATCAAATTAAGATAAAGGAATGTATTCATTCCTTCAGGTTTCTTGGTATTACATTGGGATAAAAATCCAATTTCCCAATATTTTGTATGAGAATCAAAGAACCAACTAAGCTCAAATATGATGGAAAAACTCTTTCCATGAATATGAGACAATCAACAGCTCAACAATACATGATAATAACCAAAAAAAAAAAAAAAAATCTAAAGAAAGAATTATTTTTCATTGCCTGGTATTACATAAATTTATGATTGTATTATCTATCAACATTGTAAAAAATACAAATAACCCGATTTTCTACTTAGCAGAGAATCAAGGAAATTAAACAAGCAAGACATACCTACCAGTTTGGCTTGTATATTCTTGTTTCCTGTCCTGATCGCCATGGAAATATGGATTCTTGTTCAGAATTTTAGGAGGCTAAGATCTGAAGCCAAAGACCAAAGATAAATGTAATGCTGAAAAACATTGTAAGAAATAAATCTATTCATTACCATTTACCATATGAAGGCAAAGGGGACGAATGAAGATTGCTATTTCCAGGGCTCTTTTTGCCGTTTACAAGGAGACTTGAGCCAGTTTAGAGGTCTTTATATTCAAGTATGTGGCGACGTGGAAGAAATGAAAAAGGGATTGGCAATAGTGATACCGGAATGGACTGGTAGTTTAGACGGTTGAATGTTGACTGGTAAGTTAGTTGCTCTTCAGCTGTGCTTGTTTCTATCCGTTTCCTCGTCTCAATTACAGAAATATAACACTAGATTGTCGAATTACAAACATACCACTTTTGCAAAAAATAAAAAAAATAAAATAATAATAATAAAATAAAAAAAATAAATGTAAATTTTTTACAGCACAGCTTGGATAAGACTACATACTAGACACTAGCTAGACAACATTAATGCATACATATTTATGTAAGTTTTATCACACTTGTTTGTCTTCTTTTTACGGCAAGAAATGATTAAACTAACAATTTTGTATTGAAATAATCTAATAACTTTTTGAGGACTTATTCTTACTAAAGAAAAAGTACAAGAATAAAACATTTCATTAGGCATGTTCTTCGTACTAGTAAATTAAGTAGTGTTACTGACTTAAATTGTATAGTGATTCCACTTCGATTACATATCTAATGTGCTGAGTTTAAGATAGCCTTGATTCTTTTGTACCTATAATGAGATTTCCTTTTACCTTTTTGCAAGTATAATTTCATAAGACTTCTATAACACCTTGAGTTTTAGTGGCTATCTCCGTTTTGGGGCGTCGTTTCTGTTTAGTGCTAATTATTTATGCAAAATAAGGTGTTATTTTCGCCTTCTAGACTTTTTTTTTTTTTTTGTGTCTTTATTTTCAGTCTATAATAAAATAGGTGGTTTCCACAATGTTTAATTTTGTTGTGAGTAAACCCGTTAGAATTGGTTTCTCTCAGTGCTGTGGGTGGCTGTTGTGATACGAATCTTTAGGTCTTAATTAATGATTGGTGTTTTCCATCGGTCGTAATGGAGAAAGAACCATATTGGTGCTTTACACCTTTTTGGGTTCCTCTTAACTTGACTCGCATTCTATCCTCTTGTATGATTCATTAAAATTTACTAGAGGAAGAATCTCAAAAATAATTTACTGAAGGAAGTAATTTAGGGTTGTCGGTCGGAGTTAAGTGTTCTTGTGTAAATAGCTCATTCTCATTAGTGGGGGTAAAAAAACTTGACAACCCGATGAACCCAATTAACCCAACTCACAATAACATGAATCCAACCAACTCAATTAATAGATCAACCCAACCCACCCAACCCCACTATTAATTGGGTGGGATGTTTGAGTTTTATTTTTTATTTTTTTTTAATTCGACTTAACTCGAACCCATCCAAGCTATTTATAATATATAAATAAATATTTTCTTACCTCATAATATATTGTATGTATGATATTATACATTTATTACTTGGCAACTTATTATATTTTATGTTGTATGAGTTTTTTATTATTATTTGTTTGTTGGTTTACAACTTAGATATTTAAACTTGTTTTGCATTATGCTTTTATCTTTATATTGGTCTATAATTTATGAGACAATTTTAGAACTTATGAAACTAATATTATGATGAAAGTTAACTTTCTTTTCATATGTTTCTTATTTTGGGTTAAATAGCTAGCTTTATTTATTAATTATTTCTTTATTATGTTCAATGCGATCAACTCATCCAAATTTTAATTGGATGTGTTGATTTTAAATTTAGGTTAATTGAGTAGGTTAAATTTAAAATCAACTTGGTATGGGTTAAAAAATCTCAAAAACCGACTAATCCACTCGATATTCACCCTTACTCATTAGTATTATCTTGAGTATTTTCTTGATTTGAAATACAATTACCATTTCAAAAAAAAAAAGAAAAAGAAAGCCTAAATGGGTTTCTTTCTTTTGAAAATAATAATTATAAGCATAAGACCTTTTGGTGTAGTGGTACTAAGATTACAGGTTTAATTTTGTGTTGTATAAAAAAAAAATGACAATTATAAAATGATATAAAACTTATAATGTTTATGATCATATCTTGCTGTCTTCCACTTCGACTTTTGGTGGCTAAATTAATGCTAATCATTCCGGTGTAAAGATCTTGGTTGCCTCAAATGATAATGACTTTTTAGAGTATAATAATTAGAGGGCAATCTAACTTTTTAAAGGCCTGTGATACGATCTTGAAACACACACGCATAACACTTCCTTGCAATTGGTAGCTTGAGCGTCCATTAAGGCGTCCAAGTTTCTTAAATTAATTTAAATGTAACAACTTGTTTGAAATCAAAACTATATAATTTACAATTAATAAACTACATGTATGGTGATTTTAAGTAAATAATTAATCTAAAATATATTAGAAAGAGAAATACAATCACATAATGTTGATATAAAAACAGCTACAAAATAAATTTTTATTGGATAGATATGCTGCCTAAACATAATAACGTGATATATACACGTTTAAAACCCAAGTAAGAAATACAATCATATAACGTTAACTATTGTTTCCAACAAGAAATAAATAAACAAGTTTATAAATAATAATAAAAAATCAAAGAAAATAATGGCCCGTTTGATTACACGTTTAAATAAAGTGATTTTGATTCTGAATTCAAAATTTATAAAATAACTCATTCACGATAATTTTTTTTTTATTTAAATTTAAGTAATTTACACAAATAGTCCTCAAACTCTTTAATAGGTAACAATTTAATCCTTAATATTTTTTTTAACAAAACAATCCTCAACTTTTTAAAAATGTGACTGTTTAACCATTTTTGTTAAATTTTTAACAAAACATGTGACGTAACCCTTTTTTAATAAAATGACTTAAATGCCCCTAAAAATTATCTTTTTCTCCTCAACATCATGATCATCTCCGTCTCCGTCTCTGACTCCTGATGATAAACCCGTCTCCACTACTCGGCGGAGATGGTGATCTCGGCAGTGCCCCACTCATTGCAACATGCCATCTCCACGTTCCTCGCCCGAAATGTTCAACCGCGAATCATCACCATAATCCCTCTCCCTCTCTCTTTCCCTCTCTTTTTTCTCCCTCCTCTCCCTCTCTCCTCCCGCTGCCTTCTTTCGAGCTCCTTCCACATCTTGACCTCCATCAATTTCCGCTTCTTCTCCCTATTATAATCCTTGTAATCATTCGACCACGTCGGATCATACTTTTCAAGGACCGTGGACGTAACGCCCACCAAAGCAGGCTGAGCGACGGGCCCTGACGCCACCGCAGGCGACGCCACAACTTTCGGCTACGCCGAATTCCCTGATTTCTGCTTGTTCTGCGTCTTTAGTATCGTCTGCGGCAGGGCGAAAACCGAAACGGGTTTACGGAGGGTGGGCGGTGCCATTTTCGTGCTGGTAGACCAAACTGTGGAGTTGCTCGGCTTTTCTTCATCGGCCGAGAGAAGGAGAGAGAGAGAGAGTGAGAGATGAGAGAGAGAAAGGGAGTTTCTTTGGTATTTTATCAAAATATTATTTTTAACAAGATTATGTGTTTTGTACATAATTAATTCTGTTAAAAATTTAACAAAATTTAATAAAAATAATAAAATTATCACATTTTAAAAAGATTATGAGTCGTTTTATTAAAAAAAATTAAAGACTAAAAGTGTATTGAGAATCATTTGTTTAAATTATCTTTTGAATTTTTTAGAAGAGTAAATGTGTGAGAATAAAAATTATAGTTTAAATTTATGAACGGACCCTAAAATTAGACTTCTTTGCATTACGTGGCATCACCAATGAGTTCAAATTGCAACTTCTATAAAGTCCGTTCACTTCGTCGATTCGAGTTTAGAATTCGGGTTTTGCTACAGTAAAAAGCTTTCAGAAACAGTCATATTTAACTTTTTTACTACAATAAAAAGCTCTCACATAACATCACATCTTAACTCGAATTAAAAACTCGAATCAACGAACTAAACGGACATGCTCTTCTATACATACATATATAGTCCAGCTCCAGCTTATAGAAACGGAGCGAGAAATTGTCAAATTTTCAGATAAGAAATATGGAATCAGCTGATGAGGAAAATCTGAGAGGCCAAGCCGAGATATGGAAGTACATGTTCGGCTTCGTGGATTCCATGGCCTTGAGATGCGTTGTGGAGCTCCGAATACCCGACGTCATAAACTCCCACGGAGGCCCAATCACTCTGGCCCAAATAGTTTCCTCAATTCCCGAGGCTTCCTCCCCAGATATTTCCTGCCTCGCGCGTATCATGAGACTTCTGGTCCGCCGAAACATCTTCACCGCACATCACCCATCATCGGACGGCTCAGAAGACATCACTCTCTACGGCCTGACCCACTTGTCGAGATGGCTGCTGACGTGTGAGCAAACTCTGGCTCCGATGCTTCTGTGGCAGACCGATCCGACGTTGATGACTCCGATGCACTACTTTAGCCGATGCGTCAAAGGTGGTGGAGTTCCCTTCGAGAAGGCCTATGGAAGCGGGATGTTTGCTTTCATGTCTGAGAATGAAGAGTTCTGTAAGGCGTGTAATGATGCAATGGAATGCACGGCCAGGATCATTTTGAAGGAAATCCTGTGCGATAATCAGTGTGGTGATCATGTGTTCGGTTGTTTGGGGTCGTTGGTTGACGTGGGTGGTGGGACCGGTGGAGCCTTGTCTGAGATCGTGAAATCTTATCCGCACATCAAGGGGATCAATTTTGATCTGCCGCATGTTGTCTCCAAGGCTCCGGTATATGCAGGGGTGAGCCATGTCGCAGGGGACATGTTTGAGAGCATCCCCAGTGCTGATGCTGTTTTCATGAAGGCAAGCTTACTAATTAGCCCTCTTTCACTTTTTAACTGCTCTCCCTCTCTCTCTCTCTCTCTCTCTGTTTAAAATTACGTGCACTCCACTCCACCAATAAATTATATATTGAATCTCAAATTACAGTTTCCGTCATCCACACCACACTGTCAGGTGAATATTTTTTTAGGAACAATAATAATTACAGTCTGGTTGTGTTTAGCTGGGTGGAAAAGAATGCAAGAGAATTCTAATTTGATATTTGGTTAGATTTATAAGAAAAAAATGATCATTTAAAATGAATGATCATTCACTTATTTTAAATGAATCATCATTCCTTTCTCATATGAGAGGAATGACTATTCTAAATTTATTTTTTATTTTTATTTTTATAATTATCCTTTAATATTATAATATAATTAAATATATATTATGTAGTAGTTATATCTTATAATATCATATATAATAAAAATATTATAATATAATATAGTTATAATAATATAATAATTAATTTATAATATAATTATAAATTATAATATATTTATTTAATATTCTATAATAATATATAATATATTATAACGTAATTATATCTTATAATATAATATATAATAATATTACAATATAATATATATAATATGATATAATATAATATAGTTGTAATATTATAATAAATAATATCATAATTATATTACATGTATTAATTATAATATATTTATTGTATATAATATAATATAATAATAATTATATATTATATTGTAATTATATATATTATATTATAATATAATATAATTAGTTGTAATTTTTAATTATATTATAATTGAATTATTATTTTTTATTATATAATCTTATAATATATTTTATAATGTTATAATTATATTAATAATTTTAATAATATTATTATATTATATATCATAATTACATAATATATATAATAATTATTATATTATATTATATTACATTTTATATATTATGTTAATAGATAAAATATTGTTGTTATATATAGTATAAGAGTAAGTTTGTCAACATGAAAATATGAATGTTCTATTCTAAAGAATTCTTAAAATTATAACTAAACAAATGAGTCAACTTTGTTTTTCATTCCATTCCCATTACTATTTTTATTTACATTTCCATTATCATTCTCTCACGGTAACTAAATACACCCTCAATGATTTATATATATATATATATATATACACTCATATAACTATGTACATGTTTAATAAAAAAATTATATGAGAAATTTTCTTCATAAAATATATATTTTGCCACTATTACACATGCAATGATTACATATTTGTAAACACAAAGTATGTGTGGTGTGCAACGGCTTAAGTAATTGTCCTAAAGGGTATTAGCGTGTAGAATAAGGGAGTGTGGCATTACAATTATGGATAAAAGTTAGTTGGTAAAAGAAAACATTTATCTATCGAGACTTTCTCCGGTACGTTAACATATTGGTGGATTAAACTTTTTATTTGTCAGATTTATATAAAATCAAGTAAAAGTCAAAAAGTATACATATCCAACAGTTAAAAAAATTAACCTACCAATACATTAAGCGCACTAGAGAATCTTTCTTATCTCTTATAGACTAATGTTATACATATTTAAATTGATTGTCATACATAAGAAATTTATTCTTATGCCTTCTGCAAGTACATGTTAAAGTGTTACTAGGATCAGTCCTTGCAAATTAAAGACCATAGCCAAACCTCATATGTATACTTGAGCGATCCTAAATATAAAGGAGTACATTTATTTTGTGTAATAATGAATTTGTAAAGTTATAACAACAAATAATTTAGTTTTTGTAGATCAATATTACAACTTTTTAAAGTCGTTACATAAAACAAATATCATGTTACAGTCCAATTACTACATAAAAGATGTCACTCGTTCTATTATTGTACATACATGATAGTATAAGATAATTTATATAATTTGTATATATGCAATATTATATTCGTGTCTTTTGGGCTGATTACTAGTTGTACTGTTCATATACACGCACTTTGTGTTTTTTTTTTTTTTTTTCACGCGCTATATATAAATAAAAGCGTTCCTTTTAAAAAATAAAATAAAATAAAGGGTGCTTACTTATTCACTTTTGCCATGCATTACATACGGAACTCGGTGCATTTTTGTACAATGTTTTTATTCTTCTTGTTCTTTAGACGTACTGAACCTCTCTGGGAATTCGAAAAATCAGTAAGAGAAAATGATTCGCAATATGAAATTCAATTCTTAAATTGTTTTATGCTCCCCATGTGTGTTCAGATCCGTATATATGGATATAAATATACGTATCCATATTTAAATTACTCGTTATTTTAGGGAAAAAAATTAATATATATATATATATATATATCTAGCTAACTTTCACATTAACAATGCAAAGCAAAAGGCATGACATATAGTAAAAATATTAATTTCTTTATATGGCAGTGGATAATGCATGGTTGGATGGACGAAGATTGTGTGAAGATTTTGAAAAATTGTCGAAAAGCAGTACCAGAGAAAAGTGGCAAAGTTATTATAGTGGATGTAGTTTTGGATCTAAAAGGCAGTGGATTATTTGATGACATGGGCTTGATATTGGATCTCTTGATGGCTGCACATTCTTTGGGTGGAAAAGAAAGAACTGAGAAGGAGTGGAAGAAAATATTAAAAGAAGGAGGTTTTTCTTGCTACAAAATAATCAGAACTTCTACCTTTTTATCCATCATCGAAGCCTATCCAGACTGATTATCATCTCATTAAAAACTCGTTCATATATATATATATATATATATATATATTAATGAATAATAATAAGTTGGTCTGTGTCTTGTTATATGATCTTATCTTGGTTTGTATAACTAATACACTGGTATTGTGCATTTAGCAAATAAATAAATAAATGCACTTGTATTGTGCTGGTGAAGTACTTTTATGCTTGCTCCGAAAGCAGTTATTGGACCGTGAAATACACTATTCTTCCCCAGATTAAATTAAATTTTTCTTTATCAACTTTTCTGTAATTAGTATCTAGCTAAAGGAATAGAAAGCGAAAAAAAAAAAAAAAAAAAGGGAAATCGCAATTTTACATATCCATCATTCAACATGGTTGGTAATAAAGAAATTGAGACTACTGTGAAACAAATAGGTAATCTCAATAGACAATGGCTATAAATATTAAGTTAAATGGTAAAAATCAGATAAAAACTATCTAGCTCAAGCTTTAATGTCAGTAACTTCGTTGATTTTAACTATAAATGACTAGATTCTTATCGATAGATAGATCTATTTTTTATTGTTAAATATGATTAAAATTGATCCAAAAAAAAAAATCTGATTAAAATTATGTAGAATAAAAAAAATTAATATAAATTTGATAGTTAATGACAACTCTTTCGATAGTTTATGTTTTTCAGTATTTACCATATTATTATATATTATAAAGGAGATGCAAGATTTACTATTCATTATACAGTAAATGAACAGTGAATTTTCAGATTTATCCCTCCTTACTGATAACTAAATTTTTTAATGCCCGATGTGTCTTGAATAGTGAATTTCAGATTTGTCCCTCCTTGCTGATGGCTAAATTTTTTAATGCCCGATGTGTCATGTTATTTCCAGTCCCCTTTTTTTTTGCCCCTTTTTTCTCCTTTTTTTTACCCCGGTGTCTTTTTTTCTGGGTTGTTTTTGATTCGTCTCCTTTCCTTTTTAGTCTTTGTCGTTTTGCCTTCTTTGTTTTGCTTTATCTTGGCTTCTTCAATCCTTTACTGTTTTTTTTTTTTTTTTTTTTTTTTTTTGCCTTTGCTTTGGAGTTTTTGTCTTGATTGTTTTTTGTCTAAAAATTTAGAAGTTTCAAATTTATGGTTCTTTTTTTCTGTGTTCTTCCATTTTTTATTTCAGTTGTTTTTGTTTATGATCTTCTATTTCCTTCTTTAAAAAATTTTCTTAATAATAATACTAATATTTTAAAAAAAATTTATTTTGTAACTACAGCTCTAAAGAACCATAAGAAAAAAAAATAAAAAAAATAATATAATGTATAATCCTTTTTATTAGACCTTTAAATAAGTATATATACATATGTACGTATATATATATAAATTATTTTAAATAAATATATATATACTTATATGTACATATAAATTAATGCTGTAATATAAAAATTCATAATTTTTTTTATAATGTAATAATTTTTCCCGCAACAACGCGGGTCAAAAAACTAATATCTAAAGTAATGATACGACTTTAAGCCCTCGCACAAACTATAGGTCACGATAAGCTTCTACGCGTTTGGGAAAACAAAGGGAACAGTATTGATGAAGACAAATCATGATCATGATCGTTTTGGATAATGTCAAAATGCATGTCATGGCTGTTCTCAAATCACACTGTGACAACTCGTGGGTCATGGGCAGAAGCCAACAAAAGTCTCTCTTGACACCATTGTCCAATAATTCAACCCTCCTTTGGAGGTCGAATCATTTTAGAGTCTTTTTTCACTTAACTGATAAGAAATGGGAAACTGAGAAAATGATGATAAAGGACGACATTTTTTTCACAATGCAAAAATTAGAGAATCTGCTACGTGTACAATCGGCCACATATATCATATATGCCACCCACCCCATCTTCCACAATATGAAAGCTCAAGCAGAAAAAAAAACCCACCTCAGAAACGCCCTTATTTCTTCCCAATAGAAATCTCTTTTGCTATGGTGTTACAAGATCTGATCTTCTATCGATGCTACGGATTTCTTATCTTAACTCATCAAGTTTTTTTTTTTTTTTTTTTTAAGTTCTGATATGATTGATCTAATCTAATTATAGTTTTTTAACAATTTAAAAATATGCAATATTGACTCTGTTCACTTCACTGATTCGAGTTTAGAATTTGAATTTTGTTATAATAAAAAATTTTAAAAAACAGTTATATCTAACTTTTTTATTACAGTAAAAAGTTTTAACATAAAATCACATCTCAATTTAAATTACAAATTCAAATCAACAAAATAAACGAACGTATTGATAAAATATTTCTTTTGGTACCCTATCGTACAATTCTTTATCTTCAATTACTTGTGCCACGTATGATAAGGTAGGAGAGTGAAATGAAAGAAACTATTGGAGGAGATTATGCATCGTTCATTTTTACAGTAAAATTCTTTTAGAAAATATCACATCTAATTTTTTTTGCTATAATAAAAAATTCTTAAAAAATATCATATATCAACTCAAATTAAAAACTTAAATTTGCGAAATAACGTATGTAAAAGTTTAATGAATTATCGAATTAGTAGCTCAGTATCTAGATAGTACGAATTCGGCATACCATACTTCAACAAAATGCCCTTTGAATACTTGAAATTTATGTTATGCACTTTTGAGTATTCTGTAATATAGAAGTCCAAAAAAATTCCTTAAAAAAAAAAAAAGAAGTCCAAAAAAAATTAAAATCTTTTCCCTTTTAATGGGTTTAGATTGAAAGGAGAGAAATGATATCTTCTATCTAAAACGACATCAAAGTACTTGGACGATATTTCTGAAAGCACAAGATGCTTATTTTATATTATCGAAACACATAGGTACCAATTAACTATAGAGGTGATTAGGCATTAACTAATTTGACAAAAGTTTGGTAATCACATGGGTTTTACCTATAATGTATCACCAATAACATTTCCAAATCATATTTGTTTTGCTATATGATTAGACTGAGCCTGTACATTTTGAAAAAAAAAAAAAAACTATCAATGAATTGGAAATTGCTTTCCAACTTCCAAGTTGTTCCAAAGTCATTGTCCTGAGAAACTTACGTGTGCTTGGTACCAGGAATCTCTAACAAAAACCATGTTCCCATCTCCTCAGAAAGGAATAGAGTGATATCAAAGTTCCATATGGGTAGTTTTGGTATGGACAAAAAGGCCGAAGAAGAATCAAAGGGCACCGCTTGATTGTGGTTATCAATTCTCTGACCTCACGCTTCCTGAGGATAAAATCTCGTTGAAATTAAGCACTCCAATTGTGTAAAAATAGATATATTTCTGATTTTTTTAATGGTTTTAGATAATTGGAATTTGGCATAGTCATCAATAAGCTAGCTATCAATTCAACTCCCAATTTAGTATTGTTATTGCTTTTAAGATGAGCAAGAGCACATTAGTTACTGCTCTCATTGGCTATAGACTATATTTTATAGAAAAATGCTGTTGTAGATGTTGTTGTGCATATATATATATATAGGCAAAGTCTTTAATCCGGCGATTATTATTTACCAGACTGAAACGGCAGATGTATAATTTTATCATTTTCGTGTATATTTATATATAAAGTGTGTATATTTACATTTAAAAATGTATATGTTAAGTTATAAAAAATGACAATGTATATTAATCATTGAAATATGTATTTTTTATAGCAATTAAGTAAATACATAGCATAAAAATATGTATATTGACTGATTTATTGTATTTCAGGTTAATGAATGTAAGTGACAATGTATATAGTGAAATATGCTTCTAGTATCTTGTGTTCTTGATAATATTAAAATGACACCTCAACATTTTTAAAAATATATTCTTGGTACTCTGAAGTTGATTTTTAAGATGTAAAATGACCTTAGTACTCTTTTACTTAATCAAAATCTAATAAATCTAGAAAAAAAAAATCATGAACTTTTTATTTTATTATTTTCTTTTAAATATTTTAATGTCTTAAAATATTTTCATTTTTTAAGAAACTAGTAAAAGTAGGCACGTGCAATTGCATGAATTTGATATTATATGTATTGTCTATTAGAAAAATAATTTTATGATGGAAACAAATAAGTTCTAACTAATCGCCATACTCTATTATTTTTCTTAACATTTAAACCGCAGATGACTTATTTTCATGGTGTGAGTTTTGTAGATTCGGAAGCCACGTTCGTAACGTAATTCAAATATTATTTAATTTGACCCCTTTTTTTAAGCTCTAAATAAGAGAAAACAGTAGATAACAAATAAGTAAAAAGTATAAAAAGTGAAGAACATAGAATAAAAAGTGAAAAACATAGAAGGAAACACAAATTAAACCATTTTTTTCTTAAGACTTAAGTAAGATAAAACAATAGATTACAAGTAGATTAAAAATACAAAAATTGATAAGGGCATAAATAGAAACACAAAACTAGGTACATAACACGTAAATAAAAAGTACAAAAGGTAAATAACATAAATGGAAACACAAATTAAACCTTTTTTTTTTCTTAAGCCCTAAGTTAGAAGAAACGACAATGTATATTAATCTTCAAAACATGTTTTTTTTATAGCAATTAGTAAACACATAACATGAAAAATATGTATATTAACTAATTTGTTGTATTTTATGTTAAATATACACGATTTTATATATAAATATACATAATTTACGTATAAATATACACAAAAAATATATAATTATACATGTACCTGACCAGAGACAATTTATATATATATATATATATATATTGAAATTTATAAATTCAGAAAGTGCTTTTATAAATAAGAAGCTCTGTGGAACTAGCTAGACCTAAACCGTAATTGTACTTGAACAATCATTGAACCACACATTTACTTTTACAATATGGACCACACTATGTTCAAAAAGCAACCCGTGTTTTAACTTCTTCTCCCACATGACATCTTTCATATATATATATATATATATATATATATATATGCATTCATTCAGTGACACCACCCGAGTGAAGAATGCTGCTCCGATTGTTGATTCCTAGTAAAAACTATGTACTTTAGTATTATGGTTTTGGGTGAGGAACTCCAACGAGAGTATTAAACATGATAAACAAAGAAAGATCATGGCACAAAAGTTAACCTGGTAATCGTAGAATTGACCTTTGGCAAATCTCAGTACCAAACTTGTTTTTCCAGTTCCCATGTCTCCAAGAAGAACCTGGCAGAGGTTTTTAACATTGTCGACTATTCATGTCAATAGCCTTCTTTTGCTTACTCAACAACCAATATTATATGAATATCCATACGATAAAAGAGGTCGTTTCAAATACACTACGGGATTGAAATCAAAGTTGGTCTCCATAAGCGGTATTAGAAGTTAGAATATAGAAGTATTGAGGGCCCACCTATTCAAACTGAAGCATTTAGGAGAATAGTAAAACTAATGTCGGCCCGTTCACTTCACCGATTTGAGTTTAGAATTTAAGTTTTGCTACAGTAAAAAGTTTTCAGAAACAGTCACATCTAACTTTTTTGCTACAGTAAAAAGCTCTCACATAAAATCACATCTCAACTCGAATTATAAACTCGAATCAACAAAGTGAACGGGCTCAGTAGTATCGCAACAGAAGGTCTTGAGTTCGGATGATCGGATCCCTTATTATTTCACCCTCCAAAATTGTCATCAGAATTTTAATTAAATATTTACGTGTTAAGCCTAGTAATTAATGTTTACCTTCAAGGACCGTTGGGATTTTAATTAAATATTCATGTCTCTGTCCTTTCTAATTAATAATTACCTAAAATTTTCATTGCCCAACAACACAAAAAGAACTGATCAAATTAAGATAAAGGAATCTATTCATTCCTTCAGGTTTCTTGGTATTACATTGGGATAAAAATCCAATTTCCCAATATTTTGTGTGAGAATCAAAGAACCAACTAAGCTCAAATATGATGGAAAAACTCTTTCCATGAATATGAGACAATCAACAGCTCAACAATACATGATAATAACAAATATATATATATATATATAATGAAAGAATTATTTTTCATTGCCTGGTATTACATAAATTTATGATTGTATTATCTATCAACATTGTAAAAAATACAAATAACCCGATTTTCTACTTAGCAGAGAATCAAGGAAATTAAACAAGCAAGACATACCTACCAGTTTGGCTTGTATATTCTTGTTTCCTGTCCTGATCGCCATGGAAATATGGATTCTTGTTCAGAATTTTAGGAGGCTAAGATCTGAAGCCAAAGACCAAAGATAAATGTAATGCTGAAAAACATTGTAAGAAATAAATCTATTCATTACCATTTACCATATGAAGGCAAAGGGGACGAATGAAGATTGCTATTTCCAGGGCTCTTTTTGCCGTTTACAAGGAGACTTGAGCCAGTTTAAAGGTCTTTATATTCAAGTATGTGGCGACGTGGAAGAAATGAAAAAGGGATTGGCAATAGTGATACCGGAATGGACTGGTAGTTTAGACGGTTGAATGTTGACTGGTAAGTTAGTTGCTCTTCAGCTGTGCTTGTTTCTATCCGTTTCCTCGTCTCAATTACAGAAATATAACACTAGATTGTCGAATTACAAACATACCACTTTTTGCAAAAAAAAAAAAAAAAAATAAAATAATAATAATAAAATAAAAAAAATAAATGTAAATTTTTTACAGCACAGCTTGGATAAGACTACATACTAGACACTAGACACTAGACAACATTAATGCATACATATTTATGTAAGTTGAGTTATCACACTTGTTTGTCTTCTTTTTATGGCAAGAAATGATTAAAATAACAAATTTGTATTGAAATATTGTTGATCATATGTATCTAATAACTTTTTGAGGACTTATTCTTACTAAAGAAAAAGTACAAGAATAAAACATTTTATTAGGCACGTCCTTCGTACGAGTAAATTAAGTAGTGTTACTGACTTAAATTGTATAGTGATTCCACTTCGATTACATATCTAATGTGCCGAGTTTAAGATAGCCTTGATTCTTTTGTACCTATAATGAGATTTCCTTTTACCTTTTTGCAAGTATAATTTCATAAGACTTCTATAACACCTTGAGTTTCAGTGGCTATCTCCGTTTTGGGGCATCGTTTCTGTTTAGTGCTAATTATTTATGCAAAATAAGGTGTTATTTTCGCCTTCTAGACTTTTTTTTTTTGTGTCTTTATTTTTAGTCTATAATAAAATAGGTGGTTTCCACAATGTTTAATTTTATTGTGAGTAAACCCTTTAGAATTGGTTTCTCTCAGTGCTGTGGGTGGCCGTTGTGATACGAATCTTTAGGTCTTAATTAATGATCGGTATTTTCCATCGGTCGTAATGAAGAAAGAACCATATTGGTGCTTTACGCCTTTTTGGGTTCCTCTTAACTCGACTCGCATTTTATCCTCTTGTATGATTCATTAGAATTTACTGGAGGAAGAATCTCAAAAACAATTTACTTAATTTAGGGTTGTCGGTCGTAGTTAAGTGTTCTTGTGTAAATATATCATTCTCATTAGTGGGGGTAAAAAAACCTGACAGCCCGATGAACCCAATTAATTCAACCCACAATAACATGAATCCGACCAACCCGATTAATAGATCAACCCACACCCAATCCGACTATTAATTGGGTGAGATGTTTGAGTTTAATTTTTTATTTTTTTTTTAATTCAACTTAACTCGAACCCACCCAAGCTATTTATAATATATAAATAAATATTTTCTTATCTCATAATATATTGTATGTATGATATTATATATTTATTACTTGACAACTTATTATATTTTATGTTGTATGAGTTTTTTTATTATTATTTGTTTGTTGGTTTACAACTTAGATATTTAAACTTGTTTTGCATTATGCTTTTATCTTTATATTGGTCTATAATTTATGAGACAATTTTAGAACTTATGAGACTAATATTATGATGAAAGTTAACTTTCTTTTCATATGTTTCTTATTTTAGGTTAAATAGCTAGCTTTATTTATTAATTATTTCTTTATTATGTTCAATGCGATTAACTCATCCAAATTTTAATTGGATGTGTTGATTTTAAATTTAGGTTAATTGAGTAGGTTAAATTTGAAATCAACTCGGTATGGGTTGAAAAATCTCAAAAACTCACTAATCCACTCGATATTGACCCTTACTCATTAGTATTATCTTGAGTATTTTCTTGATTTGAAATACAATTACCATTTCAAAAAAAAGAAAAAGAAAGCCTAAATGGGTTTCTTTCTTTTGAAAATAATAATTATAAGCATAAGACCTTTTGGTGTAGTGGTACTAGGATTACAAGTTTAATTCTGTGTTGTATAAAAAAAATGACAATTATAAAATGATATAAAACTTATAATGTTTATGATCATATCTTGCTGTCTTCCACTTCAACTTTTGGTGGCTAAATTAATGCTAATCATTCCTGTGTAAAGATCTTGGTTGTCTCAAATGATAATGACTTTTTAGAGTATAATAATTAGGGGACAATCTAACTTTTTAAAGGCTTGTGATACGATCTTGAAACACACACGCATAACACTTCCTTGCAATTGGTAGCTTGAGCGTCCATTAAGGCGTCCAAGTTTCTTAAATTAATTTAAATGTAACAACTTGTTTGAAATCAAAACTATATTATTTACAATTAATAAACTATATATATGGTGATTTTAACTAAATAATTAATCTAAAATATATTAGAAAGAGAAATACAATCACATAATGTTGATATAAAAACAGCTACAAAATAAATTTTTATTGGATAGATATGCTGCCTAAACATAATAACGTGATACACGTTTAAAACCCAAATAAAAAATACAATCATATAACGTTAACTATTGTTTCCAACAAGAAATAAATAAACAAGTTTATAAATAATAAAAAAAACCAAAGAAAATAATGGCCCATTTGATTACACGTTTAAATAAAGTGATTTTGATTCTAAATTCAAAGTTTATAAGATAACTCATTCACGAGAAATTTTTTTTATTTAAATTTAGGTAATTTACATAAATAATCTTCAAACTCTTTAATAAATAACAATTTAATTCTTAATATTTTTTTTTTTAACAAAACAACCCTCAACTTTTAAAAAATGTGACTGTTTAACCATTTCTGTTAAATTTTTAACAAAACATGTGACGTAACCTTTTTAGTAAAATGACTTAAATGCCCTTAAAAAATTATCTTTTTCTCCTCAACATCATGATCATCTCCGTCTCCGTCTCTGACTCCTGATGATAAACCCATCTCCACTACTCGGCGGAGATGGTGATCTCGGCAGTGCCCCACTCATTGCAACGTGCCATCTCCACGTTCCTCGCCCGAAATGTTCAACTGCGAATCATCACCATAATCCCTCTCCCTCTCTCTTTCCCTCTCTTTTTTCTCCCTCCTCTCCCTCTCTCCTCCCGCTGCCTTCTTTCGAGCTCCTTCCACATCTTGACCTCCATCAATTTCCGCTTCTTCTCCCTATTATAATCCTTGTAATCATTCGACCACGTCGGATCATACTTTTCAAGGACCGTGGACGTAACGCCCACCAAAGCAGGCTGAGCGACGGGCTCTGACGCCACCGCGGGCGACGCCACAACTTTCGGCTACGCCGAATTCCCTGATTTCTGCTTGTTCTGCGTCTTTAGTATCGTCTGCGGCAGGGCGAAAACCGAAACGGGTTTACGGAGGGTGGGCGGTGCCATTTTCGTGCTGGTCGACCAAACTGTGGAGTTGCTCGGCTTTTCTTCATCGGCCGAGAGAGGGAGAGAGAGAGAGAAAAGGAGAGAGAGAAAGAGAGAGAGTGAGAGATGAGAGAGAGAAAGGGAGTTTCTTTGGTATTTTATTAAAATATTATTTTTAACAAGATTATGTGTTTTGTACGTAATTAATTCTGTTAAAAATTTAACAAAATTTAATAAAAATGATAAAATTATCACATTTTAAAAAGATTATGAGTCATTTTATTAAAAAAAATTAAAGACTAAAAGTGTATTGAGAATCATTTGTTTAAATTATCTTTTGAATTTTTTAGAAGAGTAAATGTGTGAGAATAAAAATTATAGTTTAAATTTATGAACTGACCCTAAAATTAGACTTCTCATTATGTGATATCACCAATGAGTTCAAATTGCAACTTTTATAAGGTCCATTCACTTCGCCGATTTGAGTTTAAAATTTGAGTTTTGTTACAGTAAAAAACTCACAGAAATAGTCACATTTAACTTTTTTACTACAGTAAATAGCTCTCACATAACATCACATCTTAACTCAAATTAAAAACTCGAATTAACGAACTAAACGGACCCTAAATATTTAGGGAGAGAATACTCATGCTCTTCTATACATACATATATAGTCCAGCTCCAGCTTATAGAAACGGAGCGAGAAATTGTCAAATTTTCAGATAAGAAATATGGAATCAGCTGATGAGGAAAATCTGAGAGGCCAAGCCGAGATATGGAAGTACATGTTCGGCTTCGTGGATTCCATGGCCTTGAGATGCGTTGTGGAGCTCCGAATACCCGACGTCATAAACTCCCACGGAGGCCCAATCACTCTGGCCCAAATAGTTTCCTCAATTCCCGAGGCTTCCTCCCCAGATATTTCCTGCCTCGCGCGTATCATGAGACTTCTGGTCCGCCGAAACATCTTCACCGCACATCACCCATCATCGGACGGCTCAGAAGACATCACTCTCTACGGCCTGACCCACTTGTCGAGATGGCTGCTGACGTGTGAGCAAACTCTGGCTCCGATGCTTCTGTGGCAGACCGATCCGACGTTGATGACTCCGATGCACTACTTTAGCCGATGCGTCAAAGGTGGTGGAGTTCCCTTCGAGAAGGCCCATGGAAGCGGGATGTTTGCTTTCATCTCTGAGAATGAAGAGTTCGGTAAGGCGTGTAATGATGCAATGGAATGCACGGCCAGGATCATTTTGAAGGAAATCCTGTGCGATAATCAGTGTGGTGATCATGTGTTCGGTTGTTTGGGGTCGTTGGTTGACGTGGGTGGTGGGACCGGTGGAGCCTTGTCTGAGATCGTGAAATCTTATCCGCACATCAAGGGGATCAATTTTGATCTGCCGCATGTTGTCTCCAAGGCTCCGGTATATGCAGGGGTGAGCCATGTCGCAGGGGACATGTTTGAGAGCATCCCCAGTGCTGATGCTGTTTTCATGAAGGCAAGCTTACTAATTAGCCCTCTTTCACTTTTTAACTGCTCTCCCTCTCTCTCTCTCTCTCTCTGTTTAAAATTACGTGCACTCCACTCCACCAATAAATTATATATTGAATCTCAAATTACAGTTTCCGTCATCCACACCACACTGTCAGGTGAATATTTTTTTAGGAACAATAATAATTACAGTCAGGTTGTGTTTAGTTGGGTGGAAAAGAATGCAAGAGAATTTTAATTTGATATTTAGTTAGATTTATAAGAAAAGAATGATCATTTAAAATGAATGATTATTCATTCATTTTGAATGAATTATCATTTTTTTCTCATATGAGAGGAATGACTATTCTAAATTTATTTTTTTTTTTTTTTTTATAATTATCCTTTAATATTATAATATAATTAAATATATATTATGTAATAGTTATATCTTATAATATCATATATAATAAAAATATTATAATATAATATAGTTATAATAATATAATAATTAATTTATAATATAATTATAAATTATAATATATTTATTTAATATTCCATAATAATATATAATATATTATAAGGTAATTATATCTTATAATATAATATATAATAATATTACAATATAATATATATAATATGATATAATATAATATAGTTGTAATATTTTAATAAATAATATCATAATTATATTACATGTATTAATTATAATATATTTATTGTATATAATATAATATAATAATAATTATATATTATATTGTAATTATATATATTATATTATAATATAATATAATTAGTTGTAATTTTTAATTATATTATAATTGAATTATTATTTTTATTATATAATCTTATAATATATTTTATAATGTTATAATTATATTAATAATTTTAATAATATTATTATATTATATATCATAATTATATAATATATATAATAATTATTATACTATATTATATTACATTTTATATATTATAATATTATAATTATATTAAAAATTTTAATAATATTATTATATTATATATCATAATTATATATAATATCATATAATAATAATTTTATTATATTATATTACATTTTATATATTATATTAATAGATAAAATATTGTTGTTATATATAGTATAAGAGTAAGTTTGTCAACATAAAAATATTAATGTTCTATTCTAAAGAATTCTTAAAATTATAACTAAACAAATGAGTCAACTTTGTTTTTCATTCCATTCCCATTACTATTTTCATTTACATTTCCATTATCATTCTTTCACTGTAACTAAATACACCCTCAATAATTTATATATATATATATATATATATATATACACTCATATAACTATGTACATGTTTAATAAAAAATTATATGAGAAATTTTCTTCATAAAATATATATTTTGCCACTATTACACATGCAATGATTACATATTTGTAAACACAAAGTATGTGTGGTGTGCAACGGCTTAAGTAATTGTCCTAAAGGGTATTAGCGTGTAGAATAAGGGAGTGTGGCATTACAATTATGGATAAAAGTTAGTTGGTAAAAGAAAACATTTATCTATCAAGACTTTCTTTGGTACGCTAATATACTGGTGAGTTAAATTTTTTATTCGTCAAATTTGTATAAAATCAAGTAAAAGTAAAAAAATATGCATATTTAACGGTTAAAAAAATTTAACCTATCAATACGTCAAGTGATTAGAGAATCTCTCTTATCTCTTATAGACCAATGTTATACATATTTAAATTGATTGTCGTACATAAGAAATTTATTCTTATGCCTTCTGCAAGTACATGTTAAAGTGTTGCTAGGATCAGTCCTTGCAAATTAAAGACCATAGCCAAACCTCATATGTATACTTGAGCGATCCTAAATATAAAGGAGTATATTTATTTTGTGTAATAATGAATTTGTAAAGTTATAACAACAAATAATTTAGTTTTTGTAGATCAATATTACAACTTTTTAAAGTCGTTACATAAAACAAATATTATGTTACAGTCCAATTACTACATAAAAGATGTCACTCGTTCTATTATTGTACATACATGATAGTATAAGATAATTTATATAATGTGTATATATGCAATATTATATACGTGTCTTTTGGGCTGATTACTAGTTGTACTGTTCATATACGCACTTTTGTGTGTTTTTTTTTTTTTTTTTTTTTTTCACGCACTATATATAAATAAAAGCGTTCCTTTAAAAAAAATAAAATAAAATAAAGGGTGCTTACTTATTCACTTTTGCCATGCATTACATACGGAACTCGGTGCATTTTTGTACAATGTTTTTATTCTTCTTGTTCTTTAGACGTACTGAACCTCTCTGGGAATTCGAAAAATCAGTAACAGAAAATGATTCGCAATATGAAATTCAATTCTTAAATTGTTTTATGCTCCCCATGTGTGTTCAGATCCGTATATATGGATATAAATATACGTATCCATATTTAAATTACTCGTTATTTTAGGGAAAAAATTAATATATATATATATATATATATATAGCTAGCTAACTTTCACATTAACAATGCAAAGCAAAAGGCATGACATATAGTAAAAATATTAATTTCTTTATATGGCAGTGGATAATGCATGGTTGGATGGACGAAGATTGTGTGAAGATTTTGAAAAATTGTCGAAAAGCAGTACCAGAGAAAAGTGGCAAAGTTATTATAGTGGATGTAGTTTTGGATCTAAAAGGCAGTGGATTATTTGATGACATGGGCTTGATATTGGATCTCTTGATGGCTGCACATTCTTTGGGTGGAAAAGAAAGAACTGAGAAGGGTGGAAGAAAATATTAAAAGAAGGAGGTTTTTCTTGCTACAAAATAATCAGAACTTCTACCTTTTTATCCATCATCGAAGCCTATCCAGACTGATTATCATCTCATTAAAACTCGTTCATATATATATATATATATATATTAATGAATAATAATAAGTTGGTCTGTGTCTTGTTATATGATCTTATCTTGGTTTGTATAACTAATACACTGGTATTGTGCATTTAGCAAATAAATAAATAAATGCACTTGTATTGTGCTGGTGAAGTACTTTTATGCTTGCTCCGAAAGCAGTTATTGGACCGTGAAATACACTATTCTTCCCCAGATTAAATTAAATTTTTCTTTATCAACTTTTCTGTAATTAGTATCTAGCTAAAGGAATAGAAAGCGAAAAAAAAAAAAAAAAAAAAAGGGAAATCGCAATTTTACATATCCATCATTCAACATGGTTGGTAATAAAGAAATTGAGACTACTGTGAAACAAATAGGTAATCTCAATAGACAATGGCTATAAATATTAAGTTAAATGGTAAAAATCAGATAAAAACTATCTAGCTCAAGCTTTAATGTCAGTAACTTCGTTGATTTTAACTATAAATGACTAGATTCTTATCGATAGATAGATCTATTTTTTATTGTTAAATATGATTAAAATTGATCCAAAAAAAAAAATCTGATTAAAATTATGTAGAATAAAAAAAATTAATATAAATTTGATAGTTAATGACAACTCTTTCGATAGTTTATGTTTTTCAGTATTTACCATATTATTATATATTATAAAGGAGATGCAAGATTTACTATTCATTATACAATAAATGAACAGTGAATTTTCGGATTTATCCCTCCTTACTGATAACTAAATTTTTTAATGCCCGATGTGTCTTGAATAGTGAATTTAAGATTTGTCCCTCCTTGCTGATGGCTAAATTTTTTAATGCCCGATGTGTCATGTTATTTCCAATTTTTTTTTTTGCCCCTTTTTTCTCCTTTTTTTTACCCCGTGTCTTTTTTTTTTCTGGGTTGTTTTTGATTCGTCTCCTTTCCTTTTTAGTCTTTGTCGTTTTGCCTCTTTGTTTTTGCTTTATCTTGGCTTCTTCAATCCTTTTTTTTTTTTTTTTTTTTTTTTTTTTTTTTTTTTTGCCTTTGCTTTGGAGTTTTTGTCTTGATTGTTTTTTGTCTAAAAATTTAGAAGTTTCAAATTTATGGTTTTTTTTTCTGTGTTCTTCCATTTTTTATTTCAGTTGTTTTTGTTTATGATCTTCTATTTCCTTCTTTAAAAAATTTTCTTAATAATAATACTAATATTTAAAAAAAAATTTATTTTGTAACTACAGCTCTAAAGAACCATAAGAAAAAAAAAAAAAAAAAAAAATAATATAATGTATAATCCTTTTTATTAGACCTTTAAATAAGTATATATACATATGTACGTATATATATATAAATTATTTTAAATAAATATATATATACTTATATGTACATATAAATTAATGCTGTAATATAAAAATTCATAATTTTTTTATAATGTAATAATTTTTCCCGCAACAACGCGGGTCAAAAACTAATATCTAAAGTAATGATACGACTTTAAGCCCTCGCACAAACTATAGGTCACGATAAGCTTCTACGCGTTTGGGAAAACAAAGGGAACAGTATTGATGAAGACAAATCATGATCATGATCGTTTTGGATAATGTCAAAATGCATGTCATGGCTGTTCTCAAATCACACTGTGACAACTCGTGGGTCATGGGCAGAAGCCAACAAAAGTCTCTCTTGACACCATTGTCCAATAATTCAACCCTCCTTTGGAGGTCGAATCATTTTAGAGTCTTTTTTCACTTAACTGATAAGAAATGGGAAACTGAGAAAATGATGATAAAGGACGACATTTTTTTCACAATGCAAAAATTAGAGAATCTGCTACGTGTACAATCGGCCACATATATCATATATGCCACCCACCCCATCTTCCACAATATGAAAGCTCAAGCAGAAAAAAAAACCCACCTCAGAAACGCCCTTATTTCTTCCCAATAGAAATCTCTTTTGCTATGGTGTTACAAGATCTGATCTTCTATCGATGCTACGGATTTCTTATCTTAACTCATCAAGTTTTTTTTTTTTTTTTTTTTTTTTTTTTTTTTTAAGTTCTTATATGATTGATCTAATCTAATTATAGTTTTTTAACAATTTAAAAATATGCAATATTGACTCTGTTCACTTCACTGATTCGAGTTTAGAATTTGAATTTTGTTATAATAAAAAATTTTAAAAAACAGTTATATCTAACTTTTTTATTACAAAGAAAAAGTTTTAACATAAAATCACATCTCAATTTAAATTACAAATTCAAATCAACAAAATAAACGAACGTATTGATAAAATATTTCTTTTGGTACCCTATCGTACAATTCTTTATCTTCAATTACTTGTGCCACGTATGATAAGGTAGGAGAGTGAAATGAAAGAAACTATTGGAGGAGATTATGCATCGTTCATTTTTACAGTAAAATTCTTTTAGAAAATATCACATCTAATTTTTTTTGCTATAATAAAAAATTCTTAAAAAATATCATATATCAACTCAAATTAAAAACTTAAATTTGCGAAATAACGTATGTAAAAGTTTAATGAATTATCGAATTAGTAGCTCAGTATCTAGATAGTGCGAATTCGGCATACCATACTTCAACAAAATGCCCTTTGAATACTTGAAATTTATGTTATGCACTTTTGAGTATTCTGTAATATAGAAGTCCAAAAAAATTCCTAAAAAAAAAAAAAAGAAGTCCAAAAAAAATTAAAATCTTTTCCCTTTTAATGGGTTTAGATTGAAAGGAGAGAAATGATATCTTCTATCTAAAACGACATCAAAGTACTTGGACGATATTTCTGAAAGCACAAGATGCTTATTTTATATTATCGAAACACATAGGTACCAATTAACTATAGAGGTGATTAGGCATTAACTAATTTGACAAAAGTTTGGTAATCACATGGGTTTTACCTATAATGTATCACCAATAACATTTCCAAATCATATTTGTTTTGCTATATGATTAGACTGAGCCTGTACATTTTGAAAAAAAAAAAAACTGTCAATGAATTGGGAATTGCTTTCCAACTTCCAAGTTGTTCCAAAGTCATTGTCCTGAGAAACTTACGTGTGCTTGGTACCAGGAATCTCTAACAAAAACCATGTTCCCATCTCCTCAGAAAGGAATAGAGTGATATCAAAGTTCCATATGGGTAGTTTTGGTATGGACAAAAAGGCCGAAGAAGAATCAAAGGGCACCGCTTGATTGTGGTTATCAATTCTCTGACCTCACGCTTCCTGAGGATAAAATCTCGTTGAAATTAAGCACTCCAATTGTGTAAAAATAGATATATTTCTGATTTTTTTTAATGGTTTTAGATAATTGGAATTTGACATAGTCATCAATAAGCTAGCTATCAATTCAACTCCCAATTTAGTATTGTTGTTGCTTTTAAGATAAGCAAGAGCACATTAGTTACTGCTCTCATTGGCTATAGACTATATTTTATAGAAAAATGCTGTCGTAGATGTTGTTGTGTGCATATATATATATATATATATATATATATATATATACATGTATATATAGTATATATATATATATATATATAAATTCACAAGAAGCTCTGTGGAACTAGCTAGACCTAAACCGTAATTGTACTTGAACAATCATTGAACCACACATTTACTTTTACAATATGGACCACACACTATGTTCAAAAAGCAACCCGTGTTTTAACTTCTTCTGCCACATGACACCTTCATTCTTTCATATCTCCTTTCGTACTATTCCATATATATATATATATATATATATATATATATAAATACACATTCGAGTTTTGATAAGTAATTACCATCAAATAAAAAAAAATTATGACACTACATGACAAAAATATAATCTCATTTATTGTTATAAATATTTTTTAACCCATTATTCATTTTATTATAATCTTTAAGTCAATATCTTACTACTAAAATAATAATATATATTAATAATTAAATATTAAAAATTATGACATTATATAATATTATAAATATTTTTTAACTTATTATTCATTTTGTTATAATTTTTAAGTCAATATCTTACTACTAAAATAATAATATCTATTAATAATTAAATATTAAAATAACCATTACAAAATATGTATCACTATAAATGGGCGTCGTCTTGTTCTCATTTGAGCCCTTACCTCTTTCTTGCAAAACATGGCTTCCAATGGTGGTCTCACAGTCTCAACTCCGTCCCCGAAGAGCGGCAGTGGAGAAGCACCGGCGGCTAATTCCCCTAAAGGCCAATATTGCTTGTGCTCGCCGACGTCGCACCAAGGCTCATTCCGGTGCCGGTTTCACCGGTCACAGGCGACGATGAAGCGTTCCAACTCCATGCCTGCCAATAAGTCCGCGGCTTCTCTCTCTCCCAAGTCAGTTGAGTCCACTTGACGAATCTATGGGCATGTTTTGTTTGACACAATAAGAGTTTGGGTGGTATGTGCGTAGTCTTCATTTGATTTTCATAAACTTTTTTTTGCTCAATTGTAAAAAACAAGTAAAGGTGTGGTGGGTTTTAACTAATTTTAAGCTCTCTTTACTTGGATTATAGATATACAGTACTTGTGATGTTGTACCCGTTTTAACTGTACTTCATGTTGTGACGATATATATATACATATATCTATATAGCTTGTTATATAACCTTTCCTGTCTAATTAATGTTCTGTGGGCTATGTCTGTCTCTTCTCCCTCTCTCAAAATAGCTATTACTATGCTTTCGAAACATATATTTCTATAATATACATATATATATATATATATATATGTATGTATATCTACATAAATACAAATTTAAATATCTTATCAGCTTATTATATATATATTTTTTTTGAGGAAACAGTGGATTGATATTAGCTTATTATATTGGTAACATTCAGTCATATTTACTTTCTTGGATTTCTCTCTCTCAAATCAAACGATGAGATTAGTACCTATCAAAGTATTTATTATGGTATAAGTTCCGAATTGATCAATCCAATTAAGAACCAAAAGATTCTCTGTAAAACTGAAATAGCTAGTTCAGTTTTGAAGCACAAGACCATCACTTAACTCAAAAATTGTATTCCTCGGCCATTTTCATCCACTCGACGGATCGTTGCATGAGGAGTATTTGTGGAAAAATATCCATTATCAAGTTGTTTTTACTTTTATTTTTAGTTTTTCTGGACAATAATTGCTATGGCTGGGATGAGTTTTGAAAGGACTGTGTTAGTTTAGTCTTTTCCTTCATCGATTGTAACAGTCTTCAGATTTTTATTTCTATTATTTTTTTTTTCTTTCATTTTCAGATTTTTATTTTTTGGAGTAATCACCAAATGGGAAAAGGTAATGGCCCCAAACAAAACGTCAATCTCGCAATATAAACAGAATATTTTATATGAGACGCGGCAGTGACGTGCCCATTGAAAATATGTTTACAAATAAGATTTGACATACTAACTCAAATCTTAATTTTTATGTATTAATTAATGCGATATGTGAATAATTATTATTTTTATTAATAAATATAATTTTTTTAATTAATTAACGTGATAATATTTTAAATATTTATTAATAAAAAATAATAATTTATATATCTCATTAATTAATACACGTGGATTGAGATGACATCCTTTAACATTATTCTATATTTATATATTTAATTTGTGTGTTTTGTTTTCTGATATATGTATGCATGTCCTTTTCTTCTCTTTGCTTTTTTTTTTTTTTTTTTTTTTTTTCAAATGGAATCTTGAATTTCTTTTACTTAAGACAAAAAATTTTCTGACTTTTCTTATATTTATCTTTATCTTCTGATAAAATATTTTGAATGGATATTGATCATCTCATAATCATATCTTTGAATTTAGGGCCATAGAAGCAATTATGAGCTACCGTTTTTTGTGGAAGTGGTTATCTAAATAGTTCAGTTGCGATAATTCCCGAAGCCGTATTGCCAATGGATAATTTGTGCATTTTATATTGGAACTGTCGCACTTCCAATATTAGAGTAATGTAAATTACAATAAATTTGTGTATTTTAATAGAAATACGATTACTTATACATTTAAATTGATATATATGCGAGTAATGTTAAAGTTTAAAAATTTTAATAGGCCAGTACAGAGGTTGTGAAGTCACCGTAGAAGAACTCCATTGTTCAACTTTTTTTTTTTTTTTTTTATGTTGTCAGCATGTTTTATTTCCTAATAATTATTTGCAAGAATTGGACAACATATATATTTGGTCTATATTATGAGTGTCATGAATCTTGTAAAAGTATCTCCATTGCAATACTAAATTAATTTGTTAATGCTCAATTTTAGCATTTAAATAAAAAAATTACTCTTTCAATATAATGTTATTTTTTATTTATCAACTTACTGATAAATTTACCATCAAATATAACATATGACAACTTTAATATTTAGTTGTTATTAGTTGATATATTTATTTTTTTTATACAATCATTACAACATTTGTATTTTTATTATGTTTAAATTAAAAGTTTAATTTTACAACTATCAAAGCTTAATAACTATAACAAAAGATAAATTTAGTATTTTAAATAGTCTTATACATGAGTACAAATAAAAATAACATATTAAATACACCATTTTCATACTTTTTAATGTCAAATATGCTCTTAACATAAATATTTATATTGAAAATGATTAGATTAGTCATGTTAATCCTATTCCTCTCTCATTTTATATCCCTCATATAATATCATGTTAAGTTAATTAAAATTTTATATCAATTAAAATAGTTTAAAATTAACGTAATAATATTTTATTGGGTACTCAAAAGCGGACAGGATAAAAGGACATGTAAGCTCAATCCAAATTTTCACACTTCCAATAAACTTATAAGTAGGGGTGTAAGAAATCACCTCAAACCTGATTAACTCGGCCTACCCGACCTTACCCTATCTGAAACTATAGAGTATTCTTTTTTTATTAATTGTTTCAGTTTCAAAATAGCCCAACCTGCACTGTGCAGGTAGGGTCATGGGTTGGGCTTTATTTGACCTGTTAAACCCTATCCGGCCGACCATGATATTGGTCCTAATGTAAAAAAAAAAAAAAAAAAAAAAAAAAAAAAAACCCTACAGCCCTACTCTCTTATTTCTTCCTTAGTTTCTTTCTTTCTCGACCCTTTTGTCCCCTTTGTCTTTGCGCCGCTCTCTCAAGTCTCTAACTCTGAGACTGAGTCTCTAGATTTTGGCCATTTCTTCTTCTTCTCACTTCCTCCGCCGTTCCTCCTCTGCATCTCATTGCCTTTTCCTCAGACCCTCTTTTCTCTTGTCTCATCGGCTTGGGCTATGCAATAGGAAGGTTTGGCGACAAGGGTGGATTTGAAGGGGTTGGTAGGATTTTTTTTTTTTTCCCTCTTTTCTCCTTTGAATTGCCTTGACAAGATTGGGTTGGCTGTGATTTGTGCAAGGTAAGTGTTTGGATTGGTTGTGATTTGTGATTTGGTTGTGTTTCCAAGGTAAGCAATGGTTGTGATTTTCTGGATGTGCTTTTTGGTATGAGCATTCATAGAGGTAAACCCATAGACTAGCAGCAAATTTACTTTGAGTTTATCTAGGTACACGAGAGTCTTGATATGAGAGTTAGTTTTACATGGTATTCTGGACATGAAGCATAATTCTCAATGGAATGAGAAGCAATTATTTTTTTTCAAATGTTTTTTCTCAAGTATAACCGGTTTAAGAAGAGAAATTTTTATAAATTTTTTTTTCAATTTTTTAAAAAACTAATGGTTTACTCAAAATAACCCGGCCGACTTGAAATTATCCGAGATAACCGGATAATGTACGGATTTTAAAAACAAATAACTTGTTGCGGCCCACTTTTATCTCAATCCAATCCTTACGGACCGGCCCAATTCTTTATTAAAACCCTACCCTACCCAACTTAATTTCACCCCTACTTAGCACTTAAGTTCGTCAAACGGATGTTATTTTAATATTAGTAAATATCAGGGCTATCATTGATTAGCAAAAAAAAAAAAAAATATCAGGGCTATCATTGTAATATTTTCAAAATAAAAAAACACAAATCTTACAATCCAATACAGTGGAGCGTCCCACAACCTGACCACCATTACCAAAATGACCTCCAAAAACGACTTCGTTCTGTACTCTCCTCTCCCGCCCAACCCCACCGCCACCACCTACCACCAAAACGTCGTCGTCCTCCCCTACTACCGCCCCTCTCCCTCCAAACGCAGATCCCGCCGTCTCTGCCGCTGCCTCCTTGCCTCCGCCGCCGTCCTCCTCCTCATCGCCGCCGTCTTTATCCTCTACCCCTCCGATCCCTCCCTTCAACTCGTCCGAGTGCACCTCAACCGCGTCCGAGTCAACTCATCACCCGATCTCACCCTCGACCTCTCCTTCTTCCTCACCGTCAAGGTCTTCAACAGAGACTTCTTCTCTCTCCACTATGACTCGCTCGCCGTCTCCGTCGGCTACCGCGGGAGAGAGCTAGGGTTTGTGAACTCGGACGGAGGTAAAATTAGGGCGAGAGGGTCGTCGTATGTCGATGCCACGCTCGATCTCAATGGATTCGCGATCATTCAGGATGTTTTTTACTTGCTTGAAGATTTGGCCAGAGGAGTTATTCCCTTCGACACTGTCACGAAGGTTGAAGGGAATTTAGGGCTCTTTCTCTTCAAAATTCCTCTCAAGGTAAATCTTTCTTCTTATTCCCCCTTTTTTTTTGAAGAAATTTTAGGAAAAAGATAAAAGTTGCGAACTTCTATCAAATTATGAAAACTTGACGGTTTTTTTTTTTTTTTTTTTTTTTTTTTTTTTTGCATATAGATCTTTGTGATTATCATACTTTTTATAATCTGGTGTGATTACGACATGATTGACGATTAAAAACTGTGTTGTAGCCACAGAATTCTCTGGCAAAGTGTTTAATGTATAAATGTGGAAAATTTACTCATCTTATGTCAATTAGTGGAAAAGTCTCAACTTGGAGCTTTTCAAAGTGTTTAGGAAGAAAAGTAGAGGAAACAATGGATCTACAATAGATTATAGCTTTTAATTTTTTAATCTTGTTCGTTTGATGGATTTGATTTTTCAATTAGAGTCAAGATGTAGTATTTTTAAAGAGTTTTTAACACTAATAGAAAAAGTTAGATGTAATATTTTTCAAGAATTTTTAACTTTAAAAGCCTATAAACTAAAAACTCAAATCGTTAAAATGAACGAGGCTTTAATTATAAAGCATTGTGGTTGATTAGAATATTAGATGAGAAGGTCTGATATGACAGTGTTGAAAGGGATCAGTAAATGTGTTTATAAAATAAATCTTGTGATTTAGGTTAAACAGCTGAGACAGATTCTTAAGTTCCTAAAGGCTAATGCTTAGTAATTGGAGATGTGCATAATTTATGATTAGCTGATAAAAACGGCAGCTACTACCATATAGAGTGCATAATTTATGCTTAAAATATTTCAAAAGTCTGATACTAAATTGAATAACCAAATCTTTTTTAGTAATACGATCAATCTTCATCACCAGGAGCTATAATACGTCCATGTGATATGGTATTTGGTTTGTAATTATTGTGTGCTAGAAATTTTTTCTTTGGCTGATTTTACAGCATGAAACTCAACTTATTTTGCATTTTACAACTTACAAGATATACTAAAAGGGTGTTCACTTATGGTTTCTCAGGCGAGTGTATCATGTGAGGTCTATGTAAATACAAACAACCAGACTATAGCCCGTCAAGATTGCTACCCTGAGGTGAGAATTCTTTTTTTCCTTCCTTTTTTTTATTTTTATTTTTATTTTTTTTATTTATTTTTTTTAATCTTGTATGAAGCACCTTATGCACCTTATGCTTTGAAGTTATCTTATTTTAGTCTCGTTTTTTATGTCTTTTCAATTCTCTCATTAGAAACAAAATCTTTGGATTATTCCAATAGTTAACACCGTCATTTTTCATGCACCATTGGCAAATGATTTGATCATGTAAGGAGTTGGTTTAACTTTGAGGTTTCCTTCTCTATTGCTAGACTTGCTCTGTGATTCCATCTTGATTTGCCTCATACACCTATAAGTATAACACTTTACTAATGCGCAAACCGGTCTCCCATTTTATGCAGTGATGGTGGTAACAAGGCTAATAACTCTAATGGAACTTCTCATTTACATTAAAGCTGGATGCAGCTTTAAGAGTTGAATCTGGAGGTGAATGCAGTATTATGGTTGCGGTGAAACCGGTGAAACCCTCTATTACCCTTCAACTTATCAGTGTGTTAGGCCGGTGCTGAAATTGGAGAGAATTCATTTGAATTTTATTTATTAAAAAAAATTATGAATTCTCTCTCTCTCTTACTTGTATATATTCTACACCCTAGAGGACTCTCTTCTTTGTACCTAGTGATGAAACATTTGTTCATAAAAATTAAAGTCTCATTTATTTTACTGATTTAACTTTTATTATAGTAAAATTTTTTTAAAAATAATCACATTTAATTTTTTTATATAAAATTATATTTTAACGCAAATTAAAATTTTAAATAACGAACTAAACGAATGGTGAGAGATTTCAATGGAAATGACTTTTACTATATTCGGGATAATATATTCTTTTGCAGTGTCCATGTGATAAAGCAATAATATAGCTTTCTGGCTTTAGTACCAAGCACACAGTCTCATCTGTACGGTTATGGCCTCATGAAATGTCAAGTTCGAATTTGTTGTAACAGTTGATTCTAATTATAAAGGCTGAGTTGTGCCTTTTTAATGCATGAGGAGGTGAACAACATGGTACACT
The DNA here is from genome assembly GCA_012066045.3 of Morus alba. Taxonomy (NCBI): domain Eukaryota; kingdom Viridiplantae; phylum Streptophyta; class Magnoliopsida; order Rosales; family Moraceae; genus Morus; species Morus alba. The sequence continues at coordinate 16,935,663 of CP050232.2, forward strand.
ACAGAAAATCCGCATTTATTTGATTTGTCCTCTGTCTTTTGATGGGACATGTACTTGATATGCTCACAAAGAAGTTATCAATACCTGTGAATTAATGAAAGGTTTTTTCGTTAATTTAGATTTTTAATTTGTGTTAAGATTTAATTTTATGTGAAAATTTTTATTATAATAAAAAAATTAGATGTGATTATTTATGAAAATTTTTTATTATAATAAAATTTAAATTTTAAATTCGAATAAACGAAATAAAATAATAAACGGGACTAAAATAATGAACGGGACTAAAATAATGAACGGGACTAAGACTTTTAAATTTCCAGTTTGAGTGGCTTATCGATCACCACTAATGCATTGATCTATATAGCTGTCGGTCGTTACCTTCAATATGGCGTTTTAAGAGTAGATTGATACTTCTAAGAGCATGAAAAATGGTGGGGATATTTCTGTTTATTTTTGCATTCTATTATGCTATATGACAAAGTCCGGTTCTTGTAGACAAGTAAATCGCCAAAAAAAAGAAAGAGAGAGAGAGAACGTGTACAAAACAGCCCCCATTCAGCAAATGGGCCACATTTAGGCTTGAAATTATTGACACCAAAAGTCACGTCGTAGATGGTCGTAGATGCAACCTTATGGTCTAATTATAAATTTAAATTTTTAATTTGAATTAAGATGTAATTTTATAAGATAATTTTTTAAATTAAATGTGTTTTTTTATGAGAATTTTTAATTGTAATAAAATTAAAATTAAAAATTTAAATTGATGAAATAAATAATGTAACTTATATTTCAAATTCAATCGGAAAATAGGGCCGTAATGTACCAGTCTCCTCCCATCGAGGTGATTGGGGGAAACTTAAAAATAATCCCCGAGACAAAAAAAGAAAGCAAATTATTGAAAGAAACAAAACGAAAAAAAAAAAAATGATTTGAACATTGGCAATAGCTAATTAACTAGCTCACGTAATTATTAGCTTTAAATCTGATTCATTCATGGCAAAAGCCGACACATAGAGCAGAAGACACAGTCACAGTCTGTAAGATAAACATCTTTTCTTTTTTTTGCCCCCCCCCCCCCCCCCCCTCTTATCTTTTTTTTTTTTTTTTTTTTTTTTTATTCTCTTTCCATTTCGTTTTCCTTTTGTACATTTTGCATGTAAAACTCCTAATTACTCGACCCTGTTTCTCACAACTCGACCGGTACCCCATGCATACTCACCGAGATGTTGCCTGCACCGGAACGACCCCGGATGCTGCGTCGGCGAGCACAAGCAGTAGCGCTTTGCCGCGCCTCCACCGCCGCCGCGGCTGTCTCCAACCGCAAAACTCTCTGCATGCACATGATCATCCGCCACTACCGCCGCCATGTTCGCCTGCAAAGCATACCATCTACGGCGCACAACCAAGTCCCTATGGCCAATAACCGAAGCCAAATCACCCGAGTAACACATTTTTTCTTCTTCTTCCTCTTCTTTCTTGTGGTTATCTCTCAATTGTTATAGTTAAAAGAGGAAAAAGAATATGAGCAAGAACATATTATATAGCAAGGAAAGGAACAAACCGAAAGGAGAGTTGGCTAAGTAAAGCTAATTATTTGGCATAAAGAGCTTTTTGGGAGGGCTTGATTCCTTCTTTGAAAGGGTTTGCTTTTTGGTAATATAGCTTTTTACGAAAAGGGAATATAAGCATTTATGCAAATGACTTATTTTTTGTTTTTTTCTGTTTGCGTCTGTGTTCGTTAAGATGACGAGACTTGTATATGCAATGAACCAAACCGCGCCTACACTTGTGATGAAGATTCATGGGGTGTTTGTTACTTCTAGGTTTTGGCCCACCACGATTCCCAATGAGGATTAGATGCTACTTCGGTTCTGTTCTGTTCTGCCACGTCAGGTTGGTTCCTCCACGTGTACGCATTATGGTGGTTCTGACTCTACCAGTTCTTCCCTTGTGCTTCTGTTTTTAGCGGCAAAGCATATCGGAATTTGGTAGGAAAATAATCGGATTACCATTGGTGTATCTATTTGGCAAATTGAAAGGAAGAACAAGGGCATTTTTCTTATTCTTTGAATTTATGTGAATCCCAAGTTTTTTCAGTAATTATCATATACTAATTTGAGTTTAGAGGGTTAGGGTTTGCAAATATAATACGGTTTCTCATATAGCAAGTTGGAAATTAGGAGAAGTACCATAATACATGGTAAAGATTTTTCAAATCAAATTAGGGATTTTTTTTGGTATAGTTTCTCTATCACTAACGTAATTTTAACTGTACATCTGGTTAAAATTATATTAAATAAAAAATTATGCATAATAAATAATTTTTTTTATATAAATTTAATTGTTTAAAATTAAAAAAAAATTACTAGTAGTTTGTTTTTTTAGTCTTACCAGAGAAACTCCTATCAAATTAACATTGTATTTGTGTGATTTTTTGAACTTTTGGTTTTTCAATAATTTAACAGAATCAAATAGTTTTCAATATTAGATTAATTAGTAGTTAATTATTGTGCCTTATTTATTCAAATTCTAACAAACTACGAGTAATTTTCAACTTATATTTATAATAAATATTGTGGGCACGCACGCACACGCACACAGTTTTAGTTTATGGGAAAGGGAATTGACGTGAGTACATTTTGTGCTTGAAAATTAACGTGAGTACCTAGAACACTACGAGCTAAGTCATAATTTAGTATGGGAAACCGATGTGATTTGAGGTTAAAACACATGAAAAGCAAGAATAAAGAGTATGAGAGATTGAAGTCTTGCGCAGTTTGCTGATGCAAAAGTTAATTAACTTATTAATTAAGGTCCTTTTCTAATAGGGTAATAGAGAATTAATTTTTAATAGTTAGATATGTTCAAAATCACATCACAATAAAAAAAATATATAAAACATATAATTTTTTAATAAAAATTTAACAATTAAAAATAAAAAATTACCGATATATATATATATATATATTTTCTAATTCTACCTAAAAAAACCTCACTATTAATCCATAGATTCTGAGGGCAAGTCTTAGAAAAGTGATGAATAACTTTGGGTGGTGGGTGGGCACCGATGGGTCTAGTTAGGCTTGGGCTTGAAGAATTTTTTGTGATGGTAGTGGTTTCCCAAGTCAGATTCTTTACCAAATTGGAGCACACAGAAGACAGCTTAGGTGGTGCCACGTCTTGATCTACACATGCACGCAAAAGAGGTTTAAACCGATAAACAAGACCTTGTATGTGTGTTTGTTTTGTAGAAATTCAAGAGGTAAAATTGTTATTTGCGTACATTTAAAAAAAAAATTCATATCATAGTTTAAATTACGATTTGTGATTCACTATAATTTTTTTTTTCATAAAAAATACACATAAAACGAGATTAGTTCTGAATCTAAAATTCACAGAGATAATGTAGAAATTTAACATGAAATTAAAATTCAAAATTACAATTTTGAGAACATTCAAATATGCTTTTGGATTAATATAATGTAAAACATAATAGGTTGTCAAGTAAATAATGTAAAATATGAGAAAAAATATATACTATGAAGTAGGAAAATATTTATTTTTGGATTAATTTGGGTTAAGAAAAACTCAACCCAAACCCACCCAATTAATAGTCGGGTTGGGTTGAACTCTTGATTGAGTTGGTCGGGTTCAGGTTAAATGGGTTGGGTGGGTTAATCAGGTTCATCAGGTTGTCGGATTTTTTGTTCACCCCTAACATTAATATTGATACTTTAAAATTAGCACCCCTAACAAAGAATTTTTCCCTTTCTTTTTTCAGAAAGCTATTTTTAATTTTTTTTTTTCACTAGATATATAGATTTCAATTTCTAATCGGATAGAGATAGTCGACGGTTGACATATGGATTTACGTTCACTCTTAATAGAAGAGTCGTGGTATGGAAAAGCATAATGTAAAAGTGTGTTGCTAAATCTACTATGAAAGCTGAGTATGTTGCAGCTTGTGAAGCCGCAAAGGAATCTACATGGTTCTGAAAGTTCTTGACTAATCTGGAAGTTGTTACGAGCATGGATCAGCCAATTAAGCTTTATTGTGACAATAGTGAAGCGGTGGCTAATTCAAAAGAACCTAGAAGTCATAAGAGTGCTAAACATATAAAAAGAAAATATCACATGATTAGAGACATAGTAGAGAGAGGCGATGTAATGGTCTGAAGATCACATCAGAAAACATGCTAACCTGCTCATGAAGACATTGCCACTAAATGTAATTAATAGACACTTAGAAGGATTTGGGATAAGAGACATGTCACACCTGTTTTAGGACAAGTGGGAGATTATTAGAAATAGTGGTCTAGAAGCATGAAATGTAATAGGATATTTATTATTAATTTAATAAAAGACTTTATTCATTATTTTATATGCATATATTATTGAATATTTTATGAATATCACTGAAATTTATTTGATTATTTATGTGACCTTAAATATTGTATATAAGTGTTATATGCAAGAACGTAATATTTAAAGACAATAATCAAAATGATGTTCGTAATGAATTTAATTAAAATTTAGAATCTTTAATTAAAACATTACTAGTATATGTCATTCTCATTTAGAATTGAATGGTGTTATGCGCATTGTTAATATGACGAGATATTGAATGAGTGGCATAATGAGATTGTGTGGAACCGGTACACAAACACTATGAATTTCTGATAATTTCCGTTAATGATAGAAATTCTAATTCAGTTTAATGATAGTCATATATAGAGCGATCTTAATCCTGAGTTAATAGCATATTCATATTTATAGATTTGTATCTTTTGATTTACTCAGTACGGATTTTGAGATATTGAATCACATTCCTCGTATTTTAGAGACATGATGAAGTGAGTAGCCGTAAATGTTAATACACGAGATGAAATCCATTCCTTCTTGAGAAAGAAGTAGATAAATAATTCTCTTGAGGATTGATTCGGTACTTGGACTAGTAAGAGCTCTGATTCATGAATTTGTTTTATGAATCACTGTTCATTAGAGAGTCAATAATACTTAAGGAGAAAGATGTAATTAGAGAGGTTAACGGATTTCACCTAGCACTAATTATGAATTACTTATGGAGGATTGATCTATATGTAGTGACTATATCAAATGAACACTTCACAGTTTAGAAGTAAATTATATATATAATTGCGAAAGTACAAATCCAAGTTTATAGTGGAGTTACTTTTGGAATTAATAGAATTAATTAATTAATTAAAAAGTTTTAATTAATTATTAATTTTATTGGAGCTCAAAATTATAGGTCCATAAGTTCTCGCGTCGTCTTTGTAATCCTACAAAACACTAAGGGCAAAATGAGAATTTTAGAATTATGGAATTACAAATAGAACGCTTAAGAGTAATTAATTGAGAATTAATTATAAATTAAAAATAATGTGATTATTTAATTTTGAATTTTAGAACACACATGTGGAGGTGTCCACATGTTGTACACGCACAGCAGAGTGTGAATCTCTATGGGATTCAATTGCTTACTTTCTAAGTTATCTAATTGACTTATTTGATAAGTTGTCCAATTGAAATTCAAATTAAATTAAGTTTTACTTCAATTTGAATTTGAATTCGAGTCAAAGTTGGACTACAAGATAAAGGAGAATTTTGCCTCCTTCCCTATCTACTTTTTACGCCTACCATAGGGAGGAATATCCCTGTGGTGGCTGGCCCTATATGATAAGGGGATAGGGGATTTTGTTTCCAAAATCAATTAGAAGTGTGAGATAATTATCAAGCTTTATCTTGAAGATAAAGTTTAGACATCTTCTAAGAGTCTGACTACTACTCTTAAATAAGAGGTTGCAGAAATTAGAGGACACAATTTTTACTCTCCCTAGCATAATGTGGCCAAATTCTATAAAGTGAGAAAAGGAAAAATTTTCTCCCAAATTCCACGTCGTGCATGTGTTAGTGTTCGTGAAAAACTTGAGTGTTTATTTGTTAATCCCGTTTTATTTTCCCCGTTTTGTTTTATGTGTGCCCACACACACGTCTTCGTAGATATAAGGAATTGACGAGGGAGATTCGGGTATTCTAAATAAGCTTGGAGCTAGAAACGTTTGTGGTAAAAAAATTCAAGTTATCAACCTAATTGTTCGCTAAGTAAATAAATAAATTTAATTATTTTGATTAATTTATTCATGCATAAATTAATGTAATCTATAGAGTATCTCAAAGGTTTGTAAAATTTTTGTTATACACGGTCCGCTAGATACACATTTTCATATAGAAAATCGTTTTTAAAACCAACAATATTAGGGGTGGGGCGGAATAGGGTCTAGCCCGATGAACTAGGCCAACACACATATGTATCACAAAAATATAAAAAAAAATTATGAAAATACAATCTGAGTCGGGACACCCAAGGCTAGAAACCTATGTCCAAATTGGCCCGACCTAAATGCTTATGCAGGCTGGGCCAAACATTGAACTGAAGATTACCTGGTTAGTTTGACCCGGGCCCATATTTAGGCCATCTTCAACCCACAGTTCTATCTTAGAGTTACTCTTTCAAGGTCTCGTTCATTTCACTGATTTGAGTTTTCAGTTTTAGGTTTTTACAGTAAAAAGCTCTCAAAAAATGTCACATCTAACTTTTTTTTTTGTTACAGTGAAAAGCTCTCAGAAAATGTCACATCATAATTTGAATTGAAAACTCGAATCCGCGAAGTGAACGAGACTTTTATCTTCAAAAAAAGAATAATTTCCCGCCATCCAAGGAGTTTCTCTCTAACCTATTTACTCTAAACTTTACTCTAAAAGGAATATTCTTAACATATTCTCTTTTTATATTCATCATATTTTTTCTTGCTATAGTAATTATTAATGATTAATTTATTTTACCTATTGTGCAAAGTACATATTAATGTAATAAAATAACATATTATTTAAGCAACTCGTAATAGATAATAGATTAATAATATTAATTAAACATAAATTTATTTAATTAAATGCAAACTTACATTAACTAAACAAGTTGACAACCAAGCATTAATTTAATAATACAACATAAACACACACAAAAAGTTCGGAGTCCAACAAGTTGTCATATGATTTAATTTTGTATTGTTACATATTAGTTTAATTTATTTTTATACAAATGAAACCAAAAATCCTTAATAGAATAATATATTTTTTAACTAACTAGTAAGAAATAATAAATTAATAATATTAATTTGGATATCAGAAGTAGGATTTTTTTTATTGTAGTAAAAAGGGAACACTTTTGATCATGTTTTTTAACTTGGGGTAAAAATTATGAAAAGAAAATGCAAATGGGCTCTTATTTCAATTAACAAAAGCCGAAAAACAATTTTTTTTTTTTTTTTTGGCGCAAAAGCGCCTGGGCCAAGGCAGCGCCATTGTTGGCGCTTCACTCATCCCAATTATTGGGATTTTTATTTGAGAAATATTAAAAAATAAGTCAATATGAAAAATAAGAAAGTATATAGGTTAATTTTTAGTTATAGAAATTAATAGGTTATAATTTGCTAAGTTATAGTTCATAATTAGATAAGTTATGAATAAACTTATCAAGTTATAATTCATAGTCAAATAAGTTATGAATAATTATGAATAATAATTTGTCCAAATAAGTTATGAATGTAAACAGTAATTTAACATATTTATTAATTTATTAATTTTAATTTATCTCAAATCTTGACTTATTTTTTTTCTTTTCTTCCTTTTTATTTTAGAGTAAAGAATAGAGTTGGGTTGGAGAAGGGTTGATACTCTATCTTAGCAAAATGGAGGTGGGCTGGAGATGGCCTTACACCTCAAATCCGTGGGTGGTAGAAATGTTTTGAAGATTGAACTTGGAAAGTGGGCTTATTTGGCATGTTCACCTAATTCCGTGACATTTTGTTGCTGCAGCCTGCTGAAGAGAACTTGAAACATAACACATCTCCGTTAGATAATTTTTAAAGATATCGTTCATTTTATCGATCTGAGTTTAAAATTTAAATTTTATTACAATAAAAAATTTTAAAAATAGTCACATTTAATTTTTTTATTATAATAAAAAATTCTCATATAAAATTACATTTAATTTAAATCAATAAATTAAATGAGCCTTAAATATTTAACAAGTATTTGGATATCTAATTGAGACCAACCAATGTGTTTTTTACACGGGAACACCAACCCTTTGACAAAGACAGCCTTTTTTTATAGTCTTTGGGAGCATCTCAAAGTTGAAGTTCTCTTCCCAGAATTTCGTTTTCAGAAGAAAAAAGATACAAGGCCAATAAAAGAAAGTTGAAAATAATACTATTTTAATTATAGCAATAATGACGAGAGCTCTTAAGTACTGTCACCACTAGAAGCTTCCATTGATGCAAATCTTATGAACTGTTCACGATTGTTGATCTTGACTTTGCATATAAGATCAAGAAACCCCTTAGTCTCGTGACACCCGAAGGTTCAAGTAGAATAGGGTGGGGATTAATTTAGAGGAAGTTACGGGTCTTATATAATAAAAATTTTATTAATCTTCATGACGTATCTCTTTGAATTTGAGTTTGAAAAGTAAGTTGTGAAATTTACGTTTACAAATTTTGTTCTTACTTTCCAATCCTAAACTTAAGTGCTGCCATTTCAAAGTTTGGTTTGTTGGAAGTAGGGCGAGACAATTCAGACAAAAGGATTTGCATATATACGAATTTGGAAACTAGGGTTTCATTTCGCAGAGAACCTGATTAAAACAGAAGAAAGTCAATAACAACAACAACAACAACAATATTTCTCTCTCTCTCTCTCTCTCTCTCTCTCTCTCTCTCTCTTCGACAATAATAATTAGGAGTCGGAGATGTCAAAGGAAAAGTTTTTGTTTTTTTTTCTTCATCTCTTTCAGTATTTGCATGGATTAAAAAGGGAGGGTTTTTTTTTTTTTTTTTTTTTTTTTTTTTAAAGAACAAGAGGATATTGTTTTTCAGCAAAGGAAATGAAACTTTTATTTGCCTGTATCAATTACTTAACGATATCGAAAATAATAATAAAAATCATATATAACGTCACAAAATAAATTGACGGGACAGTAAATGGGACAATCAAGTGATCTAACTTTATTATTATTGACAATGATAAGAACTTCGTGATGAAGAAAATAAGGAACGCAATAATGTTAACTGCTTTGCACTTAAAAGATATCACTCCACTTCAAAATTAAAGTAAGTAAAATGAGATAAATATCTTCTTAAATTATAAACATCTTTATTTTTATTTTTATTAATACACTTTTAATTAAATAGTATATTAGTTAAAAGAATATTAATTAAAAATAATGAATAAAATCTAAACTCGTATATTTTTTAACAGATAAATGCTTTAATTTTCTCATTAAAATTAAAAAATAAAGTAATCTCTTTTAGAAATTCTCATACAAATTGGGTCGGAGGTTTGATAAAGCTTAAGTATTTCAACATTTTATATGCCAATCGCCAAAATTAAAAAGTAAAGTGAAAAAAAATCCTAAAACGAGTGGGAGAAAACATAACAATGACTGACACTTGTAGAAATTGAAGAGTGATACGTGTTGGCAAATAATTAAGGCTCTCATGTTTAGTTTGTCGGTTTGAATTTTATTGGTTTGAACTTTTTGATTTGAACAATATCAGAGTCCGGTAGATTCGGAGGGTCAACGTGTCAGGGGTTGACACGTGTAAGCACACAGTTTATCAGAAACAAATCCGACATGACCGAGCTTCGATATGGATGAGGATGGTAGGACCTTCGACGAAGAAGTTGGGTTAGTTAGGCTCAAATTAGGCCGAAGGATGCGTGTCTTAGGACCTTATTTGTTGCTGGAATGATGAAAAAGCCTGGCAAAATATGTTAGAGAATCTGAAAAATAAATAAAAGAACTTCAGAGATGAAGAATGGTGGGAGGTGTGACCAAGTAGTTGATAGAGATGGAGAAAATGAGGCCGAAGGTTCCTTGATAGAGCAGTGTTCTAGAGACAAGCGCGGGTTGCTCCAGGAGCGAAGATGGTGACTTGAGTGGTGGATAAGGCTTGGAGGAGAGTGAGAGTGAAGTTGGTGAGGTGGATAAAGCTCTGGTGAAAAGAACTCAAAGAGCAACGTGTTGCTGGAAGTGAGAACGGCGCTTGAAGCACTTGATCCGACAGTGAGCGGAAGTGACCCCGAAAATGAAGACTTGGACATTGCTGGAAAATGTATGAAGAAACTTCTAAAAGTTTTAAGATGGTGGTGGAAATGGATTGAAAAGTGTTTTGAAAAGGTTTTTAAAGTTGTAAACACTTAGAGGCTTTGAAGGATTTTGAAACTAGAGAAGTTTGAAGAAAATGTAATATCAGGACAAAAGTAGTGGCCAGTGCTAATGGTGGATTAACCCTTTTGAAATGAATGAGATAAGGAGTACTTATAGCTGAAATTAGTAGAATTTTAGCCGCAGTTCCAAAGGTTCGTACGACGCGCTCTGACGGACGCATGCACAAACAATCCTGATGGAGCAAAGCCTTCTAACACCTTTCCAGAGTTAAGGAGGAGATTAGCTTAAAATGGAATGAAGAAATCTGGAAACTTACTCCAGGGGTGAATCGGCAGCGCTCAGAAGAAAGCATGGATACGCGATCCAAATAGAGCAAAGTTACGAGAAGCCTTTCTGGGGTTGAAAAAGAGCTTATCCGTAAATGGAAAGAAAGGTTCATGGTGGCCGCTCCAAAGCCCAATCAGCGGCGTTCTGACGGAGACCTGCACACACAATTTCCTTTGGAGCAAAGCGATCAGGGGGCCTTCCGGATTGACAAAGAAAAGATTCAAAAATGGAAAGACTTGGAGGCAAAGCTCTAGATTTGAAGATGACGTAAAGAGTTCCTAGGTTTGAAATTCTCAAGAGTGTTTGACTTAACTTTGTGCTCTGTTGACTTCCTCTTTCAATGGTCTGCTCGCATGTCATACCTTGTTAGAGATGGTTTATACGATATTAGCTAAGCAGTTGTCAAGTTGGCTCTGACATGAAATTTGCTTTGAATGAAAATGCTCCAATGGTGAGCATGCTCCAAACAAAGGCTGCTCTGGGTGAAGCTACCAAAGCATAAGCATGCTCTAGGCGAAGAGCGCTTCGACGGTGAGCTGGGCGAGAAAAAGTCCAAAAGAAGGATGCCTGACACAGAAAAGGCTCTGTTAGGCACACTTGGACATGAAGATGATGCTCCAAAAGACATGCATGCCAATGAGGGAGCCTTCATTAGGCATGTCTGGCGCGGGTAGAGCCTCTGTTGGAGTTAAAACACTGAGAATCAACCCTGACGAAAAAGAAGATGCTCTAAGGCTTGGACTTAGGGGTTTTGGGCTTCCAAAAGGATGGGAGAAATACTCTTTGGGAATTCTCCATCACCCATTTACATTTAATCTGATTAATTCTGAAAACCTCCCAAGTAGGATTCAAATTAGATCGAATTAAACGACAAACAACCCTATTTGATCACACATGCCCACCAAACCACAACCCACGGGAGTGTCCCAAGTGTGGCATGGGTCCATGAAGTGCACCCAATTGCGTCGCATGACGTCATGGTTGGGCCTGTATCCTTGAATGGGCCTGGTAATTGGGTATTAACAAACAGAAAAATTCAAACTATGGCCTCGTTCACTTCGCGGATTCGAGTTTTCGATTCGAGTTGAGATGTGACATTTTCTGAGAGCTTTTTACTGTAGCGGAAAATTTTGATGTGACATTTTCTGAGAGCTTTTTACTGTAGAAACCTAAAACTAAAAACTCGAATCGGTGAAGTGAACAAGGCCTATGTGTTTAAATTGTAATTTGAATTGACGTTTGGCTGTATAGTTAAAGTTTTAATTTAAACAAGGAATAAAATTTAAATTTGTGTTTGATAGGTGTGAAAAATAAAAGAGTGAGCACTTTTTACTGTTTAAAAATGGTTTGACTAGTTGAACTTGAGGGGGAGTTAAACTTTAAGTTGGGCTGTTTAACTTAGTTTAAACGGCAAATATAATTCAAATTGCATGCTTACTAAACACCAATTCAAACTGTGTTGACTGTTCAAATTGAATTAAATTGACTAAATTAAACTCCGTTCATTTCACCGATTCGAGTTTATAATTCAAATTTTATTACAGTAAAAAGTTCTCAAAAACAATCACATTTAACTTTTTTACTATAATAAAAAATTATCATATAAAATCATATTTCAACTTAAATTAAAAACTCAAATTAACAAATTAAACGGACGTTTAATTAAACAAACATGGGCAATATCTTCTAGAACTAGAATACCCAAAGTCAAAAATGAAATCTTAAATAGACTTTTTAACCAAATCATATTTCAACTTAAATTAAAAACTCAAATGAATAAATTAAACAGACGTTTAATAAAACAAACATGGGCAATATCTTCTAGAACTAAAGTTAAAAACAAAATCTTAAATAGACTTTTTAACCAAATCATATTTTAACTTAAATTAAAAACTCAAATTAATAAATTAAATAAACTTTTAATAAAACAAACGCAGGCAATATCTTCTAGAACTAGAATACCCAAAGTCAAAAACGAAATCTTAAATAGGCTTTTTAACCATTTCACGTAATATAATTCGTACACACGAATTGTGCCGTACTGTTTTCGTGTCTTTCTGATTCCTCCGAGCCAATGAGTTGAAAGCCGCCATGCCAACCGAGTCAAAGAAAAAAAAAAAAAAAAAAAAAAGGCTCCTCGTCGCCTCTACCACGCGTTTATCTTTCTTAATTCCTTCCTTTCTTCCCTTAGAATAGAACCCAACCCAGTCCCACTTTCATTTTCCGTCTCTTTACCAGGAATTCACTTTCGTAGAAACTGCACCATCTTTTCCATCCTTCCCACATATAAATACCAGATCCCATTTCTAATTTCTTCATCATCCTTCCAAATTCAACTCTTTGAAATCTCTCGCATTCACATAAATATAGATACACATATATATATATATATATATTTATATTTAGTGTTCTTAATTGATTTTTTGTAAGAATGAACACAGCCATGAAATCTTTTGCTCTTCCAATTATTGGGTTTATTTTGTTGGCGCTTATGAATCTGAGTCATGGACAGGACTTAGCTCCTTCTCCGGCACCTCAGGGTCCAGTCAATGATGGTGAGTTTTCTTCTCTTAATTCATCTCTTTTAATTGTTCAGTTAATCCCTAAACCATCTCAAAATCTCATGTTTTAGTCTCTAAACTTTTTTTATTGATCGTCACCTGCCCCTTTTTCTTCCACCGGAATATTAATTTGGTAACTTAATAGTGAAGCTTAGGGACCAAGGTTGCAAATTTTGATGTAGTTTAGCCTTTTAGGTATAATTATTTTTATTTTCTGGGTTTTCAATTTTTTGTTTAGTCACGTTTTTTACAGCCACAAATTTGTACGATGGGTTTTTGTGGGGATCATGTGTATTAACCGTTTGTGTTTTGTTGTTGTTTAATTATTGCAGGCACGGCTCTAGATCAAGGGATTGCTTACGTTCTTCTGTTAGTGGCTCTTGCAATCACTTACCTCGTGCACTAAATTTTCTAAATTTCATCTTACGAGCTTTTAATATATATATATATATATAGATAAATATTGATATTTGATTTTTTATTCTGATTCTTTGTGAATTTTTCTCCTTGTATTGCTGGAGGAGCGGTGCCTTTTGTACTATGTGAAAAGATTGAGAATTAATAAGAGAAGCTATTGATTCAGTTGGCAGTTTTATTGCCTCATAAATTGTTTTGATGTTTGTTTGTGCATAAGAACGATTTTCTACCTTTAATATATATATATATATATATATATATATATAGATAAAAGAATGTCCTTATTGAAGATCTGCTATTATTTTTTCTGTCTTATTCGCTGTCAAAAAAAAAAAAAAAATTCTGTTGCCCACCTTCTGTGTGGCTTCCTAATATGAAATGAATGTAATATCTATATGAACGAATTAAGCAGCCCCTATGGACCATAAGTTATGGTTGAATAATCATATATGGCACGCTATTGGCTTTTCTGTTAAAGCTATCAAGCATTGAGAAAAATTATACATTACCTCTTTAAAAAAAAATTATATATTATCAATATTCTGATGATGTTTTAAACCACAACCAAATAAAATGACCCAGGAAAGGAAAAGCGTGTGGAATTTTTTTTTTTTTTTTTTATTATCATTATTGAGGTGTATTGATGATTGTTCAGAGTCTTTCTAATCTATTTAATGCTTATTTTCCAGGAAAAGGTTCACATTTTTTATATTTATATATAATATTGGGCATACTTTACAACCTTTCTGCATTGAATAGGCAATTTGTGGTAGAAACTAGAAAGTCTACCAGCAAAATCTTATGAACGAGTCAAGAAAAGGCGAACAACCCATTCAGCTTTCTGACAATTGAACTGAAGTATCTTTAACATAATAAAGCCAATAACTGTAGCACCCCCCTTAATATAACCCTAAATTACCCAATTAATCATATTAAGTAATGTTACTTCTTAACTTTTTCTTATACTTAACTTAACATGTTACACGTATTAAATATAAAAATACGAGAAAATTTAAACTTTTAAAACTTATTGACTAGCAAAGATAATCAAAATATATAATATACCATAACTGGTTGGCCAAATATAAATAATATAATATATCTATAAAAAATAAGCTCAGCCTTATACTATGTTAAGTACAACGAGGGCCTCTAAAATGAAGGTCAACTAGTCCATGTACATCAATCTCGGTCCTCAGGAGTGCGCTAACCAACCATCAAATCCACAACTATACCCTCATATGCATAACTATAAAATAAGTGAGCTAGCGCCGAGTAAGTAGAATAATGCATGATATAGCAACAATGAAAATATGTATGAGCTCATGACTTAATAAGATATTTCATTTCACTTTTTGTTCGTTCTTTTATCTTGTGTGCGCAATTAAGGTTTTTTTTTAGACGGGGTGGTATCCCAGACACCTCATCGGACCTGGTGGCCACAAAATGAATATAATATCAAATGCCATCATGTAGGGAAAAATACATTTTTCACATTTAAAACCAATTCTTCCTCGTGATCATCAAGGAAGCTTCCCACACCGCAAATCTCCAATGAGATGAAAGGTCAAATGGTCCAGTGATCACAAATTTATGAATATAACGTGGGGCTAGTCATATTTAAACACAAATCCTTCCCCGTAATCATCGGAAAAGCTTCCCACACTATAAAAGGTCCGGCAGTCTCCTTGGAGACACAAAACCCATCAGAAGATACATAACCACCATTTAACTTTCTTCAATATTCATTCCCTTCGTAATATGTTCAATAATACATCTCTTACATAATGCATGCATGCATGATTATGTCAATATTAATGACACGTTTCGTATACCCACTTATCACAATTTTGAAACTCATAGCATATGCATGACTTTTGTGGTGACACAGGTGAGATTATAGTTACCTCGAGCCTTAAACTGATATTGAGGCTCTCTAGTATGCTCTCAGAGAATCCGGTGCTCCACACCTCTGAAACATTGAGTATTAATTCTCATTATTACCTGACCAATAATAACTAATAATTATGTATTCAAGAGCTCATTCTTAACTTACACTTTCATTCAACTTCGAATTCCTTGATTAGACTTAACTTTTGAAATCATAATAATTCTTAAGAATAGAATTAAGCTAAGTTTTCGGATGAAAGAATATGAAAAACATAGTAAAACCCAGTTTTTGTGACTTTTATAAATTTTCCCAAATTTTACTAATTTTTAAGTATTTAAATAATTTAAATAATATTTTAAATAATTATTTTAAGTGATATTCATAAAAATAAGGGTTTACAAGTCTCAGGCGTAAGAAACGACATTAAAAACGGACTCCAGAGCCCCGAAAACCCTTGACAAGGCAAATGGCCTAGTCAGATTGTGGCCTGGCCAAGCAGCCCCAAGGACATGCTTGTGCTTGACTAAGTGTGCTCTTGGCCTGCACGGGGCTAGCCTGTGCATGCCCCAAGCCTGGTTGATGGCCTGGGAAGGGCCCCATGGCTCGATAGTGGCTTATCTAGGCTCTGTCTCTATTAGTTTTAGACTTGATTAGGCTCAAATCTCTCTCTTTTTTTTAAAAAGTTTTTGGCAGAGTTTTTCCATAATTTTAACACTCCCCAAAGGATAAAAACACCTGATTTGAAACTGAAATAAAGTTAAATTCACCAAAATTCACAAAACACCATGGAACCACAAATTCTTCCAACACCACAAAATTAACCCGCCTCAATGTTTAGGTTATAACTCCCAAACCAAATTGAATTTACCAAAAATATTTTAGTGGCATTTGGTTAACATATTATTGAGTCTACCTGAAAAAAATTAGATTAAAAGAGGCTTTCTAACCTAGGTAACTAAGTATGAACCTGAACCAGTTTAGAAACAAATTTGTTTCTAACAGCTTCCTCAAACGAATCCAAAACCACCACTTTGCTTTTGAATTTACTTATACCCTTTTGTGGGGATCCTCCTGACATTAGAGAGGCCATGTGGTTCAAATTTCATAGTCGAATTCAAAGGAAAACCCCCTGAACAGTACTGAATACCGAAACAGTGGCTTACCTTAGCCCGGTTTGAGTTTCCTTGCTAATTGGTACCTAAAAATGGCTAAATCACTTAGAAATTTGCTTGGCTTCTGAGTTCTCCAGTTGAAAATGGTATTTAACTGCTGGGGAGAGTCGGACTTAGCAAATTTGGGGCTGATAACTTAACCTAGTTGCTTAATAAGTCATTACACAACAAAGTAAGCACCTAAAGTACTTCACCATGAAATACTTCCACCAGATCAGGCCTAATGGGTTAATTTTCAACATACACCTGCTTAATAAGGTGTTAAACACTTACATAAGGTTTCAAATGTAAGCTAGGTCGTAACCTATTCATTTGCTTACCAAATTAAGCGTACGAGCTCACACTGAATTTCATGCTAAAAATAGGGTTCTAGAGCATTCTAACTTTATAATTCATGTAAAACTCACGTCAACTCCTCGTAATCTAATCAATCTCATCCACTTATATACTCATTATAAAGGGTCTCTTATCATATTTGCATCAATTTATCTGACAAAACATGTACTAAACCTTCCCGTTACGTCTAAAATCGACCGTTTCACTCATTTTTGTACTTTTTGACATATTTGAGCTCCGTTACCTATCAAATCCCATATGAAAACCATCACTAGAATTTTTTTTCATCCTTCCCACTTACCGGATCCATCGTCGAGAAAACCTGTTGCTAATGAATACAACATACACAACATAATACTTAATGCACATTATTTACCTATTCATGCATCTTGATGACACATCTAACATATAAGTCCTATGCATATCAATGTAAAATCATGCAATATATTGTCCAACTAGTATGTGAGATATCTAGGTATCACAATAGTCACAGGCCATATGGGTCTATTCCTATGTTATTGTGAATTTCTTTTTTCTTTTTCCTTTTTTTTTTGGACCTTTTACATTGTCACCTTTGTATTTTGCCAAATTACAGAGATACTTTCTTGATTGAAACTTTTTGCGTCATCATTCTCTCACTAGCTCACTCTATCTCTGTCAGCATTTAAAATAGAATATATATAATTTCAGCAAAATACAAAAGGGTGTCGTTGTAGTATTTCCCTTTTTTTAAACTTTGAAAATAGAGAAATTGAAACTCAAGAAATATATATAAATTTCAACAAAATACAAAAGGGTGTGGTTGTAGTATTTCCCTTTTTCTAAACTTTGAAAATAGAGAAATTCAAACTCAAGATCTTATTATTAAAGGTCAATATGAAATTATCGCTAGACGTTGCTAAAAATGTAAGTTATTATTATATCATTACATTCATAAAAATTTTCTTCCCAAGATAATTAATTGCATTAGGATATATGCCTCATTAGTAACATGATGCATAAACGTGACTAAGTACCTTTACGATCCTCTATAAGGTGCATAGATTCAGACTTAAAACACAAATAATAATTAAAAAAATGTTCCTCAATTACAGTTGAGTTAACATTATTAACTAACAGACTATGAAAACAGAAACATTATGCCTACATTATTAATTAACATTATGCCTACATTCACAAACTATGAAAGCAGAGAAAATTCACCAACAAGGAACATTATTAATAAGCTCAACAGACATACAAATTACAATTACAAATTTAAGAAAGTTGCCTAAAACTATTAAATCTCCTAAAATCACAAGTGATTTCCTAATTTAAAATTGAAATACAAATAAATTCAAAACTACCAATAAAAGTAAAGTTGGTAAACTATATGCGCAATGTTATGTTTCTCTCTATGGTGCCTATTATTGAGGTCACTTATTTATCTTCCAACCATATTCTCCCACGTGGCCATCGAATACTAAAATAGAGCCCTAAAATTGTTTCAATGTTGTTGAATCAAAGGAGGCTGCGGATTAGCCCAGCTAAGATCAATGAGTCTCTTATGTTGGAACGCTTAGGGTTCGGAAAGTCTTGGGCTTTTAAGCAACTCTGAAAATTTGTTCGGCAAATGTCTTCGAGTCTAGTCTTTCTTTTAAAACAAATACTCATTTATTTTACTAATTCGAATTTAAAATATAAATTTTGTTATAGTAAAATGTTCTAAAAAATAGTCACATTTATCTTTTTTTTTTTATAATAAAAAACTCTCATATAAAGTCACATCTTAATTCAAATTAAAAATTTAAATTAACGAACTAAATAGACCCACAATTCTACAGTCAACGGGCTTCAAATCTTAAAAGAAGTTTAGTTGGAAAATTAGTGGGATGCTTGGCATGATAATTACCGCCGTTTCATGGTTCTATGAGATCTCACATTATGAAATCTATAAAAAAAAAAAAAAAAAAAAAATTTTGAGCTTTTAATTCAATGTGGTATTGCTCTGTTTCTCCGATGCTGCTTGCTGTATTAAGGACTTTACTGTTGGCTAATAAATTTCATGCGCTTTTCTGCGTTTTGCTTAAACAGAAACGACAACAAGCACAAGCGCTACACCAAAGAAACGGTAATGGAAATCGAAACGGCGTTTAGAATCTACGAGTAACGACGTGTTCAACTCCATAGCTGGGATTTGGGAAAACGATCAAACCCAATGAAAGAAGAACACGTGGAAATCACGTTATGTGGGCCCAAAATTAAGTGTACGGAAATTGCCTGCCACTATAAACTAAAGAAAATTTACATTCCAACGTAACCCAACTTTTAACTCATCACAAAACAACAATGGAAGGCAGCAATATGGTACAGCGCGCCCACGATAAGAAAACTGCACCTGCCTAATCCAACCAATACATGTCACTTGCCATTGGGTAATCTTCTCTCTCTTCATCTCTCACAGTCACGCCACCCAAGTCACCGACCGTCAAATTCTCTTGTAACCTCTCTTTGTCTTAAACCAAACCCCATCATTTGGCTAAATAAATTCCAGTTTTTTCTCTTGAAAACAAAAAAAGGAAAAGCAAATCCAATTGGGTTGTTGGGAAAAAAAAAAAGTTTCAAATGTTCTTCATCATCTGAACAAAAAGGTACGTGCTTGATCAAGTTTTTCTTCTTTTTTGGGGGTCAGTTTTCTCTTAAAATCACCATTATCTACTCTTTTTTTTTATAACTTTTTTGACCTTTTTTTTGGTTTTGATTGTGGTGCCCATTGTTTATGTGTGAATCTGCATGTGGGTCTTGATCTTCTTATAAAGTTGTAATCGAATTCGGATTCTTGTGCCTTTGTTGCCTATTGGATGATCTTTTTTTTTTTTTTTTTATTTAAATAACTTTTGGATGGCCCAATGGAGGTGGGTTTTGATTTCTGTGGATTGAAATTTTTGGTTTCAGGTGGTTTTTTAGTTTGAAGATATGAACTTTTAGTACTGATTGTGATTCCTTTGAGTTGTTTAGCTGTTTTCTAAATTCATATATATATATATATATATATATATATATTTTTTTTTTTTTCCTTTTATGGACTACGCATCATATTATGTCTTTTCTCAGTTTATCTATCTGTTTCTGTTTGTGGGTAATTTGTTTTGGACCCATGTGAAAATCAACAATGTTTTTCTAGCTCACAAGGAATAATAAAGGACTGGGGCATAAATTCTGGAGCTGGAGCAATTAGATTAAGTCTAATTTTGTAAGATTTCGAATTAAGATGATTGCAATACTTTTAAAATTTATTGTGGATGCTCATCGACAATGGGGCAATATTTGATCAAAATGGTTTTGTTATAAAAGATGAATCTTATAGGATTTGGGTTTAGAATTAACTCTGCATTGCAATGTAGAACGGTTATTTTAAGTGTGTCTCTCAGTTTGTCATGCCTTGATGCTATTTTGCCATTTAATCATAATTCACATTTTTTGCTAAATAGTATATAGGTCCAAAAGGTCCATACTTTTTCCTATACAAGTGATTTTCAAGTGTTTATTATCTGCTTGGTGGAGAAATCATGTCCTGTGTTTGAGGTTTAAGTCTTAAAGGTTCATAGTTTCATGCCATTAGACATGACATATAGCTTCTATTAGAAAGCTTGTTTGAAGAATGCCAAGGGTTTATAGTGACGCAAGTTTGTCCATTTGTTAGGTTGAGCTATTTAATCCTTTACTTCTTCAAAACTTTTGGGTTGGATAAGAAGAGAGCAGTTTTGGGCGTGAAATAAGATGGCAGACCTGAGAAGTGGAGTTCGACGATCGAAGAGGGTCAATAACGGGCAAGAGAATCCTGCTATGTTAGTTCCACCTGCTCTTCCTGGTGCTAGAATAGGTAAGGGACCTAAAAGCTTACTTTTTGTAGTTTCTCTTTGAAATCCAGTTCCTCAAAGTCTTTTTTGTTGAAGTACAGGTCCAACCAGTAGAGGTAGAGGAAGGGGCACCAGAGCTACGAATCAAAATAAGAATACCAAGCTTCTTGGCGCGGGAGTGGGTGGTCAGGGACATACTGGTTTAGATATGCCGGTAGGAGATTTATTAGCCGTTCGGGATGAGTTGGTAATTCAGAAGAGCGCAGCCAAATTGGCCGCCACTGACGATGAGGGAAGCACAAGTGCACTTCCTGAGAGGGTACTCTTTTGGCCTTTCTGTCCCCGTCCTCTCTTTTTAAAGCTTATTGACTTTATAAATATCTATGTTTGGCCTTTCTCATTCATTTGTAAAAGAAAAGAATATGTCCATACTGGTGATTTTAACGTTTGGTTGTTTCCTATATACCAAGACGAGTAAGTTAGTAACTCACATTGATTTTGTGCACATTTTGGAATAGGTTAAAATTCAATTCTGATGGTATAATCATTACTGAGTTTCAGTCTTGTTGGCAAAAATAATTGGTTAAACTAGGTTTAACTTGAATAAATCAGTTGCTTTTACCACTCCTTTGTGGAAGTCTGTTTTTGCTGATTTAAAATGACGAATCCTATAGATATAGCTATAACTTCCAAAAGCTCTCTCTCCATGTAGATTATGATTGAGTTTGTCTTTATCTAACATGGATAGTGTTTCAAATCTTATTTTCAGGTGCAGATTGGCAGCTCTCCCGTGTACAAGTTGGACAGGAAGTTGGGAAAAGGCGGTTTTGGACAAGTATATGTGGGAAGAAGGGTGACTGGCGGTATTGGTGGCGTTGGGCCTGACGCCTTTGAGGTTTCAGTTCGTCCATGCATATAATGCATTTCTATTACAGTTTGTTAAGAAAGTTGGTTGTGTTGCTTATGGCTATTCGCCTATTCCCATGACTTTTTGTAGGTTGCTTTGAAGCTCGAGCATAAAAATAGTAAAGGCTGCAGTCATGGTCCACCATATGAGTGGCAAGTCTACAGGTAAATAAAAGAAGTTCATTTTTATTGTTGTTAATCATTAACTATTATTACCTAACTGATGTTTCTGTTTAAAAACTTGATGAAGCAATCTCAATGGTTGTTATGGACTTCCCCTCGTCCATTATAAAGGCCAACAAGAGGACTACTATATCTTAGTCAGTTTCTATCCTATCTATATTGGTTTTTCAAACGTGTTTTTGAGTTTGAAACTTTTTTCCATTTGATATACGCGATAACGATTATTGATTCTTAAAACAGGTCATGGACATACTAGGGCCAAGTTTATGGGATCTTTGGAACTCTAATAGCCAAATGTAAGAAATTTTTGTGTCATTTTCTTCCCCTTTCTTTTCAGTTTCTTCTTCTCATCTTTTTCCAATTTTCACTGTCAATTCTTTACAAAACATACATTCTTAAAATGTTATGTTGTGGTTATCCCTTAGTAACTTTACTTCTCCTCTTAAGGCTGTCTGAAGAAACAGTTGCTTGTATAGCAGTGGAGGCAATATCAATTCTAGAACAACTTCATTTGAAAGGGTACCTTGCTAATAATTCTTAAAAAAAAAAAAAAAAAAAAAAAAATTAATACCCTACTCTGACAAGTTCCTTGCTGCTTGATTTCAACTCCAGTTTTGTCCATGGAGATGTTAAACCCGAAAACTTTTTGCTTGGTCTACCCGGAACGCCTAATGAGAAAAAGTTGTATCTTATTGATCTTGGTTTGGGTAAGTCTTTTTGGGTTGACGAGTTTTGCACAGAAAAGAAAAGACTAGACTATTGTATAAGGTGCTTCTGTAAGTGAATGAAAACTTATCTAGTGTATCTTCTTCTTCAGCATCAAAATGGAGGGATTCATCTTCCGGTCGTCATGTTGATTATGACCAAAAGCCTGATGTTTTCAGGCAAGTAATTCCTTCAATAAGGCTGTGCATGGTGGACGCTCATGTTTAAGATTGTTACCAAGAAAAGGAAAGTTTCTTTTTTGCATTTCAGTTTACCTGGATCTTCAAATAGCCTGATATACTTTATTACTTTTGGTAGGGGAACTGTACGCTACGCAAGTGTACATGCTCATTTGGGTAGAACAGGCAGCCGTAGGGATGATCTTGAGTCACTAGCCTACACTTTAATATTCCTACTTAAAGGAAAACTTCCATGGCAGGGCTATGTTGTGAGTTCATCTCAATTTCCACTTTTCCTTGCACGCTTGCGAATTCTTACTTATGCTACCTTCCTTTTCTTTACTTCACTTGTAAAGCTCCTGTGGATTCTTGGTATTCAGGGAGAGAATAAAGGATTTCTTGTTTGTAAGAGAAAGATGGCAACTTCTTCTGAGTTGTTGTGCGGCTCGTGTCCTGCTCCTTTCCATAAATTCCTTGAGATGGTGACCAACATGAAATTTGAGGAAGAACCGAATTATTCGAAGCTTATTTCTCTTTTCGATGGTAGCATAAGTTCCAATGCATCACTGCGACCAATCAGAACTGATGGGGCAGCAAAGGTTGTTATCTTGTCTTTTCGTAAACAGATTGATTCCCCCTCACTAAAGCATTTAGTAAACACCTCAAAGGATTCTGAGTAAACGTCTCAGTAAAAAGAATTCCATGATGTCTTTACCACATATGAGTGTTTTCTAAAATAATTGTGGTCTTCATGAAATACAGTTCGGTCTAAAAAGAGGAAGATTGCATGTGGAGTTAGAAGATGGTGGGCCGCCTAAGAAGAGAATTCGACTAGGCAGTCCAGTTACTCAGTGGATCTCAGTTTATAATTATAGATCACCAATGAAGCAGAGGTAATTGATGCCAATTCAAGTGAACCATGCAGAATTTCTGGCCTACTTCTCTTCTTCTTCTTCTTCTTCTTCTTCTTCTTCTTCTTCTCTCTCTCTCTCTCTCTCTCTTTCTATATATATATATATATATATATATATTTGTTTTCTCTTTACATTTCTAACACGTTCACATGCTAGAAATGCAGCCTTGGTAACGTCACCATCCTTGTTCATTTACTTGGGTTTTATGATTTACAGTCTCAATATACATAAATTCCTTTGTTAAGTTACTTGTGGTGGAAAACCACTAGCCTGTGTATTGTTATTCGTAATGCTTGAACAAGTAACTTTCTTGGTGATTGCTTGAAAATAAAATAAAATAAAAATAAAAATCATAGTGATTAAAATTTTTGTAATCACAGACCTGCCTTATCAGGCCTTAATGTTTTGCCAGAAATAATTAGTATTACTTGTAGAGAGAGCACCACTATTTTTCACAAGTGTGATAGTGGAATAGAATTGTCACATGTCAAAAAATAGAATTACTGGATCCTACACTATGCGGCTGTTTTAATGTACTGAGATGTATAGAATAGTATATTTCTTGTATCCTTGAGTAGATTTGTGCCTCTAGTCTGAGGCTGTCTTTTTCTGGATTATTTATTTATTCCATAAAACATGATCTTCATTTAGACTAGTTCTGGTCTGTGCTAAGTTAGAAATGGAATTTGAAAACTAACCTACATGTATGGGTGCGGTCAATTATTTACAAGGCAAAATATATAACTTATGATTTATGTTTATTTGTAGCTCTTGATTTCCACCAACTGTAAATTTATGCACTTATTCCACTATCGCCAAGTAAATGGAACTACTTTGTTGCAGATATCACTTCAATGTTGTCGATTCACGACTTCAACAGCATGTTGATAAAGGGAGGGAGGACGGTTTGTATATTAGCTCTGTGGCTTCTTCTTTGAGTATGTGGGCCCTCGTTATGGATGCAGGAACAGGTTACTCGGCCCAGGTTTTTGAACTATCACCCATTTTCTTGCACAAGGTTGGTGTTCTTGAAATTCCTTTCTATACCTTTGCCTCTTTTAGTTATGCTGTAGCTTTGCAAGTTAATTCTTATTCATATCATCAGGAGTGGATAATGGACCAATGGGACAAGAATTACTATATCACGTCTGTTGCTGGTGCATGTAATGGTAGTGCCTTGGTGGTAATGTCCCAAGGTAGAGTGATTTTTCACCTTTTATGTTTGAAGAAATTATTTGTTTCCCTCTAACAATCGCTATCTCAGTTTTGGTTTCATGACCCTTATTGTTGGCTTTCGCCTTGGGAAAATGGTGCCTCTTAAAGAACCTCAAATAAAAATGAGTTGTTTTGATCAAGTCTAGTTAAAGTTCAATTTACCTGCACATCTATATCGTAAATAGTTATTTGTCTCATTGGACATGGATGAAGGACCGTAAATTTTGGTATAATTACAACTTTTCATTAATATTCAATTGTCGTCCTATTAGTGTCATGTTGGAGTACAGCAAAACCATTGTAACGTAATAATAAGTCTCTTCCACGAAGAAAATATAGCACTGAGTATTCAAACAACAATTACCTATATCAAGTGATGTCATGGATTGCTTGTTGTCTAATGCTCAAATTATCGTTTTCTCTTTCTTTAGCTGCCTAATGTTTTTGACTTCTGTTTTTGCTCTTGCTGTTGCTAGGTGTACCATATACTCAGCAGTCTTACAAGGTCAGCGATGTATTTCCGTTCAAATGGATCAATAAGAAGTGGAAAGAGGGCTTCTTTGTTACATGCATGACCACGGCAGGTAGCAAATGGGGCATTGTGATGTCGCGAAACGCAGGTTATTCGAGTCAGGTATTCCAATCTTGGTTGCATTTGTCATATCATTTTTGATTGGTAACACCGCAGAAGTCTTACGCTCTGTAATATTAGGTTGTGGAACTCGATTTTCTATATCCAAGTGAAGGGATCCATAAAAGATGGGAGAGCGGGTATCGGATTACCTCCACTGCTGCAACAGCTGATCAGGCTGCTTTCATACTCAGTGTACCCAAGAGAAAAATGCCAGATGTCGCGCAAGAAACTCTTCGGACGTCTGCTTTTCCGGCTACACATGTTAAGGTACAATTAAGTTAGTGAATTCTTATCCATGTGTATGTAGGTGTGTATGTATTAGGGAGTACTCTTATGATTCTATACCCCGTTCATGTAGATTTCTCTGTAGTTTCTGCTTTAGTTATTTGACTAATTAAGCTTGTGAATTAGAGTTCTCTATTAAAGAATTCCCGTTATGAAAAGTGCTTTTTTGTTTGAAAGTTGAGGTTTTCAAGCTCCTTAGACCCTTCTTCGGGAGAGAGAGAGATCTTAAACCCCATCATCTTTCATTAAATATTAGGCATTGTGGTGAAATCATAAGTGCTTTCATTTTGTTTAGTTTTTATCTATGCTAAAACCTTTCATTGTATGCAATGAATTGGAAACGAGGAGTTAGAAGTTGTCATTAACTTCTAGAATTTTTGCTTAAAAAGAAACTTTTTGGTTCCAAGTTAACCCTACAGATTCTAGGTTCATTGGATCTGGGAGGGCCATCCAGTTATTTGTTTGCTAAGTAGGAAGTGTTAATTAATGAAAAAAAAAAGTGTCATTCCATGACGTCTGAACTCTTAAGTAGTCAAGTTAAGTTAATTGGGTTTCTGGTTTGGGAAACATGCGTCAAATGTCAATATTCTAAATAAAAGCCATATGAAATTAGTTACGTTGTTAATTACACGGGCCCCAAGTTTATTTATTATGTCTTCCATGTGAAACATTCTTGGAGTTGCTGCTATGGCTAATAGCTATATGACTATTAGCTATTATAGATTTTTTTTTTTTTTTAATGAAGCTCAAAATGTTCAGGTAGAATTGTTTATCCATTTATGTTTTTTTTAATTATTTTGACTACATTGCAGGACAAATGGTCAAAGAACCTGTACATTGCAGCCATTTGCTATGGGAGAACAGCGTCTTGAAATTTGGATTTGGAAGAAAATATTGCGCATATTATTATGGCCAGGTAGAATATCTTTCTTTATCAATACATTTCTCTTTTCTTACAAGGCCACAAGGCCTTAAATTTCAGATTACAAGATGAGATTCTCCTATACTAACTAGAGCCCGTTCTCGACCGTTCTCACTTCGCCACAAATTATGGGGTTGACTCTGTTACTATTTTAATAATTTCAGGTGATCGGGTTCGCCGGGTGGGACAGATTGTTCTGAAGAGGTACAACTAAAGATGGTTCTTCAGGCATACCTTGTTGAAGAACATAGTTGTAGAGAGAGCTTGAAATGCCAGGGATTATCTTTTCTGGTTATGTTTTGATGAAGGCTGCTTAAAACCCCCACCCAAAAAAAGAAAAAAAAGAAAAAAAAGTTTGTATAGTTCCTGAGAGATAAGAGGCTTCAATCTTTCTTACCTTTCAACACAGAGATGTGCAATATCCAATATGAAGAAAAATGTAATTTATAGTTACATTTGAGTTTGGAAGAGAAACACAGGGAGAGCACTAATTTTTCTGGTAACAAAAGTTTTCCAGCCTTAAGGAATTTTTTGTTGACTCTTCTGTTATTAAAGAATTCCATTGTTGTTTGTAAGAAGTTGTCATAAAATGACCACGAAAATATGTTGAGCCAATGTTAGTAATCTAATATCCAATACTCTTGGTATTTGCTACTTAAAAAAAAAAAAAAATGGTTTCTTTCATTTCAATACTCTCTTACCAAGTCTTTGTCCAAAAGTAGAGTAGGGTAATTGTGATTATTTGATTAATTATAAAAAGTCCTAAGAGTCAAACACAAAGCTCTGATCAATGCTTCCCTCTCCACATGGTATTGGAATACGACCCTCAAGATGGTCACGTGCATCACGTGATGCAAAATAGGATCCACGTTATCAGGAGAGAGATTTTGTAATAATATTAATAATTAGGGGATTTCGACTGTACGTCTTTGGAGAAAATGAACCATCTAAAACTCATGAGATTTATATAACTTATATAAAAAACTGTACATTCTACATCGGATTCAACAAGTTGGACCATTGAAGGACCCTAATAATAATAATAATAGATCTCCTTACCCTGCATCTAGAACAACTCTACCAATCTAGTCTTAGCTACCTTACTCAACAACTTGGATATAATGGCTAAATGCACTATCTTTTTCTATTATTCTATTATTTTCTCCCATTGAGCTTACGGCTGAGCTGACTCTTATATCAGTTAGCCAACTTGGACTATATTAAACCAAAAAAAAAAAAAAAAAGGAATAAGGATTATTCTAGTCCAATACCATGTGCTCGTCATAACATTGTCCTTTTATAGACACAATTTGTCTTCACTTTTTTTGGAGTCCGGTGTGAAGGTTTAAGCAGAGAACCATTATATATACACCACCACAAAGCTTGGGCTTCCAAAGGGTATAGCTGAAAAATGGACATCACAAAGTGGTGCAGTTCAGGCCACAGAAGAAGAAGCATCAGATTAGGAAGATACTATAATGAGTCTTCATCAGTTAGTTCTCCCTACAAGTTGAGGTGGGGATTTTTTTGGTTCAAGTTCAGGAGAGAAAAGATGAGGAAGATCTTCGAGTCGTCGCGGGTTAATCCTCGACGACTTGTTCCCTACGATCCGAGCAGCTACTCTAAGAATTTCGACCGCGGGTTTGCGTGGGATGATCATGATCATGATGATTACATCTCAAGGTCCTTCTCTTTCCGGTTCGCAGATCCTTCTAATGAGAATATTCTTGTTAAGCCTAGAGAAGGAAATGGTTTGAAAAGGAAAGATCAGTAGAGAATTATTAGTGGATTTTGTATGTATGTTTTTGTGTTGCTACTTTTAGACTACTCTTTCTACATGTAAAATATTCGATCTTTAGTGAGTTCTTGAGCAAAAAAGTTATATATCTATGCGTTATTATTATTATTATTATTATTATTATTTCCAACTTCATTTCAGCTTTGTTACGGAGCTCAGATATCAAAGTAGTTTCTGATAGCAAAACCAAAGAAGTTTATCTTCTTTCTATTTATATATCATAAAATTAAGTTAAATTTTAGCTTGAAAAAGAAGAGAAATTAAGTTATCAGCTACATTATCGGTGGTTGTTGTCATTCTTCTTAATGTCAAAATCCAGAGAGATCTAAATACAAGATAAATGGTTGACTAAGAAGATGCTTTTAGTTTTAGAACCATTCAAAGTAGAATCAGAAAAAACTAACAATTTAATGTTCTAGTTCCTTTTTTTTTTTTTTTTTTTTATCACTTTTCATATCACTAAGTAGTCTAAGTTGACAGTTACAAGAATCCTATGGCTTTCCTTTTCATGAGTGAAGATTATCATATCGAATCTTGCAGCTTTAATGATATGAAGTTGAGTGAAAAAAAAGAAAAAGAAAAAGTAGAGAGGTTTTGAAGTTACTTTTTTTCCCCCCCTTAAAGAGAAGGAATATAACTTTGTCATATTATCAGTTAATTAAGAAGCAGTAAACTTGGAAGCTAATGATTTGGCTACTTATTAAGTTACTATATAATAACTACTGCTATTTGGCAAGAATCACGCATGCTTATATGTTTCAATTTTGATTTTATTATTCAAGACCAATATAAACTCTAAAACTATGGACAAAAGAACAGTTTTAGAGCTGAAATAAGGCTAGAAACAAAGTAATATTCATTGAATCATTGTGGTGGGAAGAAAAGAAGATCCATTAACTATTGTTTTCATATGTATACTAGCTTCTGTGTAGCAGTTGACTGTTCTTGGACTTGACAGCAACTTCAACGGCTCAAAGGACACGGCCACATAGATTCGGCATGGATGTATAAAATGGGAATTTCTAGTGTATGAACTGTCCTTTTTCATTACTAATAAGAACTGTTAGTTTTAATTATTAGACTGATTTTTTAATAATTTATTTATGAGTATTTACGTTAAAAAATTGCAATGCTCAACGTAAAATTTTTTCCATTCATTAATCAAAATTAATCGTCTAAAACAACAATACCTATCGATAGCTAAAGTTAAAATTTCTCTCTCTTTTGGAGAAATTAAATAAATAGAAAAAGAACAAAAAGAAATGTATATATGATATTGGGTGGCTACCAATGAAAATTGGCCCTCTTCGTGATCTGACAAGAAGACGGTGGCTTTTACTGGTCATGAAGTACTACTTATATTCTTAAAGCAAATATTGGCCTTTCTTTGAGAAATGAGATCTGTTAAATAATTAGTTGGAAAGGCACGGAATAGATCAGCAAGCACGCACCAAAGTGAGACAAATAGTAAAACACATGTATACAAGACAGAGTAGAGTAGAGAGAGAGAGAGAGAGAGAGAGATAGTTAGAATTTGTATATACGGACGGAGGTGATCAAATCAAATAATTGCCAAATGCAAAGGAAGAATATTGCTGACATTAATGAGTTCTTGAAAATAGGAGGATATTGAATACATGAACAATAAAAGTTGAAAAAGAAAGTCATCTAACCCACCAATGCATGAAGTGGGCAATTAATATAATGCCAGGCAGAGTTAGGACTTTGAGCTGAATATCATAACTCTTCCGATTAGCCAGCCAGCATATACACAGCTATATTGAAGCTCATGAGAATGTATGAATCAAGCCAAGAGAGACGTACGTGGATTTATATTATGCCACTTTCAACGACTCAAACGGTTGTTAGAATTCAAATCTTAATTCAGGATTTAAATTAATATTTGAGAGAAAAATTTAAGGATAATTCAAACTCTTAATAATAGTTCAAGAATAACTTAAATTGTTGATTTAGAATTCACCTCACTCCTTAAATTCTAACAATATAAATTGTTGTTAACAGTCTAATAGTTTCATATTCTACTTTTTCTCTCTCTTCAATTTTAATCTTAAAAATGTCATAACTTTTTCGTTTTGATTTTAATTGAGATGATTTTTTATGTGTTCATAATAAAGAGAAGAAGAAACCTCAACCCATATTGCATAGTTTTTAATGTCATTTATAATGAGATTTTATAAGATTTGTTACAAAACTCTAATGAGAGATCTAAACACAGTTCAAATTTTATTCACAATTTAAATTACAATTTATTTACATATCCAAACAATAGTTGTGATCACAGTTTATATCACCACAGTTCAAATTTTATAGTTCTAACCAAAAAGATTTAAATCTCCACAATTTAAATTGTTAAACCAAACAACCCCTATATTCTTTCTGTCTATCTATTCTATTGCTATTTGTCTCTTTCTTTCTTTTTTTTTTTTTTTTTTGTTTTTTTGTTGTTGTTGTAATTTTTACATATACACAAGGCATTTTAAGGTAATGCTAAATTATCCACGTATTGTTCAAGTATATATATCGATCATACTAATTACCATCTATCATTTTAAATCTTTAAAACACCAGTATCTTATCAAAATATTGATAATTTAAAATAGTTAATTGACTAATTTGACGGTCGTTGATAAAACAAGGGTACGCAAGTCCATTTACACAATGGCCCCTACCTACCATGTGAAGCACACACAGGTAGTAGTAAGGGATGATTGCCATGGCATATATACATATCATGGCTTATATATATATATATATATATATATATATATATACACACACATATATATAGGTATATGCAATTTAGTTGATGTTTTTCTATAATTGGTGATATACAAAGTTCTTGAGCCAATTTTTTCCTTTATTTTTGCCCTTATCAATTTGCTCCAAAAGCTGTTTAAATGCCTTTAAGGAGAATTTTCACCTTATTCACGAAAAGAAAAAAGTTATTTTCAGTTCCAAAAAAAAGGAAAGGATGCGGTCATACAGTGGGCTACTGCTGCGACTGTCACATTCATATAAGAATTTTAGTCTCGTAGTGTATCAATTTATAATGTAGCTAAACTGTCGTCTTAAATTATTATGGTAATCAAAGATCCACAGTGTACAATACCTTTGTTTGGTTCCTGGTTTTTCTAGTACAAATTAAACCATATTGCAAGTTTATAGGAGTCGGTTAGTCAACAAATCCAAGCACACTAGCAAGAAGTGGGCTACCCTATTCCATCACGAGAAATGTAAGACCCGTTTAGTTTGTTGATTTGAGTTTTTAATTCGAATTTATATGTAATTTTATGTAAAATTTTTTTACTGTAATAAAAATTTAGTTTGTTGATTTGAGTTTTTAATTCGAATTTATATGTAATTTTATGTGAAAATTTTTTACTGTAATAAAAATGTTAGATATGACTATTTTGAGAGCTTTCGAATCGGTGAAATGAACAAGACCGTAATAAACAACGCCATTTTGTTATAAGACTGAAATTTTTGCTTAAGATCCTACTTTAAGAACTCATTGTATCAACTAAATGAGGATAATTTCACCATTTCACTAGCCTATTTTGACGGAATTTAGTGAAGGCGTGATTTCTTGAACTATTTAGTTAAAATGAAAAGAAGTTTATATTCTTGAAAATAAAATTGTTCAATTTATATATAGTTAAATTTCTTATTAAAAAAAAACGAATTTCCAGGCAAAATGCAAGGGCACTAAACGACACCGTTCCCATAGCAGATGATTAAAAATTCCCGGCAAAAATCCCTCACTATATCATAAGACGACACCGTTTTACGCCTCAGTAAACTGCATATAAATTCGCTTTTACCATTTCATCTAACCAATCATCTTGTTCTTCTTCTTCTTCTTGTTCGTCATGAACAAAGTTGGGGTTTAGGGTTTTTCACCATTTTCAGAAAATTCGATTCTCGAACTCAGAGACCTCCAAGAACTCGCCTTTCCCATTCTCCCGCCTCCAATGGCGACCGAATTGTTCGTGAACACGGAGAGAGTTGAGAAATTCCTCGACGGCCTTGAGGCTCAGAAGACAATTCTCTCCACATGCACTCAGCTCTTCAAAACCCTAACCTCTCACTTCAATTCCCTCCAAAAATCCCTCTCCGAGAAGCACCAATCATTGGATTCCAAAATCCAAGCCCTAGAATCCCACTCCCGCCGGACCCTAGAGTCCCTCGACCGCCGCGAGTGCTCGATCCCAGATCACGAGTCGAATGCCGCCGCCCGAATTGCGGAACAGAAAGATTCAGCCTTGGCGGAGTTTGAGAAGCAAATTCCCGCGAATTCGGAACTCTCCGAGGCGCTGAAATCGTTTTCCCGGAGAATGGATTCGTCGGGACTGTTGAGCTTCGTCGTCTCGAAGAGGAAGGAATCCATCTCATTGAGATCGGAGATCGGGGATTCGTTGTCGGAGGCGGTGGACCCTCCGAGTTTGGTTCTCGGCTCGTTGGAGGAGTTTGTGAATTCCAAATCCAAGAAAGTTGGGGTTACCGATAAGCGATGGGCGTGCGGATTGCTGGTTCAGGCACTGTTTCTGGAATGGAATTCGGGCAAGGAAGGACCGCGCTTCGCGAGGAGCATCGTCGACAGAGCTGCCAAGGTTTTGGAGCAGTGGAAGGCGCAGATTGATGGTGGCGAATCCGGAGGTTCAAGTCTTGGGGCTGCAGAAGCGGTGATGTTTGTGCAGATGGTGGTCGGGTTTCGGCTGAGAAAGGAGTTCGACGAGGAGTTCTTGAAGAAGATAGTGATGGAACATGCGGCGAGGAGGGATATGGCAAAGCTCGCCGCTCAATTGGAGAGTAAAGAGAAGATGGAAGGTTTGTTTCTCCTTCATGGAACTTATTCTCGCTACATTTGGAACCTATATATAGTTTGTGTCTCAGATTATCACCATGTCCAATGTTTGATTTGGTTCATCATCATATATTAAGTTCTGCGTTTAATTCATAGGTAGTGGTGCGTTTAGGAATGGAATTGAAAAAGTTGCAATCTTTTATATGGGTAGTGGTCCATGAGAATCGAGAAACTCATGGTTGGATGATGGCTTTTGCAGACTAACTGTATATGGGTTGTGATGGTGTTCTAGAAGGCGTGAATTATTTGAGTTTGTAGAAGTAAGAAATTGCATTAAACAGTGGCATGGTAAAATGGAGTGCTTGTTAATGGTTCGCTACGAGTCTTGAGGCTTTGATTCTTTAGGACTCTTTAATGGTGGAAAGTGGTTTTGCACAGTCTGGACTTTGGTTCTAGCTATTATATTGTCCATTCTATACCTTTCAACTTATAGTCTACACGTGTGTTGGGAGCCCTTTTGATCCTCGAAAGCCATAGTCTTCGATGAATGGAATATGATTTGGAAAAATGGGTGAAAGGAAAGTAGGTTAAGAAAGCACATATTTGAAACAATGAAAGAGGGAATTGAATATATGTTGGGAAAGATGGGTGAAAGGAAGTACTAAGTAGGTTAAGAAAATACATGTTTGAAAACAATGAAAGAGGGAATTGGATCTAGAATCATAACTAGGACAAAAAGGTTTATAGCAATTTTAAAGGTTTTTTTTTTTTTTTTTTTTTTTTTTTTTTTTTAAGTAGGTAGACATGAGAGTTCTAGGACACGAAAGGCAAGTGTAAAAAGAACATCTTGTTGTGCTCGTAATATTTGGCTCTTTAATTAAAGCTAAGAAGCTCCAGATTTGAAGTGGAAACTTTAGTTTAAGCTTCGTGGAATTAAGAGTTTTATGATTTTGCAGATATCATCGAGGAGTTGGTGAAGAATGGCAAAGAGATAGAAGCTATCTATCTTGCTTCAGAATCTGGTTTGACAAAAAGATTTTCTCCTGTTGCTCTGCTCAAGTCATTTCTTCAAAACTCCAAAAAGAATGCTTCAAATATATTAAAGAATGGAAATAATAACTTGTCTGCAATGGTTTGTCTGCAATTTATCATCTCCACTTTTTTCTCTTCTATTTGTTTCACATGCTTTCTGCGCTTCTTTTGAGATTTCCTAATGCAAGTTAATCCACAGGAGGAATCCAATAATCTGGAGCTGAATTCCATAAGAGCAATAATCAAATGTGTAGAAGACCACAAGCTTGAATCAGAATTTTCTGTTGATAACTTGAGAAAGCGAGCTACTCATATAGAGAAAGCCAAGGCTGAAAGGAAAAAGAGCTCGGCTGGTTCCAGTAAAACTCAAAACAAGCGAGGCTACAGTGGGGCTAGCGGTGGCCGAGGTGGTGGTGGATCATCTTCTTCCCGCCCTGCAAAAGCAGCCAAGTATTCCAACGCTTACCCCTCCTTTAGCCAGAGGAATGGGAATCCTCCTCCTGCACGCAGTAGCCCTGTGATCGCAAGATATTCTGGGCCCCACAATTACCCTGTTCAGAGCGTCTACGATGCTCCAGCTCCATCCCCGTATGCCTCGACGTATGGGGTCCCCCATACCCAAAGCCCTGCTGGCATTCCTCAGCACCAGTACCCCCACCTCGGGGACAACATGAGTGCCGGTGGTGCTCCATTTCGCGGCAGTGGTTCTTACAGTGGCCAGACCAGCTATGGTACATATGATTATGCCAATCCTGCTCCACCAAGTTACCAACCATCTCGGTATCCCCAATAATTTAGAAGGAAAATGGCCAAACGAGTGTCATGTATGTCTCGTCTTCTTGGCCAAGGATCAAAGAGTGTCAAGTTACCAACCATGGGCCCGTACTTATTTTAGAGTGCTCCCTTCTAGTGTCGTTTTCTTCCATCTTTTGTTTCCTTTTCATCCTCTTTTTGTCTCTCTTCTCTGGCACTTGGAAGTTGAAAGTAAATCATGGCTCTCTTCTGTTCTTGATATTTTCCTAAATACAGGTAACTAGTCTAGTTGTTAAGATAGGGAAAATGTTTAATATATCGTAACGAGATTGCATCTATTAATAAAAAAAAAATTCACATGTTACATTAGTTGGGACATAAAAATTAAAATTTAAAGTGGTATCCTTGGCATTTTTCATATTGAGACTTAAAAGGGTAGGAAGTTAGCTATTGCTAATAACTAAAATAGAATTTACTAGTTAAAAGCCTGGACGTTATTGTGGGAAATATTGTTGTATTTTATAAAAAAATTTGAGAATTTTTATGGTTAGAATTAGTTTATATATACATATACATATAAATATATCTATATAGTATTTTAGTTAAAAATTTCTTACAATGTGCTGTAGCTTTTGATTTTCTTTTTTCTTTTGTTCTTATTAACTGCAAAGTACAAATTTTAAAAAAAATTAATAATACTAATTAAAAAAGTTAAAAATCTTTAATTATATGTAGTGTAAATTAAATAATTTAAAAATAGTTATATTATTTGATTTTTGAGCGTGTTTTGAGTGGGTCTGTTACTTTTGATTCATATTTAAAATGATAAAAATAACAAATGTTGATTTTTATTGATAATTGATATCAATTAGTAAATATAAGAACAAATAAAAAAATAAAAAAATAAAAAATTAAGAATAAAAGTGTATAATAAGACTATAGGGTAAGAAAAGACTCAAAAGCTTCTGCACAAAAAAAAAGGAGAAAAAAAAAAAGTGAAATTAGACAATTTAAATTTAAAGGATAAAATTGGTATTTCATTGTACTATACACAGTAAACCATGCCTTTTTTTAGTATATTTAATAATGTTTGACCTTGAAAAGTTGCTTTTGTTTCATTGTGAGAAACGGAGGTACAACGAAGAAATACCAAACCGTGAGAAACGGAAGTACAATGAAACGTTTTTATTTATTTATTTATTTTTTCATAATCTTAGGCGAGTATGAATTTTATGTTCTGATTTCCTTTTCAGCAAATAAATTCTTCTTTTCCTCATACTTGAGGAGAGAGAAAATAAAAGAATGAGTAACCGGAACAATATCTTCTAAATGTTTCTGGAAGTCGTGGAGAAAACTATCATTTTAGCATACGAAAATATTATATGATTTCTTTTTAAGAGATTTTCTGTTACGTCTAATATATTGATAAATTAAATTTGTATATTTTTTAATTTTTATGTAATTTTATATATATTTAACAAATGAAAAACTTAACATATTGATATATTAACGTACCGAAAAATTTCACTTTTTTTTTTATTTAAGTTATTTCGTACGTTATTTCAAACTTTATGATGCATGTCTTTTGCTTTACAGAGAAAAAAAAGTTGCACAATTTGGACCATAAGAATAAGATGTGGCCGTAAAGACGTTTTGTCAATAAAATATTACAGTTGCGTAACATGGAATTGAGATATTTACCCTTTTCTACTTTGTGTTTTTGATTTATTTAAAAACTATACATTTAATTTTTTATCTTATTAAATGTATACCTTTTAAATTAAATTTAATTTCTAAATTTATACATTTTCACATCCAACCCTTCATTTTAACCTTAGAAATACTTAAAATACCATTGAATAAAAAAAAAAAAAAACCTTAAACTTACAATTTTGACCTCAAAAATATACAAAATGTGATTGAAATGGATTTTTTTTTTTTTTTTGTGTTTTAAATTTTTATTGTTCGTAATGTTGGAAAGTTTTAGTTTCTTTTCTTTCATTTTTTAGGATAGTTTTATTATTTTAAAAGTTAAAATTAATTATTGACTGAAATAAGATATAGATTCGTATATTAAATCTAATTTAAAGATATACATTTGATGAGATTAAAAACTGAAAGTATACATTTTGAATAAATATAAAACACATCATGATATAAAAATATAAATATCTCAATAGAATTTATGGATAGAGCGCATGAATCATGATTAATATTTTAAATATTTTCCCTATTCTAACAACTTTTCTACACTTAACGTCTCAATTCAAATCACGGCCCTTTCTCTGGTGCGGTCAACTAACACTAAATGTGAATGCTCGACAACATCCCAAATGTAGGTTATATTGGTGAGGGATGTGTGCCGAGGGATGAACATGGGCATTGTGCTTGCAGCTGGGACTCGAGGTTATCTATGAATAGAGGCGGAGCTAGATAATTAAGTGAGGAGTTTCCGATTTTAAGGATGGAATTCCATATTTTTAGGGAGATAATTCAAGTTTTAGCAAAATATACATAAAAAATCTAAAAAGGAAAAAAAAAAAAAAATTAAGTGAGGTAACTGTCTATCCTTAAAAAGGTGTGGCTTCGCTCCTCCATCTATTATCCTTGTGTAGCTGAGCTGATTGCTATTCGTAAAGCTTTTTCGCTAGTGGAAGGCTGGAAGTAAGTGGTTCCAAGCCTATAGTCGTTGAAATTTGTTGACGTTAAAAACTCGTCATACATGATATTTCGGTGAATACTCATATGTTTTTACCAAAATTGATCTCACACATACCGAGCATAAAAAACGTAGAGAAAAATTATTAAAAAATATATAAAGAAAGGTCGACACGTGAGATTTATAGTTTTTTACTCGCAAATGAGAGAGTTTTGTTCACTTTGTTTATTGGGTTTCACTATGAGATAAAAGAGAAAAACGAGGAAAGCTTGAGTGGACAAATCGCAATTAGGGTTCTAGTGGTTAAAATAGTCTATTTATGCCACAAACTGCAATAAAATAGAATACATTTAAATAATAAATGTTGGATTTATTCTAAGCTTTGACTATTCCATGGTCAGATAATCCCAAGAGGTAATCTTTATTTTTCGTTGTGACTTTTTGAGTAAAGAATCCTTCTAGATGATTTATTCATGATTTTAGGAATTAATCCTTTTCTCTATAGTTATAGCTTTTTCATA
This sequence comes from Morus alba, assembly GCA_012066045.3. Taxonomy (NCBI): domain Eukaryota; kingdom Viridiplantae; phylum Streptophyta; class Magnoliopsida; order Rosales; family Moraceae; genus Morus; species Morus alba. Next base: position 16,973,989 of record CP050232.2, read on the forward strand.
TATATCTCGACCATTTACATTATATTTTGAAAGAGAAAAATAGGCTAAAATTTGAGATGAATTAAAATTAATAGATCAATAGTTTACATAAGTTAATAAATAGGCCAAATTATTATTTCCGTCCATAACTTGTCTGGTTATGAACCATAACTTGACAAGTTATTATTCATAATTGTCCATAACTTGTCCGGTTATGAATCATAACTTGACAAGTTTATCCATAACTTATTTGATTATGAACCATAACTTGACAAGTTATAGTCTATTAATTTTTATAACTAAAAATTGGTTTATTTACTTTCTTAAATTTTTCATACTGACCTATTTTTTACTATTTTTTTATATTTTATACATTTTTCACGTCAAGCCAAGTGTAGTCAGGAAAAATATAACAGAAATCACGTGCTGCTGATAGCCTGACCGACTCAGCCCTCATAATGTCGAATAGATGCTGAAAAGTAGAGTTGTAAATTTTTGTCGGTGCAAATGAACCAGAAAGGCCAGGTCCGGCCCAATAATATTTGTGGCTCTAGTGCCTACATTACGGCGTTACACTTTGAAATACGGAAAGAAAGAGGAAAATAGATTAAGATTTGAGATGAATTAAAATTAATAAATTAATAATTTATATAAATTAATAAATAAGTTAAATTATTATTTTTGTCTATAATTTATCTGATTATGAATTATAATTTGATAAGTTATTGTTTATAATTTATGATTTTTATTCATAACTTATCTGACTATGAATTATAACTTGACAAGTTTATTCATAATTTATCTGATTATAAGCTATAACTTGATAAATTATGACATATTAATTTATATAACTAAAAATTAATCTATATACTTCCTTAAATGTTTTCTATTGGCATATTTTTTACTATTTTTCTTGAAATGATGCACGTACGACCATGAAACATATTACACAGCTGAAATCCATTTGAACGATTTTCTTTCTTTGCCTTTTTTTTTTTTTTTTTTTTAAAAAGGGTATGGCCAATTTTATAGTATTATTTTGACATTATTGGTTGGCGTACATATTTATGCGACATTATTGGCTGTTAGATACATATTTTTATGTACACATTGTCTCCGGTACGTTATTAAATGTGCGGACCTCACAATTGCTCTAATCGTATTTGAAAACAATATTTCCTTTTATAGATAATGTCTCTAATCTCATGTCAGACCAGAATTTCTTTGATGTAATGTCTCAACTGATATTATTTTTAAACAAGCCATCTTGGATTCTTGTGGAAGAAACTTGCGTATGGGCAGCGCCGGCTCAATTATGCCCTGGACAAAAACTTTTAAAAATTATAATATGTATATTATATATATATATATATGTATATATATAGTCAATCAAAGGGTGCTTTGGCTCAAACTGAGGTCTAAAGTAGTTACCTCAATGAGTTGCCTTAAGGTTGTCCACACTATGGCATGCAAACTGCCGGTTTGCCCTTTCACTTTTCAAACATAGTCATTTGTCGCTAATCTTTATACATATAGATAAGTCTTGAATGATTAAGTTCTCATTATAATTACTCATCGGACAGAGAAATTTAATAATGTGGTGCGATAAAAAAATTTAATTTTATTAATTGTTATATAATTTTTTAATCAATTATTTAATTTAACCAGCGGATTAAAAAGTCCATATCAATTAATGAACAAATATTAGAGTAATGCATAGGCCTTCCAGCTTGCGCACTCTCACAAAAGTAAGAGAAAAAATGATCATACATAAAGAGAAAAATTGACCATACTTTTTAAATGCATTCAAAGTGTACGTTTCACACGTGCTATTTTTTTTAAGTTTCGTTCATTTTATCGATTCAATTTTTCAGCTATATTTTTATAGTTAAAAACTTAAAAAAATATCATATTTAATTTTTTTTACAGTTAAAAATTTTAAGAAAATATTACATCTTAATTCGAATTAAAAATTTAAATATATAAAGTGAACGATGTCTTATATTGGACTCGAACATCGAAAATATATCATACAGAGACGAAATATCTTTTTCCACAGTATCGTTAATCTCAAGCGATGTTTTGTTGACCGCACATCCTAAATACTTTCTTTTCTCCAATTGCTACAACGTGTGTATACACCATCATCACCATTCAATTTCTCTCAATTGTATCTGTTTTTCCTTCTGTGACGTTTACGAGTTGAGTGTGAAATGTACGTGTCTCTTTCTTCTTCTTTATATTATTTTATTTTATTTATTTTACTAGAAGATGAGAAATTTAAAATTAACATTAAAAGTAGGTATAAATTACAAATGCGCAGTTTTTGATTACTTAGATTTGGTTTATTTTCTGTTTATTCAGTTATTTACAACTGTGTATTTATTTATTATAAATATAGATAATTAACAATTTGAGAGAACAAGACCGCAAAAATAGGTCAAAACGATCTTGTCATGTCAAAATTTGCAGCTTCCCTCAAGGTAACAACGATCTTGACATGCCACAATTTGCAGCTGGTCTCAAGGAACTGCCGACCTATAGGTGCTGAAAAATCAAACGTAATATATATATATATATATATATTTATATCATGCAAGGAAAAAAAAGTGAAAATTGTAGAATAAATTATTTTTCCGTAGAACACTTTTTCTCTATTTACGTTTTTAATTAGACTAATTATAAACAATATGTGAGTGGAGTATTTTTTTTAATGTCGTACAATACATATTTTTAAGGTGAATATTGAAAATTAATAAAATGACTAATAAAACGTGGCACATGGGCAGCGCAAATAACGGGCGATACGGTAAATTTTTCTTGAAGAAAAAAGAAGAATAAAAGGGGAATTTAGTTAAATATATATGCTATTGCCGCCATTAATTAATTTAATTTGTGTAACACGGTAAACCATGAGTATATACACCCAAAGGAGTCCAAAGACAAATTTATATTTACTCGTAGATAACGTATGCGTTGTCGACTTGTCGTTACGTGATCCCTGACGACTTCTTTCTCTGTCTACTACGTATATTTCACGGTTTTTTTGTGTATATAAATCAATCAAACCGAACACATGCGCTTCTTCTTCTTCATAGCAGAGAGATCTAGAGAGAGAGAGAGAGAGAGAGAGAGAGATTAAAGCACAACAGAGAGAGGTAGAGAGAGAAATATGGGGAGTGATTATGGCAACAGTAAAGAGTGTCCTCTGAAGACTAATACGCCGACAATAAAGTTCACGAAGCTGTTCATTAATGGCGAATTCGTTGATTCTGTTTCAGGTTCTTTTTCTTCTCATTCCTGCGTTTTTTTTTTCAACAACTTATAAGCTGGCCTCTAATATTAATTAATCTTCACTTATTTATTTCCTATAGCTTCAACAGTTCTACTTTCTCTTGATAATTACATACATATATATATATATATATGTATATATGTATATAAATCTTGTGTATTGGTCCGCTTGGTCTTTCGTTTATTTCCTGCTAAAACAATATATAACGTAGTCTCTGAAGATCCCTGTATATATTCTTGAAGCTACAGTCCATTTAATTCGTTAATTTAAGTTTTAAATTTAAGTTAAAATATAATTTTATGTAAAATTTATTTATTATAATAAAAAAATTAAGTGTGATTATTTTTAAAATTATTTATTATAATAAAATTTAAAATTTTAATTTTAATTAATAAAATGAACGGAATAGTCCCGTTCATCAAAAGCTCATTTCTTAAAAGTTAATACCTATTTTTTATTAACAAGAATAGTACTAATTATGTGACATATATATTATAAAATTCAAAAAAAAAAAAAAACCAGGAAGAACATTTGAGACGAAAGATCCTAGAAACGGAGAGGTAATAGCAAAAGTTGCGGAAGGAGACAGAGAAGATGTTGACTTGGCCGTCAAAGCTGCCCGTGCCGCTTTCGACCGTGGTCCTTGGCCTCGCTTGTCCGGTTTTGTACGTCTCCTTTTTCTCTCTCTCTTTCTAATTTCTTTTTTTTTTTTTTTCCATTTTTGGGGTCCAATCTCTTTCTTTTGTACGTAAAAATAAAAATTGATATTTTGTTTCAAGAAACGCAATCAAATTTAAAAAAATAATAATAATAATAATAATAATTTTTATCTCAATTTTCAATAAACTGAAGTGATAAGTATTTGTGGAACCACAAATTTATTTAAGGAGAATGAGTTTAGATAAATTTTTGAATCAGTTGGGTTTATGTAGTCTCTTTTTCCGTGATTTTTTTTTAAAAAAAAACTTGTTTCCCATCTTTTGTTATTTGACTTATTTTATATATATTTTTATCTCCACTAACAAGAGTGATGGATATAATAGTATAATCAATTTTCTTGAAATTATTAGTCTCATTGGTTATATAACTTTTATTTTGATAATTGAGAGGCAGTGTAGAGACCATTTATATTTAAAATGAGTATGACAGAAATGCGTGTATTAAAATGGATGAGTGACCATACGAAAATAAATGTCACAAGAAATGAAGTTATTTGTAGTAAAGTAGGTATAGTACCAATAAAAGATAAGGTGTGTGAAGACCGTTTAAGGTGGTACGAGCATGTCTAACATAGACCATTAGAAGCACCAGTTCATGTTTAGAGGATATTCTTATACTTAATACTAAGAGAGAGAGAAATAAACTAAGAATTATGTGAACTGAAATCGTTAAAAAAGACATTTTAAATCTAAGTCTTTAAAAAAGTTTAATTTTACACAGAATTATGTGAAAAAATTAAAGTCATAATTGGTTGAAATTAAGATTTATTGTTGTTATTGTGAAGTGTAAAACGAAGTTGTCAGGACAAAAAAAATATAATAAAATAAAATATAAAGTTGAAAATTACTGGAGGAGGGACAGCTGTTCTGCTAAGATTTGCTATCCTAAAGGCGACACGTCATGAGAATGTTATCCTGGCAGCGTTTTCAAAACCTTACCCTTCAGAATCTCTCACAAGCAAAAGAAGAAGAAATTCTCTTATCCATGGAATTTCCATAAATTGAACCCCTAATATTTCCTTCCTCATCAACATTTTCGTCCTATTATATATGCATGTTTGTGATTTTCTAGAAACATGTGCCATGGAAAACTTTGAGGTGGTAATGGATTTTTGAGTGTTACTTCAAATTGCAACTAAACCCTATGTGAATTTAAGGAAATTCTATAAAAATTAAAGGCGTGTTCTTTTATTTAAAAAATTTTAAAAAAATAATTTAAGTTTTAATTTTATTTAAGTTTACATTTTTTTAAATTTTAATTTTATTTAATTTTACTCAATTTTATTTAAATTTTAACTTTAACTCAAATTATAACTTAAATTTAACTTAAAAATTAAACTCAAATTACATTTTAAAAAAACAATCCCTCTGTCAATAACTAGTAGGATGTATATTTATTCCCCCAAGAAATTTCTCCTTTTTTTCTGGGTTAATTTGCGCTCATTTTTCAATGATTTGAATTTATACTTCGTTTGCTTTAAATTATTTGGGACATTATTGATGGGACCTATGATCTATCATTTCACATCGAAGTATGGCGTGTCTCCTATCGTTGGGATGCTGCTAAATAATGGGTTTTTCTTTGTCAGTTTCCTTATATGTTTGTTTGGTTTTTCAAATTAAAAAAAAAAAAAAATTTGTTTCAAGTCAAAAAGGATTTTCTCTAATAGTCTCTGTAAAAATAGATTAATGTTATTTTTATATTTTTCAATAATTAAATATGCATTAAAATTTATTTATTTTGTATATTTTTTTAATTTAATGTAATTTTAATCATATTCAACAGTTAAAAATTGAGATTATTAATAGTGTAAATTATTTAAGAAACTCCTAATAGAGAAATGAAAAGACACTTTTTTGTTTTTGAGTTTTAGACTTTAAGGGCCCGTTTAGTTCGCTGATTCGAGTTTTTAATTCGAGTTGAGACGTAACTTTATGTGAAAGTTTTTTATTGTAGCAAAAAAAGTTATATGTGACTGTTTTTAAAAGCTTTTTACTGTATTAAAACTCTAATCGGTGAAATGGATTATACCTAATTCATCAAGTTTATGTATTATTTCAATTATTTGATTTAGGGTGTTCTATTCACACCATCTTTTTTACTTTCCACACTCCTTCACATTAAAAATTTGTTATTACAAAAAGGCCCTTATATAAAATGACAAAAAGACAATAGGTTTAATTATAAAATTAAATTTTATTATAAAAGAGAAATTAATAGTCTTTTTTTTGTCTACTCACCCCACATATTATATTCTTCAATTATTAACTATTTTTATTTCAAAAATACATAACAAATAATTTGTACTTTTCAATTACTATTCTAAAAAATTACATGGGAGGTATTCAATTTTCTTTACAATTTGTTATATGAAGATTTTTTTTATTACTTTTTATTTTTCATTTTGTATTCATATTTGTTTTCTAATCAATTTTTTGAGTTAATCATTTCACTTTTTTTTTTTTTCTATTTTTTATAATGCTAGACTATAGGGTTTTTCCTCTTAGTTCCTTTAAAAAAAAAAAAAAAATTCATGTTTGTCCTCATGAGATAGTATCTTACTACATTTTTATCTGCTATTAAGTCTAATCAATATTCAATGAATATAATGCAGCTTAATTGATGTGTTTTTTTTTTTTTTTTTCATTTACCTTTTAATTTGTTTTTTGTTTCCCTATTGAACTTAAAAAAATAAACAACAAACCCTCCCTATTCCTAAAGTTCTAACAAAACAATAAAAATAAAAAGATATAATATTAAAGTAGTAAATTAGTTTAGGTAGGGTGTATAGTTAGAATGAGGTGTACGAGAGAAAAAAAAAAAAAAAAGTGTAAATAATACGATCTTTAAGTAATTTTAAAACAATAGGTGTGTGTAGAAAGAAAATTTGCTCATTTAAAAATTATATGGGGTGTCTAGTTAGAAGGGGGATGTAGAGAGTAAAATAGGGGGTGTGAATAGAACCACACTTTAATTTAACATGCGAGTTAAAAAGTAGGGAGATTCTCTGGTACGCATAGCGTACCGGTAGGCCAGAGTTTTTTAACCGTTAGATCTGCTTATTTTGTGACTTTTACGTGATTTTATGTAGATCCGACGAACAGAAAACTTAGCTTACCAGTATGTTGACGTACCGTAGAAAGTCTATAAAAAATATTATACTATAAGCACTATCTAGTTTCTAGTACATAGGCGCGACAAAGAAAAATCTATTCAACTTGGGTGACTAGTTGGCAGTCCGAAGACAGGCCACATGATCAATAATGCATGTTTCAAATTGTTTAGATCTAGTTAAAATGAACCCATTAAATTAAAAAATTATGCAAAAATTAACTGAGCTTAATATATATTTAAGGTGCGTTTATTTTAAGGGTTTTGTATGGTTCAAACCATGATTTTTGGTTTTGTTACAGTTTTTTTTTTAGACAAGAGTGAGCCTTCGGTAGTGGAACCAATCTTATTTAGTTCCCACTTTTATTCTTCTCCGCCAAAAATTGTTTAGTGGCTTCTGCATTATTTAAATATCAATTTAAAAGCTTAATTATGAATCTTTTGTTTGGTAGTCCATGTCTTATAGGATTTTTCTGCCTAGGAATTAGTTTTTAACGTTTTGCTTATGGTAAATATGGAATTAATCTAATCAAAATAATTATATCTAAAAGGGAAAAAATAAATAAATAAGCCTTCACATGTAGTCAAGGTGCACAAAAATTTAATAAGCAAAACAAAGAGACAATAACTGAAGAATCTAATATATATATATATATATATATATATATATATATATATATAACAATTGAAGGAAAAAGAAAACTGGGGCCCTTTTTTTTTTTTTTTTTTTTTTCTTTATGAAACCAGGGGAAAAATAAACATATTTTTTGAATCAAGAGAAAAATATAATTGAAGAATCAAAGTACTACTTTAATGTGAGGTTAGCATTGAAAAACGTTCGGTCATAATTTGTCTAAATTGAAAATGAAATGTCGCTCTGAAAAATGATTTGCTTGTGTTTTGAATGGTGTTCAGGAGAGGGCAAAAATTATGTTGAAGTTTGCAGACTTGATTGACCAAAATATTGAAGAGCTAGCGACTCTGGAAACCCTGGATGCCGGAAAGTTATTTAGTTGGAACAAAAATGCTGATATTCCTGGAGGGGCAAACACTCTCCGATACTACGCGGGTGCGGCGGATAAAATCCATGGAGACGTGCTGAAAATGTCACGCGAACTTCAGGCCTACACATTGCTTGAACCCATTGGAGTTGTGGGACACATTATTCCATGGAATTTCCCTTGCACCATGTTCTTCATGAAGACCAGCCCCGCCTTAGCTGCTGGCTGCACCATGATCGTCAAACCTGCCGAGCAAACTCCGCTTACAGCTCTCTATTTTGCCCATTTGGCTAAGCTGGTATTAATTATGTTTCAACCAATACTATATTCATTTCTTAGTTGGGATTCACATCACCTTTTCAGTTTTGGTGTCCAAAAAAATAGTGCTTAACCAACATGAAAAAATTGGATTAATCCCATTAAATTATACTAGTGGTTCATAAACTTATTAGAAATCAATGATTTGATAAAAACCATCACCCAAAAGTTAAGAACATTCATGTTTATCAAGAATTAATAAATATATAAGGGGAAGCGTACCTAAATCTATATTGACTAATTTCTCTCTAGAACCGTGCAGTTTGTCTTTCAGATCAACACATTTTCTTAGAGAACTCATAAACTTTCTCTATGTACTCTCTCCGATGATGAGATGTTACAAGATATAGAATGTAACGTGTGATCTGGGGACCATAACTGTTATTTATAAAAAATTTATTGTTATCTTTTGATATTTTTATTTTAATCCATCATAAAAATAGAAATTACCCTTTAAGTCTTTACAAATTAAAAGTCTACACCCTATTAGATATATTAAAGCCCAATTACCCAAATTTTATTATATTACTTTTAAACGGACTTAAACTTATATGATATTTATAACACATAATTACTCACATATAAACCCAAAGTTGAATTAAGGATCCAACAAAACTTTCTCAAAATTTTCCCAAAAGCAGTCCATGTCTTTAATTCTATCAAGGAAAATTTTTTGCCTAGCTTTTTTCATCTGTGGAAGATTTAAGCCATATATGAAGATAATCAGCTGAATATTTGTCTTTTGTAACTATTTTTATTAGGCCGGTATACCTGAGGGAGTGCTCAATGTGGTCACTGGCTTTGGACGAACCGCGGGTGCTGCTATCAGCTCTCATATGGACATTGACATGGTAATCTCTACTAGTTTGAAAACATGTCAGAATTATGTTTGGATGGATCAATAAAAGTATTGAAGAATCTGAGGCATGATTTTAAATTTTTTTATTTTTTATTTTTTGTTTTAGGTGAGTTTTACAGGCTCCACAGATGTAGGACGCGAAATAATGAAGGCATCAGCGGCGAGCAATTTAAAAACGGTTTCGCTAGAATTAGGAGGAAAATCGCCCCTCGTAATTTTTGATGACGCTGATATAGATATGGCTTCTAGTCTTGCTCTTCAGGGAATTCTATTTAACAAGGTAAATTAATTGCATGCCTTTGGAAACAAGTTTTGGATAGCATTTTTCGGTTTCTAGCTAATTGAACTTCGCTTGTTAAGTACTATATATCATCAAGCTTCAATAACGTTTGGTTTCTTTGTACAATTCAGGGAGAAATATGCGTGGCGGGTTCTCGTGTGTATGTTCAAGAAGGGATTTATGATGAATTTGTAAAGCAGTTGGTGAAGAAGGCAAAAGATTGGGTTGTTGGAGACCCTTTTGATCCTCAAGTTCGTCAAGGACCCCAGGTTAGCAAAATATTAAAAACATTGTACCAGTAAAAATAACACATGTACTTGTGCTTTCAAAATCACACGTGATCTATTTTACAATTTGAAATTAGTTGTTAAATTCGCGTGTTTTTAATAACTCATCCCATGCCGTTGCAGGTCGACAAGGCGCAATTCGATAAGATTTTGAGCTACATTGAGCATGGAAAGAGGGAAGGAGCCACATTGTTAACTGGGGGTAAGGCTATTGGAAACAGAGGATATTACATTGAGCCAACAATATTCACTGATGTTAAGGTACATTTTCAACTCAGTTAAATTACTCAGAAAGTACTAAATTCTAATGATTAAAATTTAAATCTTCGCTTCATTACCTTTTCTTTAAGAGGAATTAGTCATATTGTGATGTATAATTGATATAAATGTGGTTCTCATCTTTCTCATTTCAATACCTCAGGAGGACATGCTTATTGTAAAGGACGAAATATTTGGACCAGTTATGGCGCTCATGAAGTTCAAGTAAATAGCAAAAATTGTCAATTTTCCTTTTCTTTTAACTATTTATACATATTTTCCTAAAAATGAATATCCCAATTTGTCAAGCATAATTTTATCTTTATTAATTATTATCTTGAATAAATCTTGACATATTCTCCTCTACTATTGTAGGACTATTGAGGAGGCAATAACAAGAGCAAACGACACTAAATATGGGTTAGCAGCAGGCATTGTGACAAAGGACTTGAATGTGGCCAACACTGTCTCAAGATCAATCCGTGCAGGCATCATATGGATCAACTGCTACTTCGCTTTCGATCGCGATTGCCCGTATGGCGGGTACAAGATGAGCGGGTTCGGAAGAGATTTTGGTTTGGATGCTCTTCATAAATATCTGCAAGTGAAATCCGTGGTAACTCCTATTTACAATTCTCCATGGCTCTGAGAGAAAACATATGCTCTCAACAAGTTACAAAGTGTTAGAAAGCTTTCTTTTGTCGTTTACTCTCTTTTTTTTTTTTTTTTTTCTTGGTAATACGAAAATAAACACTCGAGTTACTGTTTGTACAGATGCTGAGTAGTTGTAATGGGATTGTAGTTTCGTATATGTTTGGTCGACAAAATTGTATTCCTTGCAAAATGTTGTATATGGCTGAATATATACAAGTGGGAGTTACAACTTTCATCGAATTGCATCATCGAATTGCATCATGAATTTAAGGCTGAATATAAGGCTGAATATATACAAAATTGTATCATCGAATTTCAAATTTCTATATCTGATAAATAACTATGAATGAAAACGTAATTATTAAAACACATAATAGCTACACATATATATTATATCCTTTAATTTTTATTGTGGTTTCCCGTTGTTGTTATATTTGGTTCATGTCTTTTTCTAGTCAATCTTCTAATATTTGTTTTATTTGTCGTTTTATTTCCGTTGTTATCTATCTTCCTTTAGTTGTTTCTTATTTGTTGTCGTTCATGTCGTTTTTGCTTTTCTACTAGTCATGCTCAAGTTTATATGTTAGATCTTTTCCTATATTTCCAACTTCTTGTCGTTTTCTTTTTCAAATTTTTAAAAACTATAGAGAAAAAATTTTCAATTCCCTTTTATTGTTTGTTGTTTTTCAAGTTTGATCTTTTTCCCCAACGTTTTTGTAGTTTTATTTGTTATCGTAATTACAAAAAATATAACCCTTATAACAGTTTACCTTCATGATGTTTAAAACATAACATCTCTCTTCTCTCTCGTTCTCTCACTCTCTCTCCCTTTCACTTTTGTCTTGAATCAACCGGATCTTGAATCAAAGAAGAATTTTAAAGAGTTTTTAATGTCAAGAGAAAGATTTGAGATAAGATTTCTAAAAAACCTCTCTTGAATCTTAGATTTTCAGATTTAGAAAACCTATTTTGGTTCAAAACAAATTTTCATGGATTTTGAGTAAAATCCCAATAGAAATTAGAGATTTTTTATTCTTTGGACTTGATTAGTCATTTGGAACCTGAATTGGGTGATTTTCCTTTAAAACATCTCGGATTAAACTATGATTTGCAGGTTTTCAGACTAATTTAGTGAGTTTCCTCACCTTGTTGTTCTCCACCGGTTGACCAATGCGGTCGACCGGACCGCCGACGGTGAGATTTTCCGGCCTATGTGGTGTTGGATTCTCCGACGGTGGTGTTACACTGCTTTGTTACTGATTGACCGGTATATATGGGGTTTGACCATGTTTTGACCCCGACTTTTAAAGAGAACCCAAATTAGCTTCATTTTGGGATTTAGAGTAAATGGATTAGCATCTTTAATCCATGTTTGGAGATTAAAACCCTTGGAATGATGATTTGAAACATGAAATGGTTTATGAAACCGGTAATTGAATTATGGCACACTAATAGGAAATCAAAGGATATAATTGAGATTAAGTTGTTTTAAGAATGAGAATTGGATCCTAAAGTGTTATTTTGTATTAGTGTTAGCTGAGGTCTCGGATTGAAGGGCTTTGAGGAAGCGAAAGCCGGAATAGTGCACCGCTAGCCATAGGTTTGATTGCTTAAGGAAAGGATTTCTTATCCCTTTCTTTGATAGCCTATTTTTAAAAGAATTTTGACATTGCAAATGTTTTAAAAAAATGGCATGTTTGCAAAGAAAAGCATGTTTAAAAATAGCCTATTAAATTATAATGAACTGTTTCATAAAGTTTTAATGAATGATTTCTTAAGACAAGAGATCTTGCAAATTGGTAAACCGATTGATGGCCTAGATAGGATGTGGAGATTGCATCCTTAGGGGAGAACCCAAAACCCGGCCCGGGGGTGATAAGGCTTGTGCATGTGTAAATAATTTATCATAGTATAAATTATTTGCTGATGCCTGTAATACAAAGATTTTCAGTTATATTTCTTTTGAGAAAAAGGATATGAGGTTCCGGCTGTTATGTTAGAACTGAATGTCTTATTTACTTATTCATTTATTTATTTACTTGCTCACTCATTTATTTATTGGTTTATAAAGTTATTTTAAAATATGTATCCTACTGGGCCTTTCATTCACAGTTTTATTGTTTTTATAAATAATAAACCCCTCAGAGGCGACACTAGAAGCAGTGCTGAGTAGCTGAGGTAATTGCTACCATCTGATCAGGTGAGGATTGTGTTCATCACCCTTGTGAGTAAATGTAAGAATTGTAAATTCTGTAAACTTTAAACTTAAGTTTCTAGACTATGGTTAATGTCTGTAATGTTATTTACATGTTCTTGTATGTACAATATTGAAGATCCTTGTGGATGTCCTGTGGGTGAAGCCTTGAATGATGTCTGTGAGTGTGGAAGATCCCGTAACTCTCTTATGATTTATTTTCAGTTAAATGTGAGACTCATTTGGAGATTTCTAACTATTGGTTTTAATTATTAAAGGTTTAACTCCTAATTGAGTCTCTATGTCGACCCCAGCCCCGAGGGGCCCATTATCGTCTAATGATGATGTTTTTTTTTTTTTTTTTTTTTTTTTTTTTTTTATTTCGCCATCCTTGAATATTAATTGCTGCTTTTCCAAATTCCTGTCATATAACCAAAAAAAAAAAAAAAAAAAATCCTTCTTATGGTTGCGATGATCTCAAAAGTAGTTTTTAGTTGATGTCGGTTTTTTCTCCTCTTTTCGTCTTCAAAAAGCTAACGGTCGTTTTATACTTATTGTAGTTTTAATAAATTTTTGTCGTTTTAAATTATTTACCATTTTGTTTCAAAAAGCTAATGGTCGTTTTAATAAGTTTTAATAATTTGTCGTTTTTAAATTTCATTCCTTTTGTCGTAGACCCACCTAAATTGTTTCTCTAATATATATTATCCTTTTTTTTTTTTTTTTTTTTTGGTGGAATATCAAGCCACCTCAACATCCCCTTTTCTTTTCCATTAATAATAATTAAAACAATAATAATAAAAATAACAGAATAATTCTTACCCCCCACTAGACCCACCTTCCACTATTCCACCTTTCCATTAATAATATAAAATAATAATAATAATAATAATAATAATAATAATAATAATAATAATAATTATAATAATAATAATAATAAAACAGGAAAATTAATTATATTAAATAAAAAATTAAATTTATTATTTTACTTAATAAAAAACAAATTAATTATATAAAAGTGTTAATCCTTTTTTTTTTTTTGTGATTAAAAAACTCAGTTCGAGCTTCTAATAATGGTGAAGTACTCCCTTACCAGATTAGAGTCTTAACCCTTTTATTATGAATTAGATGCCTAATTTTACTGAAAGTAATAAAATCAAAAAAAAAAAATTAAACAAATAGGAACACACAAAATTTATAATAATTGACTTTTAATATGAGAATTATGTCAACTTTTAATATTATGATGAATAAAAATTTATAAGAATAAATAGTGTTGTTTATGCATAAAGCGATAATTATTGAAACAATAATTAGACTCACATATTGAACACATCAAGTGTGATGTTGACCCTCTGAACGTTTAGTACTAAATCTAGCTCACACATTGCTGGAAAATGTTAAGTTAAGGGTGCTGATTTTTTGGCTAATTATAGATGTTAGAGAAAACACAAAAAGATAAGAGATGTGTTACTCATCATGTATGCTTCTTTTTATTATAGTGAAATACTACAGTGGTTAAAAATAGATATAACTCTTATATTGAGGGTAAACTATTATAAATCTTATATGTTCTTATTTGTTTGGTTTTATTTTTCCATTTTTATTGCTCTCCATAATATAGAATCGGGTGTCTAATTCTTAATACAAAAATGATCCAATATCTCCATGAATAAATGGACGCACTCTAGACATGCCAAATCTTCATTAGTTTTTAGTTTGTTTGGCTACAAAGTAAAAAAGCTCTCAAAAAAGTTATTAATTAAAATGCCTATATCAAAAAAGAAGGAACTCGGTTTTCTTCATTATGTTTGGAGTTACTAATTAAAATGAAAAATTAAGCATTTCATGTGTCAGAAAAGACTCTTTACCTAACCTAAGGTACTATGGTACTATTTTGATATATTTCGATTAAAAAAAAGAACAAAGTGACAAAGTGCTTTGATGATTAAAGTTTCACATAAAAGAAGTGGGCAAAAGTAACGCATCATTTTTTCTCGTTGGCTTTGCTTTTTCTCCTTTGTTTTTATTATTTTTATTTCTTTTACTTTCATATTGCTCATGTTAGTATCTATATAATTTGCTTTCATGATGTGTGCAAACTTCAACTAGAAATTCAAGAGAGAGAAACTATTGTTTCTAATAAGGAAAGAGAGAGAAAACAAAAACGCAAGGATTGGAGGAGAGAGAAAGAAATGGAAAGTCATGGTACTAGTGAGTCTTTTGTTAAGATGGTGACAATAAAATTCACGAAGCTGTTCGTCAATGGAGAATTTGTTGATTCAGTTTCAGGTATAATTTCTCAACTGAAATCCTTATTATTCATTAGTTTTGATATCGTTTCTTTACTTGCTTTAAAATGTTCTTTTAAGTTTTATACTACAATAACAACAACAATAAGCCTTAATCCTAATTTAATTGAGATCGACTATATGAATTTTACTTTTTACATAACTCTGAATGCCTTTCAAAGTTTTCTCTATCCTTACCAACATATGCCCATTGAAATCTCCTCCAATGAAAATGTTATCATCATTACCTATACGACACACTAAATCATCCATGCCTTCCCGGAACTTGACTTTAGTTTCCACATCCAATCCTATTTTTGGAGTGTAAGCATTAATTACATAGATGAACTTATTTCCTAGTACCAATTTGAGCATAATAATTCTATCCCCTATTCGCTTAATCTCAACTACGTCATCATTCACAGTTTTGTCCACTAGAATACCAACACCATTGCGATTCATTTCCCAACTTGTATACCATAACTAGTGTCCTAAATTTCAAATCTCCTTGACTTTCTCTCCTGTCAACTTCGTTTCATGTAAGCATAAAATATTAATTCTTCTTCTTACCATATCATCTACTAACTTCCATAGATTTACCAGTTACAGAACCTACATTCCAACTACCTAAACTAATTTTCCTATCATGGGCTAGCTCCACCCCTTGCACACGTCCATGAATGTGCAAGGACCCTCTTTGCATATTTTTCACCATATCCGGGGCCTGACATGGCGCATGGGCTCGCTTTTCCCCCCGCACACATCCATGAATGTGCGAAAACCCCCCTTGTTTATTTAACACTATACCCGGGGCCCGGCATAGCATGTTGCACATAGGGAATGCCCCAATAAATTTTATATGAGTGAAATCTATGAGAGTGACTTATACAAATGGATAGGCGGAGTTATGTTCTTCAAGTTTTATATATTATATAATTTCCTCACTGGCTTAAAAGAACTTAAAAAAAAAAAAAAAAAAAAACTTTCATTAAACATATTCCATAGAAATTAAGGCAGTGAGTGATATACGGAAAAGCATAAGAGTAGTCACTGCTGGTAAATATTCCTTTCCTATTAGACAGCAACAATTTATGTTTTATTAATCTTACATTCAAGAACATTAATTATGTATTTTAGAATTTTGTTAAAATGTTTTTCTTTGAAATTGAATGACAAAAAGAAAAAAAGAAAAGAAAAAAAAACTCTGCTTGGACATGCTTCTCCGGATGATTAAAGAGACAAGTTGGTCCTTTCTTTCTTTGGTTCTTTTTCTGCAGAATGTTATGCAGATTCCACTTGAGGAATTTGACTATTATATGTTCTTGTCTTTGATCCTAAATATAACCACTGGACTTCACCTAAGAGTGTTGGTTTAAGATACTTTTGAGCTCTTTAAACACATACTTAAACATCATTCATGCATATCTGATATGACACTCGGGGATTACAAATAGATTAATTTCATAAATGTACTAAACCATATACATAATTTGCTTATATTCTCGAAATTTTAAAAGCATTCATTTCACCCTCTTAACTACAAAAAATCGTTCAAACCCTCTTCCATTAAGATTTGTCTATAATACTAATTGAAGGCTGATAAATAACTAAATATAAATGGCCCCAAACTATCCAGATTTGATTTTATATTAACTTACTCTAGTAACTATTGATCTTATGTGAACTTATCCCCTGATTGTAATTAATGTCATACAAGCCTTCTGTTAGTATTATAGACGGGTCCAGATGAAAGAGCTATTTTGAACAATTTTATATAATTGAGGTGGTTAAAGAAACTTTCAAAAATTTGAGAGGGTATATCGAACTAGAATACACAGTTCATGGAGCATTTGCCAATTACTGATCGAGTCCAAACGGTGATTGGGTCATTATAGGCCCACATCCCATGACCCACATAGAAAAAGGTGAATTAAGAGAAATATTACCGTTTTTAGAGAATTGGAGTTCAAAATACCATTTTTATGGTAAATTTAACTAATTTTTATATTAAAGTAGAGAGGTGAATAATTGGACTTAATACGATTTAAGCTAATGGTAGCCTACAATTGCAAAATCCCTCACTAATTAATAATGGATTAGGCTGATATCAAATGTAAACCACTAGGCCTCACTAACGATCCACACTTTCATTTAGGATGACAATGATCCACTTTGGACCTAAACCAACGCAGTTTTAGAGATTAATGTCATTATATATCAACCTTAACTTGTAACATTTTCTCGACTTATGAATTTTTAAGTGTGATATTTTTTTTTTTGAAAACTTAATGCATTACACAACTTATATTTTATTGTCTTATCCCATATTACCACTCTCTTGGTTGAGATAGATTCGATTCAAAGTGTGACTGTGACATAATTCCCTTGTATGATCTTTGTTCTCATCTTTTGTACGTAGTTTTTTTTTTTTTTTTTTTTTTTTTTAATAATTGTGTCGCTTCAGACTTGAACTTAGAAATCATATATACACTGAAAAAGAAAATCTCATGCATCGCATGAACACCAATTGAGCTGGCCTTAATTGGCTTTTTGTACGTCTGTGAATATATAGACACTTACACAACCTTATTCTCTTTTCATTTTATGGTTTAAAAAAAAAAAAAAAAAAAGGAAAAGCATTTGAGACGAGAGATCCTAGAAATGGGGAGGTAATAGCAAATATTGCAGAAGGAGACAAGGACGACGTTGACTTGGCCGTGAAAGCCGCACGTGCCGCTTTCGACCATGGTCCTTGGCCTCGCATGCCAGGCTATGTATGTATAATTCTCTGTTTCACTCTTGATCTGGTTGCTATCTTCTGCGTTTCATGCAATTTTCACTCTTATATGTATATCCAATGCACCCCTTTTCTTCCTTTATTTTTTCACTAGTTTATTTCTTTTAGCTTAGCCCGTTGTACGAAGTTATTTCAGAAAATGATTGATGTTATCTTTACATATTTTCATATATATATATATGTGTGTGTGTGCGTGTGTGTGTGTGTGTGTGTGTGTGTGTGTATTTGTTCTTATAAAGAGCCAATCGTCAGTATACTATTGGAGAAAATGATTGATGCTATCTTTGTGTGTTTTTATATATACTGTTACTCTAAAGCACCAATGTTTAGAACGGGTTAGGTTTGATCTCGTATGGTATTTAAAAAAAAAAAAAAAAAAAAAAAAAAATTGTGCACTAAAAATTTGCTAACTACAAAATTAAGGCTAACGGTCCTACGGTGGTGATGATTTAAGTATATACACAACTTGAACAAAATTATCATATCCTTCAATTACGTGTATTCTAAGTAAAGTTCCGTGACGATTCTAAGCAAGGTTTTAAAAGGAAAAAAAAAAAAAAGGGAAAAAGGATCCATAATAATCGTATGGAATTAAAGTAATATTTTTATTATTAAGTATTGGTTCTAATGGCTGTCCATGGCACATGTTTTCATCTTTTATTTTGCCTTTTCTTTTTTAAATAGTATTTTTCGGGGTAATAGGTGATTCGTCTGTACATTATTTTCTTCATTGCATGATAAATGGTACAGCCGATTCAGTTTCTTTCTAATTCAAAGTTGAAAGGAAAGTGAAAACAAAATTTAGCTTTATTTGGAGTGGAAGATCTAAAAAATTAAACTTATGAATGTGTATCCTAAACAGAGGCTACATTCTGCTCATTTTAAGGGACTAAAAATCTCTAACTATTTATTGAACAATGATCAGGAAAGGGCAAGGATTATGATGAAGTTTGCAGACCTAATTGATCAAAACATTGAAGAACTAGCCACTCTGGATACCCTTGATGCTGGGAAATTGTTTAGTTCATTAAAGAACTTTGAAATAACCGGGACAGCGAAATGTCTCCGGTACTATGCCGGTGCAGCTGATAAAATCCATGGTGAGGTGCTGAAAATGTCACGGCCGCTTCAGGCCTACACATTGCTTGAACCCATTGGGGTTGTAGGACACATCATTCCCTGGAATTTCCCGAGCAGCATTTTTTTCGCAAAGACAAGCCCCGCCTTGGCCGCAGGATGCACCATGGTCGTCAAACCTGCCGAGCAAACTCCACTCTCCGCTCTATATTATGCTCATTTGGCTAAGCTGGTATGTATGCATATGACAAATGGGGTTATTTTTACCTATGCCCCAAACTACAAGGCTTGTCACACACTTTTGCTTTAAGACCATTTTGTAACACCCCTATTTTCTAAACTTTTTTCTCGATACCATTCCTTCAAAATCTTTGACGCAAGGGCCAATTTGGAGTATGAAGCTTAATAAAAAGGACTACAATATATTTTACATTACAGTTTGAAGGTGAAAAGTGTCACACAGCTCATAGTTCAGGAGCAGAAACCCCTTGTCAATACAAATTTTTCTTAGTTTCTTAAGATTTTGTTTGTTCTAAAATATTTACTTTGTATTTTGCTAATTAGGCTGGTATACCTGATGGAGTGCTCAATGTCATAACCGGGTTTGGACCAACTGCAGGTGCTGCCATCAGCTCGCATATGGACATTGACATGGTAATCTAATTTTTCTGTTTGAAAAAGAAAATGTTTAAACTCAGTTGTAACATTTAGTATTTGACTCTTGGGCATGGTTTAATTTTTGGTTTAGGTTAGTTTTACTGGTTCAACAGAGGTAGGGCGGGAAATCATGAAGGCAGCAGCAATGAGCAATTTGAAACCAGTTGTACTAGAATTAGGAGGCAAGTCGCCTATCTTAATTTTTGACGATGCTGATATTGATATGGCCTCTGAGCTCGCTCTTCTCGGGTTCTGTTCTAACAAGGTGAAGAACTCTATGTTCTATAATTCATTTCGCTCAAACACTGATGAGCAAACCTTTCATTTTGAACTTGGCTGAAATTGTCTTGTTTGCAATAGTTATGTTTTGGTTTTCTTTTGTATTTTTTTTTTTCAGGGAGAAGTGTGCACGGCGGGTTCTCGTTTGTATGTTCAAGAAGGGATTTATGATGAATTTGTGAAGAAATTAGTCGCGAAGGCAAAAGCATGGACTGTTGGAGATCCTTTTGACCCTAATGTTCGCCACGGACCCCAGGTAATTTTACCAACCTATATAGAAGAAAAGCATTACACTCATGCATTAATAATTTCAACACTATGAAATTACTAATGCTGTCACTTGCTGTTAAAAAAAAAAAAAAAAGATTCAACGTTTAGTAATTTTTAGCAAAAATCCCCATAAAATGTTGATACATTCAAACGAAGATGCTTTGCAGGTTGACAAGGTGCAGTTTGAGAAAATCCTGAGCTATATTGAGCATGGAAAAAGAGAAGGCGCCACTTTGTTAACCGGTGGTAAGCCAGTAGGTAACAAGGGTTACTACATTGAGCCAACCATATTCACTGATGTTAAGGTACAAGTTCAGCTTTGCTCAAAAGTGCTCATATATATGGAATAATTAGTGTCTTTAATTTTTCTTCTATGTTTCATAACACATTCATCACATTTCCTATCAGGAAGACATGTTGATTGTAAAGGATGAAATATTTGGTCCTGTTGTGGTGCTCATGAAGTTCAAGTAAGTACAGTTTGATCTCATTTGATCAAAAATAAGAAACCAAAATTAATCCGATCCCACTTAGCATAAAAGAGATCGCCATTTCACGTATAGGACTATCGAGGAGGCAATACAGAGAGCAAACGACACTAAATACGGACTAGCAGCAGGTGTTGTCACAAAGGACTTGAATGTGGCCAACACTGCTTCGAGATCAATCCGTGCCGGCACCATATGGATCAATTGCTACTTTGCATTAGAAAGGGATTGCCCTTCAGGCGGATATAAGATGAGCGGTTTTGGGAAAGATCTCGGCTTGGAGGCCCTCCACCAGTATCTCCAAGTGAAATCTGTTATAACTCCTATATATAACTCTCCTTGGCTCTGAGCTAATACATCGATGGACAGCGAAGGTCATTTTATCATTGTTCCTTTCATTTTTCCCCTCTGTTTGTTCATATATAAAAAAAAAAAAAATGCACGTTCTGGTGTGCTGAATTCTTAAATGTTATAGGGAATAAGGGTAAACTTTGATTTTGCTTAGTATATTTGTCTGGTACTAAGCTTGTATACTGTGCAAAACTGTTTATATGGCTGTACTAAAGATTGTATATTTGCCTAGTACTAAGCTAGTATACTATGCAAAACTGCTTACATGGCTGCACTAAAGATTGCTGAATATGCAATAAAACTTTTAGTCTGTAATTTCTTTCTGCAGTTTGCATACTAAATTCTCTGGGCCAAATCAAATAACCAATATTGTCATAGAAAATAATCAAACATAAATATAAGCGACACCTTTATTTTTTTTTTTTTTTTTTTTTGACATGGTCAAAAAACCATCGTGCAAAAAAACCAGTACGGACCTATAAGATCAAATTAGACTAACAAGACAATACTACGACAAAACTCACAGAAAAAAATTAGTATTTTCTAATAATATGCTTTTTTTTGTTAAAAATTAATTATTTGTATTATATTCAATGTTTATTTGTGGAGGTGTGTCAAGCTGTATGAAAGGTGGTCAGGTGAAGTGATTGGATTTGGAAACAAAGGAATAGGAAGCTGCATGATGGCATTCTTGTGGATGCTGAGGTGACTCTTTGATCGATCGAGTGGTCTTTCTCGCTTACAGAGAACATTTACAAAGATGGAAGTTTGTACCTTATTATGAACCTCTTGTTAGAGAGATTGTAATATGCCTCTCAATTTAAATCACACAAATCCGGGGTCGTTGAGAAGCACCACAGCGATTACTATGGCTGTGGGGGGGCAAACGCGTGCTGCATCCCATGGCTGCATCTCTGGCACATTTTGCTGCTGCCAGATGCGCTGAGCAGCAGTTTGAGGGCGCTGCAGCGCCTGCCCAACTGTGCCAGCGCACTGCAGCGGCAGTTTGGGGTGCTGCAGTGCCTGCCCAACAGTGCCAGCGCATTTTGAAATGCTGATTCGAGCAAATTGCTCTGGTTTTGGAGCTGCAGCGCCCGTAAAGTCCTGCCACAGCATCCGGTACTGATTTTGTACTATTTTGACGTGTGCGATTTGAATTGTGCCGAATTATTGCAACCATTTGTGATATATTTTTATACATTTATGAATACCTATTAACAATACATATTTATTGTAATATATGCATTATTACATGAAGAGATACCTCTACATTCAAGAAGTATTTTTATGTGAATGGTTGTGATGTTTAAAGATGATGTGTTCATTCATGAAATTACACTTTTGACTTTTTATTGTCTCCAGAAAATTTACAAATTTAATTTATGTTATGGAACACAATATTATTGTTAGATATTGTGTTCAATAATTTGTTGTATCTTGGGATTTGCAATAGAAACTTATTAACAAATTTTAAAAAGTAAGTGCAAATAAAACTTTTAAGAAAAATATTTTTATACGTCTCAAACTCAAAAATTGTTTGTTTTCTTTGCATCCTCTATTAGGAAATTATATTTCCTAATAATAATTATGGCTCACATATTTATGACAATTATATTAATGCTATTTAATTAATTGGGCTCATTAAGTGGTCTAATTGTGGAGAGCTCAATAGTCTCCTAACTGCGTAGGACTAAATGGGTGGATACTCAATATTGACCCAATTAGGTTTAATAGGAGCTTATTGGGACAGTATATAAAGAAACTTAGGTTATAGTCACTAATACGTCAAATCATTCGGCCGTTTTCCTTCTTCCCTATCTAGAGAGAAAACACTCTATTCAAGAATCTGGTAATTTAATTTTTGAAAGTCACAATCGAGGTGGGGAAGATAATAACTTTCGATCAATAGTATTAATTTTTTCGTTGTCTTTAGAGATTTTAATTTTAAGAAGATTACGTTAATTGTACCAATAGAGACATGTATTTGTTTTAACTTATTTTCTTAATAATTTAGTATGATAATTTTTGAGATGTGGAATAAAGATTTAAATATCTAACATCCTCTACGCTCAAATTCTCCAACATCTCTGAGTAGAGAGAAACTCATGCTAGCACATCTACCTTCGGAAGCGGCCGGGACGTACCAGCGGAGTCATGGAGCTAGCTCTATGGATTTTCGTAGTTGCAGCTTGGAAAGATGCTAGGAACCTGGCGGTCTCTTCCCATTCATAGTGACTCATGAATCAGCATTGACATTTTGTCCGAGTCTATCACTGGTGTTGTCTTGATGTTTTAGATATCATTTTATGTATCTCTTTTGAATGCTTTCAGTTTTTATTTCTTTCAATTGGAATGCTTCATTTGTGTAAGTGGGCTTTGTCATTCTCGCAGGCTCGTGAGATGGTAGCTCTTGATGTGGTTACATGCCGGGATGTGATAGCAGTATTTCATATAAACAAAGAAGGACAAACAAAGAAATCATACAAGACGTGAAAAGGGAAAGGAACAAAAAAAACAAAAAAAAAAAAAAAAAAAAAAACAAAACAAAACAAAAAGTTTGACGAAGTGTTTCGTCATTTTTTTTGGAAACGCGGGAGGATAAAGGATAAGGATATTTTGCTAGTGCGATGTGTGACTGTTGTGGTTTATACAGTCTAGAAGAATCAGAAAGAGAGAGAGAGAGAGAGAGAGAGAGAGAGACAGAGGAGAGATGAGAAGTCATGATACTAGTGAGTCTTTTGTGAAGATGCCGACTATAAAATTCACGAAGCTGTTCATCAATGGAGAATTTGTTGATTCAGTTTCAGGTTTAATTTCTCAACTTAAATCCTTATCTTCATTAAGTCCTGTTATCGTTTCTTTACTTGCTTCAGCATGTTCTTCAAGTTTTTATATATTCAGTCCATACACACACGCGCGTACATATCTGTCCTCTACCTTCTCCCCCCCAATTTTCATCAGTCTAGTGCTTCCCATTTCCATCAGTATTGAAACCACGTTTGATTTTGTTGTTAAACCTCCTTCTTATCTTAGTTTAAAGTTTTTATTTTTTATTTTTTATTTTATACAGTATGGGACCTGTGGCCCCCACTATGTTTGGAAGTAACAAAACTCCTAGGATTTGACCTTAAATCACACTCGCTCACCCTAATCACACTTAGTTTTCACACAAAGTGAAATTATGCAATAAATTGTGTGTACCATGTCATCGTGTTTGCGTGGTACACTAATGCTTTATCCGTATAAATATTTTATAATTGTCGCACTCTTTTTATAGTTTACAGAGAGAATTGGCTAAAACAAAAATAAGTTAAAAAAAAAAATCGTAACCTGTTCTTGGAGCTAATACTTTCCAAGCCAAGAATTGCAATTTCGAGTCGACAGAGATTGTATGATTGTCATAACTCCCTTCTCATGAACTGGTTAGTTGTCATCTTTTGTACGTATATACTTGAATATATAGATACTTAAACACAACCTTGTTGTCTTTTTTCTTTTTTCTTTTTAATGGCTAAAAAAAAAAAAAAGGAAAAACATTTGAGACAAGGGATCCTAGAAATGGGGAGGTAATAGCAAATATTGCAGAAGGAGATAAGGAAGATGTTGATTTGGCCGTGAGAGTTGCACGTTTCGCTTTCGACCATGGTCCTTGGCCGCGCATGTCTGGCTTTGTATGTATAACTCTCTGCTTCACTCTTTATCTTATCTTCTTGTCATCTTTTGTTTCACGCAATTTTCATTTAGCGAAAATATATGCATTTTTTTTTTTTTTCTTTGTTTTTTTGGTAGTACACATTTTTTTTTTAGCTTGGCCAATGTGCATAAATTATGTCCCAAAGATCCGTGTTGGAGTACCGAAATGATGTTTATTCAAATGTCAAGCTACATTTAATACTATTAAATAAAAAAGGTTAAATCTCATCAGGTAAAAAAAAAAAAAAAGAGTTTTCTAGTGAATAAGGTGTTAAAACGAAAGGGAAAAAAGAATACATTATTACACGGTATCATCGGGATTTAAATTTTGATGGACACACACGCACACTCACGAAACTAACCATTTGAGCTAGTTTTAAGTGGCTTCTATACTTTGTTTCCTTCATATATCCTTTTTCGCTGAGTTGACATCTTTTAAACATTAATTATGAATGTAATTGATTGAAAATGTTGCTCATTAGTCTTTTTTTTTTTTTAAGTATTCCTCATTGCGCTTTCTTTGCATAGTGGATAATTAACTTCTTTTTAAGAAAAAGGAGCTTGGTTTTTTTTTTTCAATATTCTTGATTTATCATAAATTTAGATAAATAATAAGGTATATTTCTTTAAAATAAAAAATTTATTAGATTTTTTTGTTGGAAAAAATCACAGCAAGCAAAATAACTTAACCAAAATTTTAAACAGTGAATTATGAGACAGTGCTATGCACTGCATAATAAAGTAATAAACCGTACTCACTTTTTCATATATTATACATAGAATGCCAGTAAAAAGAATGCCTAGTGAGTCAATTTATTACTATTCAGAGTTGAAAGAAAAGTTTTAAAAAAAGAAAAAAAAATCTTCAGCTTTTATCTTAATTGAGGGCACATTCTGCTCAAGCCACATTTTGGCTAAGATAAGCAGTGGAATATAAAGTGACTAAAAACCCCACTTGTTTTATTGTACAATGATCAGGAAAGGGCAAGAATTATGATGAAGTTTGCAGACCTAGTTGAACAAAACATTGAAGAAGTAGCCACTCTGGATACCCTTGATGCTGGGAAATTGTTTAGCTCTTTGAAGGACTATGAATTACCAGATGCAATAAAATCTCTCCGATACTATGCTGGTGCAGCCGATAAAATTCATGGCGATGTGCTAAAAATGTCACGCCCGCTTCAGGCCTACACATTGCTTGAACCGATTGGGGTTGTGGGACACATCATCCCCTGGAATTTCCCAAGCAGCAGTTTTTTCGTAAAGACAAGCCCTGCCTTGGCTGCAGGATGCACCATGGTTGTCAAACCCGCCGAGCAAACTCCACTTTCAGCTCTCTATTATGCTCATTTGGCTAAGTTGGTATGTATATGCATTTGACAATAGGGCTAGTTTTACCTATGCCCAAAACTACAAGGCTTGTCACACTTTCACCTTCGTACTTTATTTTGTAACATCCACAGTATCTAAACTTTTCTTCTTCACGGTTCTATCCAATTCCTTCCAAATTTTAGACGGAATATTCACCATGTTCTCATCACGGCACATGGTGAACTGCATTCATATTTAGGATGGAACGGCCATATATTAAGCACGAAACATAATTTAAGGACTATGAATGTTTTATGTTTTATGGCTAAAGTGTAACATGACTATAGTTTGGGAGCGGAAAATTTTAATACTTGGTAATACAAATATTTCTTAGTTTCTAAGATTTTGTCGGTTCTAAGTTTTTGAGTTTGTGTTTTGCTAATTAGGCTGGTATACCTGATGGAGTGCTCAATGTCATAACCGGGTTCGGACCAACTGCAGGTGCCGCCATCAGCTCGCACATGGACATTGACATGGTAATCTAATTTCCTTATTTGAACAAAGAAACATGTCCAAAATCAGCTATAACATTGAGTATTTAACTTTTGGGACTGGTTTAATTGTTGATTTAGGTGAGTTTTACAGGCTCAACAGAGGTAGGGCGCGAAATAATGAAGGCGGCAGCGATGAGCAATTTGAAACCGGTTGTACTAGAATTAGGAGGCAAGTCACCCCTCTTAATTTTTGATGATGCTGACATAGATATGGCTTCTGACCTTGCTCTTTTCGGGTTCAGTTTTAACAAGGTAAAGTACTCTATGTTCTGTAATTCATTTCTTTCAAACACTGATTAGTAGGCCTTTGATTTTGCGCTCTTACTTGGCTGAAAATGTTCAGTTTGCAATAGTGATTGTTGCTTTTTCTTTTGTATTCTTTTAGGGAGAAGTTTGCACGGCGGGTTCTCGTTTGTACGTTCAAGAAGGGATTTATGATGAATTTGTGAAGAAGTTAGTTGAGAAGGCAAAAGCTTGGATTGTTGGAGATCCTTTCGACCCTAATGTTTGCCATGGACCCCAGGTATTTCTTGGACCACTCTCATTAATAATTTCAGCACCCCGAAATTAGTAGTGATGTCAGTTGCTGCTTCAAAGTTGAAACACACTTCAACTTCTACTAATTGTACCTAACCTAATATCCCCCATGAATGTCGTTATATTAAAACAACAACGCATTGCAGGTCGACAAGGTACAGTTTGAGAAAGTTCTGAGCTACATTGAGCATGGAAATAGAGAAGGCGCCACTTTGTTAACCGGTGGTAAGCCAATAGGGGACAAAGGATATTACATTGAGCCAACCATATTCACCGACATTAAGGTACGGGTTTAGCTTTGTTCAAAAGTGCTCCAACAAGCGCACAAGCGCACCTACATATATATATATATACACACACACACACACACACACACACACACACATATATATATATGTGGAATAATTAGTGTTAAACATGATGTCCTTGATTTTGCTTCTTTGTTTTATGACGTATTCATTACATTTCTTGATTAGGAGGACATGTTGATTGTAAAGAACGAAATATTTGGACCGGTTGTGGTGCTCATGAAGTTCAAGTGAGTAAAAGATGTTCCGTTTCGTCATTTTCAATAACATTTGAGCTCTGGAGAGAAAAATAAGAAACCAAAATCAACCTCTGTTCTAAACCAATAATATAATTCAATCCCACTTAGCATAAAACCAATAACCATTTCACTTATAGGACTATGGAGGAGGCGATACGCAGAGCAAACGATACTACATACGGGCTAGCAGCAGGGATTGTGACAAAGGACTTGAATGTGGCCAACACTGTCTCAAGATCAATCCGTGCCGGCACCATATGGATCAATTGCTACTTGGAAGAGGACAGGGATTGCCCTTTCGGCGGATATAAGATGAGCGGGATTGGGAGGGATCTTGGCTTGGAGGCCCTCCACAAGTATCTCCAAGTCAAATCTGTTATCACACCTATTTATAACTCTCCTTGGCTTTAAGCTAATAACATAGATGGACAGCAAAGGGCATTTTATCCTTGTTCCTTTCCTTTTTTCCCCTTCCTTTGTTTGTTCCTATATGTGACAAAGATTCAAGTTCTTGTGTGCGGAATTCTGGCTTGTTATTGGGAATAATTAGGGGTCAAAATTGGATGTTTTGCTTTGTATATTGGACTGCTAATATGCTTGTATACTACGCAAAACTGCTTACATGGCTGCACTACAAGATTATTGAATATGCAATAAAACTCCGAGTCTGTACTCTCTTTCTGCACTTCGCATACTACAATTTTTTTTTTTTTTTTTTTTTTTTGGGATCAAAACAAATAACCAATATTATCATAGAGAATAATCAAAAACTTAACATAAAGTGACACCAAGAATTTTTCTTTTACACATCCAAAAACTCTCGTGTGGAAAAACTAGTATGGAAAGATCAAATTATACTAGCAAGAGAATGCCACGCCAAAACTCAGAGATAAAAATTAGAATTTCACAATAATATGCTTTTTTAAAATATAGTATTTTTATTCCTTTCCATGTTTGTTTATGAATTCTATTGGACATGATAAAATAAGGGCACGTTAAGAACACGAAGTGAATATAAATAAATTGCGGACTGGATTTGATGCTATAAATCATAAACGGCACGACATAGTATTGGCGTGATCATTCAATGGATCAGCACGAAGAAGACACAAGGTACTAATGGGTGCAAATTACAAATTAGGCGAGAGAGACCGGACCATTTGACATCTCTAATTTTGTTAGTCTTGCCTTTGCTGAAAAAACCCGGCACTAAAACTTCTTTAATGACGGCGCATGTTGTGCTAAATGATGCTACAGTCATATAACTCCAAGTTATCGTTGACATTTATTCATAATACACCCATTTATTGGTTCTTTAATTTAAGGAAAATTTGGAGGGGATCAATTAATAGGGATTGGAATAAAGCAAGTCTCTGTAGGTCCGTTTACTTCACTCGTTTAAATAAATAAATTTTTAAATTTAAATTTTTTATGAGATGAAAAACACTGTAATAGAATTAAAGTCTATGTTTAGAATTGATCCGTTTTTATTTTTTATGTTTTTTGAGAAAAAAAATAAAAACGTTTCTAAAACGGTATTTGGCACAATAAAACAAAAAATAAAAATAAAAATGATTTTTTAGTTTAGTATAAAATGAGAGAGAAATGAAAAATGACTAAAAGTCTTTTTTTCATATTTTATTTTCTTTTTCTCTTTTCTCAAGCAGAGAGAGAGAGATAGACATTAATATATTTTTTTACATTAAAAATAATCTCTTAATAAAATTACCAAACATATTTTTAAAAATAATTTCAGTCTGATATTGAAAATATTTTTATTTTTATTTTCATAAAAAAAATAAAATTATTTTAGAATGAGTTTTAAACGCGCCTAAGATCATCCAAACGAGACCTTAATGACTATAGAAATGTGGTTGTTTGAAAATTTATCATCAACTGCTTAATAAGAAATAGGGGCAGTGAGCTAAAGTCAAATGACGGACTATACATATGTAGGAGAAGCTAGTTAGCTAGCTAGGCCATGTGGGGCTTAATTATGAACTGTTTAATTACATGTGGGCTTAGGTGTAACAACCCGAGAAAGTCAGTAAAAGGTTTGTTTCAGCAGCAATACGGCATTATTGAAAGAATCTATAGAGATTAGAGAGAGACGTGATGGAAAATGGTTTATTATAAAAGTTTTTTTTGGAAGCATTATGTAGCGATATATCTGGTTTCTTTTCTATGTTTTTTATTATTTTTTTATTTTTTTTATATAACAATTACATGTGGATAGTGAAAGAAGAACCGAATAATACGTAATCTCTGTTTTGCACATGATCATATATAATATTGGACTAGCCGGTTTAGTTCGACTTTTGCTGCGTTTGGTACAAACATATTGCTCTGATGTTTTTAATTTAATTGCATTATTTTTTTGTGATCTCCTGAGTCTCTTATTGAACAAGGGCTTCCGGATTAATGCGACTTATAATATGGAAAAAATAAAATCATAATAATTTCCTTTTTTGAATTAATGAATATAAACAATCGCAGTAGAAATTGAATGTTCTTGCTGATAACGTGTTATAAAAATAAAAATAAAAAAAGCAAAACTAAGAAGAAAAACTTTAGAGAGAGAACCTAGAGAGAGAGGATTTTATTAATCTTATGAAGCTATATAAAATAAAGAATCTTAGAGCTCTATTTATAAAAATATTTTCAGCACTATTCACAGTTACTATTTGTTTAGTACTTCCTATTTACGGTTATTATTTACATAATAAAATTCTGACTTGATACAATAATTGAAGTGAACAATTACTATTCATAACCTATGTTATTTTTTTGTTTGACTTAATATTGTCATTGACTTTGCCTTTCATTTAGAGCCGCTTGTTGTATTCAGATATTATGAGGAAATATATTAACAGAGAGAGATATAGATAGATAGGGAGAGAGAGTTAGGGAAACATTTATATATATATATATATATATATATATAGAGAGAGAGAGAGAGAGAGAGAGACAGAGAAATGGGGAGTTTTGACACTACTGAGCCGTTTGTGAAGATGCCAACAATTAAATTCACGAAGCTGTTCATTAATGGAGAATTCGTCGACTCAGTCTCAGGTTAAATACTATTTATCATTGTTCTTCTTCTGTTTTTCCCCTTGTATTGGTAATATCATTTGTATCTGCGGTTTTCTTTCTTTAAGTTGACACCACAAGGCAAAAAACTTGTTAGTAATTCCTTCATAATAAGCTTCAACAATCTTCTTTTAGGCTATAATTTTCACTTATAATCATCTACTCATATGAAGCCTATATGGCGTTTCACGATACAAGTACAAAATGCAACCACAATAATATTTCTATCAAATTTTTGTAGCTGTTTGTTGGTTAGAAAATATAAAAACATATTAATCCTTGTATCTCATATTACTTTGATATGTGTTGTCATTAGGATGCGTTTGGTATGAAAGAAAATGTAAAGATAGAATGTGGGAAAAAGGGGAAGAATTGATTGTGAGTTTCCTCTAAGTTGATGAATATACAACAAACTATTCCTAATCAATACCCTCTCTTTTTTTTATTATTATCTTTACTCTTTCACGTTATCGTATTAATCACATACTTAATTAACAAGACCGCTTCTTTTATATGACACAAATATGTGTTTTTTTTTTTTTTTTTTTTTTTTTGGTGAAAAAACAAAACAGGAAAAACATTTGAGACAACAGATCCTAGGAATGGAGAGGTGATAGCAAAGGTTGCAGAAGGAGGCAAAGAAGACGTTGATTTGGCAGTGAAAGCCGCCCGTGCCGCCTTCGACCACGGTCCATGGCCTCGCATGTCCGGCTATGTATGTGCTAAATGACCTTAATTAGCCTCTCCTTCATTTTTCTATTGATTTTGTCCATATATGTATGTTCGTATATATATTGCTGTGTTTAGTTTTATAGATTATATATATATATATATATATATATATATAATCTTTTCTATGTATCTACAGTTCTCATTTCCATATTATTCGGATATATATTTTTTGTCTTTAAGTTTCTCTGTTGTTTAGTGGGTGTCCTTATCAGGGGGCTGATCATGATCGTCATATATATCGTCTCGTTTCCAAAGTCAACTTAGTGGTAATAAAGATATAAGAAATGTTGCAGAAGTAATTAATTATAAATATATATTTATATAGTTGATAATACATCTTAGGTACGTAGTACAGTTCATATATATATATTTATATATATATATAGCTTAAATTACAAGTCTGCCGACGTTTACTATTATCAGGTAATAAATTCATATACGTAATGCAAACGAAATGTGTACGTGTCAATCTTCTCTCTGTGGTGTCTATAACAGAACTAAACATTTTTAAGAGAACAAGAACTCAAGTTTGATGAATGCCAAAAAAAAAAAAGAGTCAACAAAAGCAAACGAAAAAAATAAATGAAGTTTGTTACTTTCTAGTTTTGCTGACTTAAAACTCATATTTGTATTACCCTAACCATAAACAAGATCAAATAGTTAGAAATTATGTGACAAGAGACTAGAAGAAAACTTTCATCAATCCCATGTTAAAAGGAAAAAAAAAAAAAAAAAGAAGAAGAATAACAAGTACCTTGTTACTGCCTTAATACTTAAGGTTCTATTAAACTTTGTTGTTAGATATATTAATTAATTATGATTTTATACTAACTAGTTAAGCTTGCTCAAGTGGGAATTAAGTGTACTAACATAATTAGTTGAACATATCTTAGGAGAGGGCAAGAATCATGATGAAGTTTGCAGACTTAATTGAAGAGAACCTTGAAGAGCTAGCCACTCTTGATAGCCTCGACGCCGGAAAATTGTTTAGCCTCGGAAAAGCCATAGACATACCCAGCGTGATCAGTTGTCTCCGTTACTACGCCGGTGCAGCCGATAAGATTCACGGCCGTACGCTGAAAATGTCGCGGGAGTTTCAGGCCTACACATTGCTTGAACCCATTGGGGTTGTGGGAAGCATCATTCCCTGGAATTTCCCAAGCACCATGTTTTTCATCAAGGCAAGCCCCGCCTTAGCCGCAGGGTGCACCGTCGTCATGAAACCCGCCGAGCAAACTCCACTCTCAGCACTCTATTATGCTCATCTCGCCAAGATGGTACGTTCTTATCCTTTGCTTATATTTTTTAGTATGGACATTCATAAATTATTACTTGCAACATTCATAGTTTTTTTTAACTAAATTTATGATGTTAATAAATACGACCCATGAGTGCAATGCAGGGTGGCACCAATTATAATTCTATGTCTTGTTTAGGAAAAACAAAATACAAACCACAAGTTTCATGCATTTCGAAACGTATCTAGAAACGTATCTAGCTAATGCCACTTGAGGCTGGTTCAGGGGTCGTGTGCTGAGTATGTGTGTATCTACCAAGGGTCGAATAAAATGAGAGCCGTAGGCCTCATACCTTATTTAAAAAAAAAAAA
This sequence comes from Morus alba, assembly GCA_012066045.3. NCBI lineage: Eukaryota > Viridiplantae > Streptophyta > Magnoliopsida > Rosales > Moraceae > Morus > Morus alba. Next base: position 17,007,228 of record CP050232.2, read on the forward strand.
AAGAAACTTATCTAGTCAATCCAGTACATGTATGATGTCTATATAACTACTAACTTTTGTTTATGGGTTTTAGGCTGGGGTCCCTGATGGAGTGCTCAATGTCATCACTGGATTTGGACCCGTTGCAGGTGCTGCCATTAGCTCACATATGGACATTGATATGGTAAATAATTTGATATGTGTAATTGTTGTTTGAAAAATGTCTAAATTGAGTTAATACTTGATCAATGAGTATATATAAACAACACATAACGCGTAATTGTAGTGACTAATATTGGCTATCATTTAATTAATTAATCTTGTTTTAGGTGTGTTTTACTGGGTCGACAGAAGTAGGGCGTGAAATAATGAAAGCAGCGGCAACAAGCAATTTGAAACCAGTTGCACTAGAGTTAGGAGGCAAGTCACCCCTCTTAATTTTCGACGACGCCGATATAGATATGGCTTCTGATCTTGCTCTTCTTGGTGTCCTACACAACAAGGTGAATCCAGATTCTCTTTTTTTTTTTTTTTTTGTTAACTATATATATGTTTGAAAACATTTTCATATTTTGGAATTCTCATGTTCGGTTGGTATCAATTTGTTTTAGGGAGAAATATGTGTGGCAGGTTCTCGTGTTTTTGTTCAAGAAGGGATTTACGATGAGTTTGTGAAGAAATTAGTTGAGAAGGCAAAAGCTTGGCCGATTGGGGACCCTTTTGATCCTCAAGTTCGTCAAGGACCTCAGGTTAGAACTAATTATGAAGATATTCAAGAAGCTAAAACTTTTTAACTTCTAAGGACATGTTGGTTTTCAATTTTATACTTGTAGCCATAAACTTATCCATAAAATTTCTCAAAAAAAAAAAATCAAATCTTTCGAATCCGTGCGATAATCGATGTTGTGTTGCAGATTGACAAGGCGCAATTTGATAAAATTTTAAGATACATTGAGCATGGAATGAGAGAAGGAGCCACTTTGTTAACTGGGGGAAAACCTGCAGAGAGGCAGGGATATTACATTGAGCCAACCATATTCACCAATGTTAAAGTATGTAGTTAATTTGCATAAAATACGTGGTGAAGTTTTACATCGCAACTCATTAATCAATATAATGATTAATATTTTGGGATTGTTCTCATCTTCAATAATCCATCGCTTTAATGATTAGGAGGACATGCTTATTGTCAAAGACGAAATATTTGGCCCTGTTATGGCGCTCATGAAATTCAAGTTAGAACCAAAGTCCCGTTTCTCCTGTCCTTCTTAATATAACTGGATTTTCACTTGCATACATAGCTGTTAAGCTGATCGCTAAAAACTTTGTGAAATCATATGTATAGGACTATTGAGGAGGCGATAAAGAGCGCGAATAATACGAGATATGGGCTCGCTGCAGGCATCGTCACAAAGAGTTTGGATGTGGCCAACACTGTGTCAAGGTCAATCCGAGCCGGCACCATATGGATCAATTGTTACTTTGCTTTCGGTGACGATTGCCCTTTTGGTGGCTACAAAATGAGCGGCTTTGGGAAGGATCATGGCTCGGAGGGCCTTCACAAGTATCTCCATACTAAGAGTGTTGTTACTCCAATCTACAATTCTCCTTGGCTTTGAAATTTTATACGACATCAATACTGCAGCAACATACTGCAAATTACATATTGAGCGTTTTTGTGACATGAAGGATCAAAATTGGTGTGGTTTATAAAATGCTTGATTCCAGTAACGGGGTTGAGTAAATTAATATCTTGCTTTGTGTAATTTGACTGGTTTGCTTGTATACAATGACAAAGTTTGTTTTCATCTTTCGCTATATTATAGTGTATGACACAAACTGAGCACGTTCTGCGTCCGCACGCTTGATATGCAAATGTTTTGGACAAATTAACAAAAGAAAAACCAACGAATGAAATCTCCTTTATTCCAAACACAATTTCCGTGTCGTTTATATAATTTAATGCAAAATTTTACTTTGAGAAGTCATGTATAGGACTGTGAGGAGGCGATGAAGGCAGGAACAAAGTTCAAAACAGAGGGTAAATTCCAAAAACACATGACATGCCCTTATAAACATAAACGAGTAAACGACTGCAAATTCTACACATTTGGGATATAATTATTGTCACTACAAGCTACGTAAATTCTAAAATCATGTCGCTTTCAGCTTAGAACGGTTTTTACACTAAAATTCTAAAACCATAATCTCTGGCTCTCTGATTTTGTATTGCAATTGCAAGAGCGTTTTTCATCTAATTAACGTTACAGAGATTCTCAAGATTGATCTTCTTTATATTTTCCTTGAAAGTTTCTTGATAACCAAGCAAGAATAGAAAGTGCTCGAGAAGCATACAATGAGAACATGATAATCACAAGTTCTCGTAAACATAACAACCAAGATCGCAGTCCAAATCTAAAATCAAACTGATTAGAACCCATTCAGAAAGTGTACAAACCGAGTCGATCGAAATCTTGACATCTTTTTTACAACCTAATCGTAAATTCCATCAGAATCTAGTTACAGACACGAGAAAACAGAGATCGAAGCCTATTTTAGAGGCACGAACCGGATCAAACGACGGCGTTGGAAAGCCCTCATTTCCCGATCTTTCCCCTGAGCTTGACGCCAAGAACCTTCTCCATCTTCGCCAGAACGGCCTGGTTCGGCACGGCCTTGCCGTTTTCGTACTCCTGGACCACCTGAGGCCGCTCGTTGATCTGCTTGGCCAGAACGGCCTGGCTCATCTTCTTCTCCAGCCGCGCCTTCTGGATCGCCTGCCTTACCTCCGGCGCCACCCGGCCCATAGCCGCCGGCTCCGTCCCCTCGTCCAGCTTCTTCGGGTTGACGACCGGCGCCGCGGCGGAGGATTTCTTGTTGGAGCCGGCGTCGAACTTCTTGACCGTCTGGACCCCCGCGCCGGACCGGAGTGCCTGGTTCACCGCCTTCGGGTCGCGGAGGGCTTGCGCCTTCGGTTTCGACTTGTGGAGGACGACGGGCTCCCAGTCCTGAGTTATGGCTCCAGGATATCTGCTCGGCATGCTGTTGCCGGGAGTAGAGAGAGAAAGCTTTGTGAATTTTAGAGAGAGAAATGAAGATTATCAGTTGGAATGGCAAAACGATGACGAAGGTCGTAAAAAAAGGGGTTTATGTAGTGGAGGGAGAATCTGGAAAGTTCTTTATCGCTCCTGTGACCGACTTTAATATCTGGAACATTCTCTGATGCTTTGATACGTAATTGCTTGAACAGGCGCGAAAAGTCTCTTTTAATCGTTTGCAACGTGGCGATGTGTTATTAACTAACACCTAGCTTTGGGACCCAAACACAATATGGTCCCAAACACAATATGAGATTTTTATTTTCGATATAACTATAACACCCAAAACACCCCTAATATTTTACCCAAATACTATTTTTACTCTTCTATGTAATTATGCAAACGCCTGAGCCAAAGTTTTTATGGGAAAGAAGAGAAGGTGTAAAAACAAAGCAAATAATAATATAAAAAAGAAATTACGGCCTCGTTTAATTTATAAATTCGAGTTTTTAATCTGAATTGATATATAATTTTATATGAGAGTCTTTTATTATAATAAAAAAAATTGACTTTTTATAAAAGTTTTTAACCGTAACAAAATTAGAATTGAAAACTCAAATTGGTGAAAAGGTAATTTCAATAATAGCACTCCTGAATAAACTATTATTAATTTTAACACTATTTTTGTGTACTTTCACAATTAACATTGTCATGTCAGCAATGTGAGGTAAAATGACTTCTATACCACTTAGGTCAAAATTATTATTTAAAAACACATCAAAGAAACTCACAACTCTCTCCCGCCTATTTTCTCTCTCTCTCTCTACTTGGTATCTCTCTTCCCTACGCCTTCATTCCCCGTCGCTAATACTCCGGTTGTGCACCAGATTGAGGTTGGTACACAATTTTTTTGTTTTTCTTTTGTTTTTATCTTTTTAAATTTATTTTTCGGGAGACTTAGTATATAAAACTAAAAAAAAAAAAATGACTAGGTTGAACTTAATGTGATGGGAATTGAAAATATCCTTCTTCAATTTGAGATTTTATATGGTTTATAACTGATATGTAAACTGATTGTAACGACCAACACGTGAAAGACATAGTTGACCTTGGGAGTCATAGTATTATGACTCATAGTGTTATATGTCTGGTCATAATACTATGACTAGTCAACCATAACAGTATGAGTCAAAATGGCTAGTCATAGTATTATGACTGTCCATAAGACAGTCATAGTGATATGACCGTCCGGTCATAATATTATGACTGAAAATACCCATAGTATTATGACTAGCACACTATGATTGCCTTATGACCGGCTATTACACAATGTTATGACTAGCCATTTCTAATGACTCAATAACGACTAGGAGTAATTGCATGTTGATTAACAACTATTGTTTTTAAATTATTTAAGAATTGCTGCTAGATTGAACGTCTTTATCAAGTACAATGGACATTGGGACCGTGCTTCGAGATACGTTGGTTGTGAAATGAAGGGGATATTGGTCCCCACCAACACAACTTATATTGGTCTTGTAGATTTGACGAGAAATGTGTTTGGGATTCAATCACAAGGAAAAAGTTTATTCTTAAGATGTGTTGTTGAGGACGGGGAAGCTCATGTTAAGATATCATCTAACTATAATGTCATATTCTATTAAGGACATCTCTTCCTCCAAAGCCTTTCTTTTCTTCTAATATGACAAAAAATGGTAAAAAAAAAAATACAAACAAAAAAAAAACAAGAAAAGCAAACAAAGTTGTTAACTAAAGTACTATAATTGGCACTAGGGGTGTAAGAATTGTACCCGAACTCGACAAACCCGACTGACCCTACCCGAGCCCACTCGAAGATGTAGGGTTATTCTTTTAAAAAAAATTTCAGATTATAATCGGGTAGGGCAACTGCTCACCCGAGTTGCCCCGACCTGGCCGTTTAAGGATTAATCATTAATGTATATATATGTAATGAGACTTGTCGTCTCTTGTGTGTGTGTGTCGTTTGTGTGTGTGATGTGAGAAACTTAGAAATGAGAATCGAGTAAACCAAATCCCCACGCATTTCCTTCACTATGTCTTCAGTTTCCTTTGTCCTTCCTCCAACCCACCCAGTCGCCACTCGCCGCCGCCCAAGCCTCCCAGTCGCCACTCACTCGCCGCCGCCAGTCCGAGCCTCCCAGTCGCCAGTCGCTCACAGCCGCCAATCCGAGCCTCCCAGTCGCCAGTCACTCGCCGCCGCCAGTCCGAGCCTCCCAGTTTCCAGTCGCTCGCCGCCGCCAGTCCGAGCCTCCCAGTCGCTAGGGCTGGCAAATCGTGTCGACGGGTCGTGTTAGTGTCGGGTTGAAAACTTTTTTTTTTGTGAAAAACTCTCAACACTAACACGACCCGTGACACGACGGGTTGAGAAAACACTAACACTAACACGACCCGTCCAGACACGGATTGACACTAACACGACCCGTCATAACACGTGAATTAAGACTCAAAATTCACCCGCATTCCTGACCTGAAATCGACCCGAACCCGTAATTGATATGTCACTTTTTAAAACAATTTGAAGCACTAAAATTACATTAAAAACAACATGAATCAGATATATCTTCAAAATAACATCTAACTACATACCAAAGTAAGAGCAACTAAATAATAAAGCTAAAATTATCTTCCAAGTGTTCAAGAGTTAAGAGCAACCGAGTTTGAAGCTTGAGCATTATCATTCAAGCTAAGAGAAACTACATCCTTTGTCATCTCATTCAAATCCTCAAGTAATGTCTTATCATGATCACCTAAGTTAACATCCAACAAGATTTAAAAAATAATTTTAGAAATAGCTATAATAAAATTAACTAAATTGATTCAAAAGATAAGTGTAAAATACTTTACCTTCATTTCCAAATAACCAATCTTTAGTACAAAGAAGTGCTTCAATAGTTTCACTCTTAAGTGAGCTTCAAAATTAATCCAACACACGACCACCATTACTAAATGCTGCCTCTGATGCAACTGTTGATACCGGGATGCTTAAGATGTCACGAGCCATCATGGCAAGAATATGATAGCGGAATTGATTTGACTTCCAAAATGCAAGAATATCTAAAGGTGCATTCCTATTTACCCTAGGCTCATCCAAGTAAAGCTCTAATTAAGATTTTTGGGGAACATCAGAGAAGTCATCATGAACAAGATCATCAAATTCCTACATAAGATTAAAAAAAATGCTTAGACAATATAAGTACATATATGCAATATTTCAAAGTGAATAAGATTAGGGAATATATGAAAAGTGTGTGTGTGCGTGTGTGGGTGTGAGGGAGGATTAGGGTTTTTTCTCTTATGAGACTAAATTACTAAAAGGTCCAAAATTTAAAAAATAGAATAAAATTAATAAATTAACTAAACGGGTTAATTTAGTGTCATACGGGTTAACACTAACCCAACCATTTTTCAAATGGGTCAATTCGTGTTGACGCTAAATTGACCCGGGGTTGATATTTTTGACACTAACCCGTAAAAAATCGAGTCGTGTTCGTGTCGTGTCGTAACCCGTATTGCCAGCCTTACCAGTCGCCACTCGCTCGCCGCTGCCAATCCGAGCCTCCCAGTCGCCACTCGCTCGCCGTCAGTCCCAGCCTCCCAGTCGCCAGTCACCACTTGCTCGCCGTCAGTCCCAGCCTCCCAGTCTCCACTCGCTCACCGCCGGTCCCAGCCTTCCAGTTTTTTTCATTGTAAGTTTTTTTTCTTGATTGATGTGTGTTAGACTGTTATCAACTTATTCTTTAGTTTGGACTCTTTTTTTTCCGTCGGTCCCAGCCTTCAAGTTGTGGGTTTGATCAAATTTGGGTTAATGTTGGTTTGGACTCATTCTTCAATTTCATTTTTTCTTGAATTTTGACGCAGGGCAGGACTGAAAGTTTGAAGCACTGCCCTAAATTGTTTGCTTGAAGCACTGCCCTGAATTTCATTTAAGGAGGAGTTGCTGCCTCTTAGTAAGTTCTAGCGTTGATGTTAAATTGTAGGAAAATTGTGTTTCAATGCAGATGTTGATAATGCAAATGTTAGTGTCATTGATATTTTGTAAAAATGTATTTCTCGGGTTAGTGTCATTGATTTGATGATGCAGATGTTCATGTCATTGATATTTTGACGGGTTAGTGTCATTGTTAATTAGGTTTTGTAAAATTAGGTTTTTTTTGATAATTAGGTTAGTGTGAAAGCCTAACTTTGAATGCTGATTGTGTCTTGATTAGGCACACTGATTGGAGGAATAAGTAGGGTTATATGGTTTAACTTATTCCTCTTTTATGGCTCAAACTATTCATGGCTCAAACTATTCATGTTATCTGTTTTTAGGTTAATTTGCGTGCTAGATGAAAAAATTTATCATCCTTTCGACAAAAACTTCTAAAAGCACTTGCAAGTCTTCTGCTGAATCTGAAAGTGTCTCTATGCCTAAAGAGCCCATTACATTGCCCACTCCCACACCCAGCCCTACTCCCATACCTAATTTGGGCACTACAATTGAAAACGAAAAAGAGGAGGGAGACAGTAAAAAGAGGAAGAAGTCACAAAAAAAGTCTCCTGTTTGGGATCATTTTAAAATCATAGAGAGTGGGGATCCAAATGAGCCTAGGTGTAAGTGTATTTATTGTGGGGCAACATATGCGTGTGATAGTAGGAGGCATGGTACCAGTAGTATGAAGGTTCACATCGAAAAGCAATGCAAGAAATACCCATATAGGAACCAAGACAAAAGGCAAAAAACTCTGAGTTTCCAAACAAACACTGAAACTGGGAGTAGTCTTGTTGCTATAGGCTTTAACAAGGAGCATTCTAGAAAAGTGTTAGCAAAAATGGTGATTGTAGATGAGCTTTCATTTAGGTTTATTGAAGGTGAAGGATTTAAGAATTTTTGTCAAGTGATGCAGCCTAGGTTCTCTATCCCCTCCCGTGTTACAATTGCTAAGGACATTTACCAAATTTTTTTGGAAGAGAGGAAGAAACTAAAGGCTGAATTTAGTAAGGGCAATCAAAGGATTTGCCTAACAACTGATTGTTAGACATCCGTGCAAAATATTAATTATTTGTGTCTAACTGCACACTACGTTGATAGTGAGTGGACTTTGCAAAAAAAGATTATAAACTTTTGTCAAATTTCAAGTCACAAGGGAGAGAATGTTGGTAAAGTTATTGAGTCATGTTTGCATGCTTGGAGTATTGAGAGAGTCTTCACTATGACTGTTGATAATGCATCCTCAAATGACTCCATGATTACCTACTTGAGAAGGAAGATTAAGGGGCGGAAAGGGGTTGTTTTAGGTGGGGAATTTCTTCATGTTAGGTGTTGTGCCCATATAGTGAACCTGATTGTCAATGAAGGTTTAAAAGACCTACATGATTCCATAGCTGCCGTTCGTAACGCTATGAGGTATGTGAGGTCTTCTCCGGCTAGGTTGCTGAAATTCAAGTCATGTGTGGAGCGAGAGAAAATTGAATACAAAGGTCTTGTATGCTTAGATGTCCCTACTAGATGGAACTCCACCTATATGATGTTAGATGCAACCATTAAGTTTCAAAAAGCTTTTGAAAGATATGAAGAGGAAGATGACAAGTTTTGTCTTATTTTCATGAAGATGAGGGGGGGAAGCGGAAGATTGGGCTGCCACTTGATGATGATATGAAGAATGTTAAGGTGTTTGTGAAATTTCTGAAGACTTTTTATGATATAACTTTGAAGTTTAGTGCCACTTTGAATGTCACTTCAAATTCTTACTTTTATGAGCTGTGTGAGATGCAAAATCAACTATCTAAATTAAGCAAACAAGATGATTCAATGCTTTCATCCATGGCTGTGAGTATGAAAAAGAAGTATGACAAGTATTGGGGGAGTGTTGAGAATATAAATTGTCTTCTCTTTGTGGCTGTTGTACTTGATCCTAGGTACAAAATGGATTATTTGACATATTGTTTCTCTATAGTGTATGATTCTTCCATTTCTAAAAAATTAGCAAAGAATGTGAAGGATACTATGTACCGGCTGCATGAGGTTTATAGTGGGGACAAAGGTGAATCTGTGGCTAATGCAAGTAGTAGGGAGGCGGCAACAACAAGTACAACAGAGGCAAAAAAGACTCAAGAAGGAAAAGGGTGTTTGTGGAGCTCTTTTCTTAAGAAAATGAAGGAGAAGAATGTGAATGAGTACAAAAATGATGTGGACAGATACTTGACAGACCTTATGGAGGATCCAACTCGGACAAATTTTGATGTTTTAGAATGGTGGAAGAATAATGCAACTAATTACAAGGTTCTCTCACTAGTTGCAAGAGACATTCTTGCCATCCATGTTTCAACGATAGCCTCAGAATCTGCTTTTAGTATCGGAGGCCGCATCCTCGATCCCTTTAGGAGTTCATTGAGCCCGAAGATGGTAGAGGCATTAATTTGTACACAAAACTGGCTGCGTAGTCGTGAGCACAACAACCTTATTGACGTAGAAGAATTTAATGAATATGAAGATATTAAGTCAGGTAATATTTTTACGTTTTACTCTTTTTCATTTTATTTTATTTCATTTCCTTATTGTTTATTTTGTTCTAAACTTGATTCTGATGATTTTTTTTTTGTTATGTTTTCTTCTCAAGATTTGTCAACTTCTGCTGTAACACATGAAGGGCAAGTTGGGAATGAAGATGCTATTATTCTGGATTAAATAGTTTGGAGTGGACTGACTTTTATTTCATGTCCTATTTTGCGACTATTTTTATATGGACTGTTTATCTTTATATGGCTTATTTATTCTGGATTAAACTGTTTATTTTATATGGACTATTTTGCATGTTAGAAGGGTATCAATCTAATTGAAATATTCTAGTTGTTTTTTTATTAGTTATCTATTTATCTGCTTTCACCAACCCGAGTAACCCTACCCTACCTGAGGTCACCCGAAACGTCGCGGATTTGTAGATTTAAGAGAGTGTCGCGGCTCAAAATTTTCTCAACCCGAACTAGTCGGGTAGGCTCATTTTTTCCGCTCAATCCTACCCTACCTGGCCGATTTACACCCCTAATTGGCACTCTAAGAGTCTAACAATTGGGCAATCATAATACTATGACCGATGGTCATAATTCTATGATCGCCCATCATGCAGGCTCGCTCATAGTGTTATGACTGATGGTCAGTCATAAGGCAGTCACATAGTGCAATCACAGTACTATGACCGATGGTCATAATGCTATGACCGCAGGCTCATCAGTCAGGTAGTCACATTATGAGCATGCCTACTTGATGACCGGTCATAAAATTATGACCATTGGTCATAGTACTATGACCGCATGATGTACCTGTCTTATGACCGGTCATAATATAATTATCGACCAGTTATAATGATATGGCCGGTCATCAGGCAGAGTCACATACCAAATAAGGAGCACAATAACAATAAAAAATTTCAAATAACTAATGCTTTTATCTCCTCCTCCAAAGCCTTTCTTTTCTTCTAAGATGATAAAAAATGGTAAAAGAAAAAAACAATAAATATCTTAAAAAATAAATAAACTAGAAAAGTCAACAAAGTTTTCACATTTGTCTAAGAATCTGCTATTGACCTCGTTTGTTTCATGGTTGATTTCTCAGGCAAAAAATGTGAGGTTTCCTTGATTCGTTCTTCTCTGATGAAGAGGTTTAGGCGTTAATTTCTCTGGCGCAGGTTCACCGGTTCTCATTGCGTGATTGCGTGAGTTCTCGATGTTGTGGGTTCGTTGGTGCTTGATCAGTGCATGAAAATGCACCTTAAATACTGCTTTTGATTTATATAATATTAAAATATTTAAGCTTTAATTAAGCAATTCCATTATTTTTATTCATAATATTTTAATTGGAATTTGTCTAGTTTTTACTTAATTATTTACCGATGAAAGCAGTGTAAAAGGCTACACAAAAAGAAGCCATGAAAGCCATATTTTCAGCCCATCCGAGCCACACAAGCCGAGCCAATCAGAGAGAGCCACGCCACCCATCAACCAAGCCAAATGAAGTGGGTCCCGCGTGTCAGCGCAGAAATCCGCGCCCTTTTTCCTCGCTCCGTCTCACGCCCCGCGCGTCCCCAGTACGCTTGCCTTCAGGGAGCGCGTCCCATGCACGCGCGCTCTCCAGCGCGTCTGACTTCTCCCGCGTGGGTCCCGCAACTCCGTGCGCCAGTCTGCTCCTTTCTTCCGCGTGCGACATCTGTCAACTTTGTCTTCTGCCATCCCACGCCAGCTACTCCGAGCGCGACACGTGGCGGATCAATTCCATTCCTCCAACCAAGCTTCGACACGTGTCCAGATGAGTGCTAAATCCGGAATTCTTCTCCGCAAATTACCAGATTTCTTCTCCTAATTAAATATATGATTTCTCCTAATTTATGTGTAATTTTATTTTGTTTCCTTTTCCTTTGTAATTTTCTATTTTTACTATTTATTTCCTTATTTGACAGGCAACCTCTGAACACTATAAATAGAAGGGTTGGCCTTAGGTTTAGGGAGCTTTTAATTATTCAGTTTTCTGTCGTCTTGCTGTCAGTCTCATATTTTCTCTCTAGAACTTGTGAGAATGTTTTGCAAGATAGGCTCGAGTTCTTTTGGTGAGGTTAGAGATGAACTTCTGTTGAGCGACCCAATTCGGGGTTTTGATTCCTTGTGCTGTAAAGTTTAACATCTGAATGAATTAAATCTCATCTATTTTTCTATTACTTTTCAAAATATTGTGTGCCAATTTTTATATAAGTTCACCACGCTTTTCTTATGTAATTCTGTCATGCAATGTTTTGTTATTCAAATTATTTTACAAATTGTCTTTTACTGCAATATTGTCAGATTGATATATTGTCGATTTTAGATAACTTGTAACGATAATATTTCCGGAGTCAACATAGAGATTTAATCTATTCAGTTCTTTTATTTTGTGAATCAAAACTGGAATTGGTGAACGAAACATTAGGGATTCTCGACACCTTACCATTTTTATTATTAAATTTCTTCAACACAAATATTTTCTCCTTTTTATTATATTCGCAACAAAAATCTCAAAAACACTCTTCTTTTTCTTTAATTCATTTTTCTCTAATGCTCTTATTCTGTTAATCATTCTTGTTATTTTGTTATCTCTCTGTGGATACGACCGCCCTTCTGTGCTACAATTGACCGCTTGTGAACATCACTTTTGGGCGTTAATCAGTGCTCAAGGTGGTAGATGGTGGTGGTCGTTGGAGTTTCTTGGTCTCTGTGTACACCTGTGTTCTTTCTCTTTCTCCTTTCTCTACTTTGAATATTTGAATTATAAAAGGCTTCAAAATATATTCAAAACTTCAAAAATAAAATCGGGTATAATTGTCATTTTAACTCAAGTAAAAACAACATGGTTTAACTTTTGCTGACATGACAATATTAATTATAAAAGTATGTAAAAATAGTGTTAAAATTAATAATAATTTATTCAGAAATGCTATTATTGAAATTAATTCATTAGTGAAATGATTGAAGCTCACATGTTTAGACATTTTTTTTCAATGCATTTATTTTTCTCATTAAAAAATAAAGTAAAAAAAAATGTCATCTCTCTTCTCCCATTGTTCTCTCTTTCATCTGTGCCATCTCTCTCCATCTCCCTCTCCCTCCCACTGCAGCAAACTCTCTGGAGATCGGACATCGCAGATTGGCATCGAGAAGATGCAGCTCGCACCACCATGGAACGATGACGGTGCAGGATGGAGGTTCTTGTTTCTTTGGAAAACTGCAATGGTTTTCGTGCCTATGAGAGCATATCGACTAGTTGTCATTTTTTGGCAGTGCACATCACCACCCACTAAAAAAGTGAAATCTGACAATGCTCAATGATATTCCAGCAATACCCCGACAATAATGCTCTGGCAATATTCGGTCGGGGGAATTTGTTCTCTTCGTCTCATCACTCTAAGAATCTGTATCACTTTAAGAATATGTTGAGTTTATAAATTTAAATTATTTTTAATTTATGTGTATTTTTTATAAAAAAATATTATAATAAATTATGAATTATAATTTAAATTAAAAAATAAATTTAAAAATTAAACAGATCTTAAATCCGTAAAGATAGAAACCTCATGGATCACAATTAAAAGTTGTGTTATAAAATATAAAAAAATTATCTATAAGACATAAAAAGGTTACCGTAAGATATGAAAAAATAATTTATAGAATATAAAAAATAATCTGTAAAATATTAATGACATAACATAAATTTTAAAATAATAATAAAAGTAAAATAATGTTACTTTTTTGATGATTTTTCTGAAAATTTCAGAAAATCCGCCAAAGGGAATTTTCGTCTTGAACTCTTCCGCAAGGCCAACTTTTTTGGCGCCAATTCTTCCATTTTTATAAATATATATAATTACCGCCCGTGCATATAGGACCTAGCCTTCCACTTTTTCAACTTCCATTCATTTCTTTTTGTTTCCCAAGATGCAGCGCCAAAAATCCATTCTCTCCTTCTTCCAGAAACCCTCGTCGGAAAACCAGAGCTCCGGCAACCGGCGATTGTCTCAGTTTCCGGCTACGCAACAGAGCCAAAAGGTTGCCGGTTCTGGTCAGCCAATGGCGGTGGACTCCGCTCTCCAAATAACTGGAACCGAAACTCCGCCGGAGAAGGTGCCGCGTCAGATTCTGCCGGCGAGTTATGTCGGAAACGAGAGCAAGAGTGGCTCCTCGTTGTTCTCGAGCATCATGCATAAGTTCACAAAGCCCGGTGACAGAGAAAAGGCCTCCGAGAGGTAAAGTTTTTTGCACGATAGATACATTAGGGTTTCACTGTGCAGTTTTCCAGTGTTGCTTTACTTACTATTCGACTGCTGTTCAATATAGAAATGAGGATTATCAAAAGCAATTTATGCTGAAAATTGAAATCCTGATAATGGCGGTGGTGAAAAAAATCTCCGAAAGTGCCTGCATTGGAAGTTTTGAACGCAAATACTACATGATTCAAGTTGATTTTCAAGCATTGAATCATTTCCACTTCGCAATATTTTCAATTCTATTCCCAAGTCTCAACAACTCTAAATTTTGTAACTAGAGTTTGTCAGTTATTGCTTATCTAAGAGGGAAAAAAAGTGAAAACAAGAAATACAGTAGTTTTGTTATTGGTTAAGTGAATTTTTATCCGTATCATAAGATCCTGGCATGTACAACGGGATCGGACTCTGATATGTATTATCTCCATATGGAATTTACATTATGAAATGTATTGTTATTCATGTGGTATTTCCAGGAATGTGCCTTCTGAAAAGTCTATCGAGCCCAAGCAATTGTGTAAACCAGAAGTGATTTCTCAGTGTTCTAGAGAGAATGACACTGTGATACCCAAAGGGAAAGTTGATCAAAGTCGTGTCATCCATGTTGATAGTGAAGATGATATCCTCGGGCCAGAAACACCAGGAGCACAGCGTCTTGTTCCACGGTTAAAGAGGATTCAAGAGATTGGTCCAAATTCTGAGGATAAGTATGGCGGATCCTTGCTAGGCTCTAGCAAAAAATTGAAACTTTTAGAGGAACCAACACCCTCTAAGAATAATCATGGGCAAGTATCTGACACTGCTAGCAAATTTGAGTGGCTTGATCCATCTCGAATCAGAGATGCTAATGGGAGGAAGCCTGATGATCCTCTTTTTGACAATACAACACTTTATATACCTCCTGATGCTTTGAAGAAAATGTCAGCTTCACAAAAACAATATTGGAGTGTCAAATGCCAATATATGGATGTCGTGCTTTTCTTTAAAGTGGTTAGTTAATGCTTCCAATAGCTTCTGTATTCCTTTGTTTATGCTACTGCCCTTATTTAACTCCGTGACATACAGGGTAAATTTTACGAGCTTTATGAACTAGATGCTGAAATAGGTCATAAGGAGCTTGATTGGAAACTCACATTAAGTGGGGTTGGAAAATGCCGACAGGTAAGTGTCAAGCTTTAAGTTGTCCGGTTAAACTACTTACATTTTACCGGCTTGTCAACGTTGGGTGTTTTTTTTTTTTTTTTTTTTTTTTTTTTTTTTTTTTTAATGTAAATTGCATTATACTCATGTTGTTTTCCAGGTTGGTGTCTCTGAAAGTGGGGTTGATGACGCTATTCAAAAGCTGGTTGCACGTGGGTAAGAGAATGCATCATTTGCTTACTCAAACAGCTATTTGCATCATACTTGAGACAAACAAGGAGATAAGCAATTACTTTTATGTGGCTACTCTGACTATCTGTTGATACTGGTTTGAATTTCCAAGAGTCATTAACTTATTGACAAAACTCTTTCGAGGAGTGCAAAATCAGTTGCTGGAACCACAATTTTTGTAGATTTTTTTAATGTGCTATACTTTTTGATAAAAGAATTTAATAGAATAATATAAAAGAATGTATTGTTCCATACACTGCATTTACATGAGGGCTCTTTGATCTCTGTTTGATGTCAGTTATGTGTGTGTGTGTGTGTGTGTGCGTGTGTTGTTTTCCTGTGAGATATTGACTGCCATATTTTATTATTATTATTATTATCATTTAATTTTTACTTCACTTCATGCCATAATGTCACTTTTTTCTACATTTGTGAAGGTATAAAGTTGGCCGAATCGAGCAATTGGAAACATCGGGTGAATCAAAAGCCAGAGGCCCAAATTCTGTAAGTTTATATAAGCGGGGCAGGTCCAGTAGTACAAAGGTTCTCTTAATTAGGTTTGAAATGATGAATTCTAATACTTTGTTCTTAGCTCCCACATATAATCATTTACTTTGTTTTTGTTGCGGTCAAAGAGAGTTTAAACTAGCCATATGTTTGAGAAATGAAATAAATATTTATAACAGTTTGTACCTATAACTCCCTGAAAACTAAATACATTTGAACAAATCCAAGCCAAGTCGAGTTTGTTGCACTTAATTTCAGTGTCCAAATAACTATTGAGGTTTGTGTTATAATGTCTGATCTCAGGTTATATCAAGAAAACTAGTTCAGGTGGTCTCCCCTTCAACTGTAACCGATGCTAATATAGGACCTGATGCAGTTCATCTCCTTGCAATAAAAGAGGTTTGTTATCGTAGTAATCTTTATCTATTTATGGGCAGGTGACTTTCAGATCTGGGATTCTAATAACGTCTTTTGGATACCTTCTTATCAATTGCTTAGCATTTTAATCTTTCAAGTTTGCAATGGATGCCCTTATATTGTGTTGGATGGAAGCTCTATTATAATGCCTAGTTAACAGCCAGAGGGATTATCTTATAGTTAATCCTTTCTTTTATCTCTATGCTTGGGAAATTGCTGTGATAGGAAGAGCTTCTTTTTAAAGTATAGGCAATAAGTAAAAGTGATTATCAAAACATTTTCTGTAAGTAGATTTTAAGTTATATTATAGTTTTATCACGACTTCAACATTTGGAAAAAAAAAAAAAAACAGAAAAGTAAAAGTATCTAGCAAGTCCCTGTTACTTTCATGGAAAAGTTAGTCCTGCTTGAGGAGATATTGTCATTTATCTGCTTCTAATTATGTAGTTTATCTTGAGCTATCTATCTTCTAATGTTGTTCCATGAAGGGATGTCAAAACTAATACTCTGTGAATTTGATTTTATTTCAGGGTATTGAGCTGGATAATGGAACAAATGTTTATGGGTTTGCTTTTGTTGATTGCGCTGCCTTAAAATTTTGGATTGGTTCCATTAAAGATGACGTATCCCATGCTGGGGTGGGGGCTTTGTTGATGCAAGTATGCTCTCTTACCAGTTCTGTATAATTTCTTATTACGCTGTTACTGAAGCTTAAGAAGTTGAATTTGACTCTCTTATTTGGATTTGATTTCAGGTGTCACCTAAAGAAGTTTTATATGAAAGTAGAGGTGAACTTTTTGGTCCCTCTGTCCCATCTCCAAATCCCTTTCCTCTTTCATCGCTTTCTTGGTTTGTTGGAGTATCATTTTGAAGTTTACATGAAAGGTTCATTATGTTGAAAATGTAAAGTTGATTTATTGCAGGTCTGTCCAAGGACGTTCAACAAACACTCAGAAAGTACTCTTTAACAGGTCATATAACCACATCACCACTTTGTCTAATTGGCAATGATTGGTGTTGACACATAAAATACCTGTAGCGTAGAGTTAAAATGTTTTACAACAGTAAACATCTTATACTTTTGCGTGCACAATGAAGCGTCTTTTAATAGCAAAATATGTACTTGAATGGTTATGTTGTTTGCTAAGTAATACTTGTGATACCTGCTTATCTGAGTGCCAATCTATTAAATAAACACAACTCAATCAGTTAATCTGTAACTCATATTTTGAACCTATTGCTGTCTTGCTAAATTGGATTTAATCTTGCAGGGTCTTCAGCCGTACAGTTGACTCCACTGCAGCCAATTACTGATTTCACAGATGCTTCTGAAGTGAGAAACTTAATTCAGTTGAAGAAATACTTCAAGGGGTCTTCTAGTTTGTGGAATCATGCACTTGACAATGAGACCCACCATGATGTCACCTTATCTGCTCTTGGTGGACTTGTTGCTCATCTATCCAGGTTGATGGTAAGCTCGCTTCTTACGATTTTATCTCTAATCACTCAGAAAGCTACACAGGTCTCCTTTCATCGTTCCTGAAAGAATCTCTGCTCTGCCCGTTCACTCCCAGTTACTCCATTAATTTTATTGACGTTTTATAGTTTCCATGCAGTTAGATGATGTTCTACGAAATGGAGATGTATTACATTACCAAGTCTATAGTGGTTGCCTTAAAATGGATGGACAGACACTAGTAAATCTTGAGATATTTAGTAACAATGCTGATGGTGGTCCATCAGGCAAGTGCCTGTGATTATTTAGCTTCAAGCATACTTATTTCATATTAATGTATCACTTACAGGTTTAATGCCGATTGGATATATAGGTACATTGTATAAATATCTTGATAACTGTGTGACATCATCTGGTAAACGGCTTTTGAGGAGGTGGATCTGCCATCCATTAAAAGATGCTGAGGAAATTAATTGTCGGCTTAATGTTGTTGAAGATCTACTTGCACATTCAGAAATCATGTTACTTGTTTCTAAGTATCTTCGCAAAGTTCCAGACTTAGAAAGGTTGCTTGGACGGATTAGGGCTAGTGTTCAGTCATCAGTTGCTCTGTCATTGCCAGTGGTTGGGAAAAAAGTGCTGAAGCAGAGAGTAAGTCTTCTTTACTTTTGGAAGAATATCTTTCTAAGGGATAGTGAAACTAAACAGACATTTAGTGAATTATTCTTAACTTCCCTTAAAAAAAAAAAAAGATGGCTTTACTCCTTATGCTATTAGATAACCCAAATGGTTTAGTTTCATGTTTTGGAAAATTATTAAAAATGCCACTAAATTAGCTCATAAGTTTTTCTTCTTTTTTTTTTTTTTTTTTTTTCCTTCTATCCTTTCACTCTTTTCTTCTTTATTTATTTACTCGTCTTTTAATGCCATAGCATGATGATAAGTGCAGTTTCTCATGCAACTATTCATATGTAACTAATAAAATCTTTTCGTGTGGTCAAGGTTAAAGTATTTGGAACTCTAGTGAAAGGTCTCCGTGCTGGCTTTGACTTGTTGCATCTTGTAGAGAAGGAAAAATGTACATTTGCTCTTTTGTCAAAACTTTTTAAGCTTCCAGTGCTGAGTGGAAATGATGGGCTTGGTCAGTTTCTTACCCAATTTGAAGCAGCAATAGACAGCGACTTTCCAAACTATCAGGTCTTTTGTTTCTGATTAATCATCTCTGTGTGCTACCCAAACTAAGTTTCCTGTTTTTTCTTCTTAACAGCAGAGCTCCTTCACTGTTGATCTGTATCTCCTCCATCGTGTTCCCTTGCTGTTTATTAGAAACCTAACATTGTTTGTCATTTTAACTTCTGTAAGATGTGTACCATTAAGTAATATTGAAAGAAGTTCCATCGCCTTTAGCAGGAACCTTAGTAGTTGTACCTAAATGGTACCGTGAAATGCCATTCTTTTTTAAGTTAGGATGTCTCTTTGGCAAGTTGGCTTCTTTTTCATTTTTCTTTCTACTCTCTTCTGTTTGAGTAAGGAATGCATGATTTTTTCTCCCCTTTTAGTACATTGGTATACTTAACTAGTGCAGATTTTAGTTTGTAACTGCATCGGTATAAATGCATGTGGTCAACTTTGGCTTTTGCATCCCTCTACACATTACTGACAATTCGATTTTGATGCCCAGAATCATGATGTAACAGAACACGATTCAGAGATGCTCTCAATTCTGATTGAACTATTTGTTGAGAAAGTGACTGACTGGTCTGAAGTTATTCATGCCATCAACTGCCTTGATGTGCTCAGATCCTTTGCAGTTACAGCTAGTTCTTCGAGTGGGTCTATGTCAAGACCTGTCATTGTGCCTAGACTGAAAAATCTGACTTCTAGTGAGAAGACCAGAGGTCCTGTTCTTAAAATCAAAGGGCTGTGGCATCCATTTGCCTTTGGAGATAATGGACGAGTGCCTGTCCCAAATGATGTGGTTCTTGGTGAGGGTACAGATGATTATCATCCACATACTATGCTTTTGACTGGACCTAACATGGGTGGTAAATCAACACTTCTGCGTTCCACCTGTCTAGCTGTAATACTGGCTCAGGTTCTTTTTTCTTTATGCATCTTCTCCATTTAGCTTGGTCACTTTTTGCATATACTAGAAACGTTGACCATGCTGATCTTTAATTTCAACTCTTTGATCTTGCAGCTGGGCTGTTACGTGCCTTCTGAAATATGTGTTCTCTCACTTGTGGATATGATATTCACACGACTTGGCGCAACCGATCGAATCATGGCAGGCGAGAGTAAGTTCTTGTTTGGTTGGAAAACATTGTTTGTTGTTTTAAGTTGGTTAGTTAATAAGTAATCCAGAGATGGTTTTGGAGTGAGGCTAGGAACTGATGTTATTTGTACCGACACACTAGAATGGTAGCAGGTGATTGGTGGCAGTGATCATGGTGACTGGGGATGCAGTATGTTTGAATTAGGTTCTTGCATCCTTGGAGTTTGTGCTGGTGGAATCTCATTTTGTTGTTCATTGTATGGTTATGAGGTGGTTCAGAAATAATCACGCATCTTGTTAAAAAGTTTAGAAATATTTGTTGAATGCATCTGATCAACTTTAGATAAAGGATTTATTTTATGAGTTATTTTGGATGCAGATTTTGATCTCATCATAGTGATATTAGTTTTTTGGGGCATAACAATTCAACTGTCTGTATGCCTAAACTATGTTGAATTCCATAATTCAATTTTGAAAAGTCTCCGTTTCTGTTAGGTACCTTCTTCGTTGAGTGCACAGAAACAGCGTCAGTTCTTCACAATGCGACTCAAGATTCTTTGGTGATTCTTGACGAATTGGGTCGAGGAACAAGCACGTTTGATGGATATGCCATAGCATATGCTGTAAGATACTTTCACTTATATATGTGATATAATGCTAGATGGATGTACACACACATAATCGTAGTAGCTAAAGAGGGAAAGTAACACATTGCTTGGCACCATTGTTAATGTTATCTAAGCGTTCAAGTCCACTTGGTGTGACTGTATGACCATGTAGTTTCCAGTCTGTAAAATAAAAAGGAAAAGAAAAAGGAACTCTATGGCTTGTATTTCTGAACATATCAATGTTTAAAACTACTTCACGCCCTCGTTAACTATCTGTCCATATTTTTCAGGTATTTCGCCATCTTGTCAAAAAAGTCAACTGCCGCTTACTCTTTGCAACTCACTACCACCCACTCACTAAGGAATTCGCTTCTCATCCGCATGTCACCCTCCAACACATGGCCTGCAGTTTTAAGCCAAAATCAGAATGTTTTTCCAAAAACGAGGAGCTCGTTTTTCTGTACCGCCTCACCTCGGGGTCATGCCCGGAAAGCTATGGATTGCAAGTGGCAACCATGGCCGGAATTCCAGAGCAGGTGGTCAAAGCAGCTTCCGAGGCTAGCCAAGTAATGAAAAGGTCAATTGGAGATAGTTTTAGGTCTAGTGAAGTGAGGTCAGAATTCTCCAGTTTCCATGAGCAGATGTTGAAAAGTCTGATAGCTCTCTCACGGATTGAAGATCGTAGTGCTGATGAAGAAGATGATGTCTTTGACTCGTTGCTTTGCTTGTGGTATGAGATAAAGAGGTCTTATAGATCAGGCAACTAAAGACAAAGGCACTAGTTTTGCTTTTTTGATTAATGTAAAATATAAATTTTCGAGCTTTCATGGTGATATTAGATTTAGATTAAAAAAATTCTTGAAAAATTTTATTCACCCCCCAAAAACTATAAAGGAACCCCCTAATTGGTAAAATGACGAAAAGAACAGCGAAGAAACATAACAAAGAAGCGAATATCCAACCACAAAGCAAATATGCAATTCCTCATGTCATGAAAATTCTAACAGAGAACGGTTTGACAGCCATAAATAAGGGTAGACTTAAGAATCAAGTGAATTTAACTACGGACGATGCACCCTTTTCATAACTATGAATGTTCTGCAATGATGACAGTTCTTTTCTGACCCAATTTTCTTTAGGCTAACTTCTTCCATTTTATTTTCTCTCTCTCTCTCTCTCCAGCAAACAAGCAACTCTCCAATTTTGAACCCATGCACCCTTGCTTGCCTTTTTTATTTTTTTATTTTTACTCTCCCTCCCACATCTCCATTGCTTGCAATAGGCAGGGAAAAAAAAAACACACACACACACACAAGACAAACAGATGCAAGAGGCAGAAAAAAAAAAAAATTAGTTGCAGTTTTGATGGATTCAAAAATTTATCTGAAGTTATGTGTTTGGATTTCAAAATTGGTTGTCGCTATTTTTTTTTTTTTTTGGGGATATCGCCAATGATAATACAGAAAACACGTTACTTTTGTGGGTGTATTTGTTTTGAAATTACATAAAGTCCATTAGAGTGCAAGGGTATAACTGTAATACAAAAATGGTTTTTAAAGAAGGGGGTGCCTTAATAAAAGACTGGGTTGTAAATATAATTTCCCAAAATTTTCCTTTGAAACATCTCCCACAGGCCATAGTGGAGCTGAACAAACTGAGGAGAAAATTGTGGTAGAATTCTTCAAATGTCTGTCCCTAACCATAGAAAATGATTTAACAATTTAAAAGAAAAAAAATTTAAGAAAATAATATAGCCTCTTCCTTAAGCTGATAATCCGGCTATTTTATATCCATTTTTCACTCCGGGCAAAAAAAAAAAAAAAACGAAACATTTTCTGAAAGTTTTTACTTACAAAAAGAAAAAGTTATCTTGGAGAGCTATATAAGTTCAACGTAGGTTATTTTAACTGTTTTTCAAACTTTCTCGCCAACGGTCTCATTTCTTTCCCTCCTTTCCTTCCTCCTATCCCATGCACTTCCATGGATAAACACAATCAACTTCCCAAGTCCAAGAGGAAAGAACTCAGCCTCTCTTGCATGCTCAACACCGAGGTCGGCGCGGTCCTCGCCGTCATCCGCCGTCCTTCCGACACCCACTCCTACGGCCACCTCTCAACCGCCGCGGATGACACCATCGACAGCGCGCTCATCCAATCCCTCAAGTCCCTCCGCGCCCTCGTCTTCAACCCCCAACAAGAATGGCGAACGGTCGACCCCCTCATTTACCTCTCCCCGTTCCTCGACGTCATCCAGAGCGATGACGTCCCCGCCGCCGCCACCGGCATCGCCCTCTCCGCCCTCCTCAAGATCCTCAAGCTCGGGGTCTTCGACGAGAAGACCCCCGGCGTGGGGCAGGCCATCTCCGCGGTTGTCGCCGTCATAACCGCTTGCCGCTTGGAGAAAACCGATCCGTTCTTCGAAGACGCCGTGATGATGAAGATTTTGCAGGTCCTTACGGAGACAATGCACCATCCTGCTTCGGCTCTTCTCAGCGATCAATATGTTTGCATCATTGTCAATACATGCTTCCAGGCAAGGATTTATTCAAATCTCCATGAATATTCTCAAGCATAATATGGAAAAAAAAAAATTAAAAATTTTCTTTTAATTTTTGAAAGGAAACTTAAATATTTCTAATATAACGTAGTTATCCTTTGGATAAATTTTAAAATTTCTCCAACTTATAGTTATTTTTCGTTTTTTTTTTTTTTTTTTTAAGTTCAAGATATGCACTGACCACTTTATAATTCGAGAAAAAGTTTACAAACTTTATATCCTAATTCTTTTGCAAAATATGGAGATAAATTCAGTGATATTTTGAGAAAATGATTTTGTTTTATATCGACATGAACATCAATATAGATATATTCATTATTATTTTATGTAAATTTAAGGTTTCTGATAGCTTCGCCAATACTGATATTTTCATCCTTAAATGCAGGTAGTTCAGCAATCCATAGGCCGCGGGGATTTGCTCCAGCGAAGCGCCAGGTACGCGATGCACGAGCTAATCCAAATAATATTCTCTCAGTTGCCGGAAATCGAGGCCCGGGACGGAGAGGGGGCTTTTGAGACCGACGTCGAAGACGCCGAACTCAACAGCTACACGGATTCGCGGTATGGAATCCGCTGCATGGTCGACATCTTTCACTTCCTGTGCTCTCTCCTGAATGTGGTTGAGCAGTTGGAGACAGAAGGCTCAACATTGCGCACTGCTGAGGAAGATATCCAGTTTTTTGCTCTGGTTTTGATAAACTCCGCCGTAGAATTGAGTGGAGATGGTATTGGGAGACACCCAAAGCTTTTGAGAATGGTCCAAGATGATCTGTTTCACCATTTGATCCATTATGGGACTTGTTCGAGCCCGCTTGTTTTGTCCATGATTTGCTGCACGGTTCTGAATGCCTATCACTTTCTTCGCAGGTTCAACATTCTGTTTGAGAAACTTCAGTTTTCTCTTTTGCTTATTAATTTTAGCACATAAAGAATTCTTTTCTACCGGTAGGATATAGTTCTAAACTATCAGATTATGTCATCATCGTATCTAGTTAAGAGAGATATAACAATTTAGCATAACTTAATGAAAAACCGACGGTTTACTTTTATATCCTGCAATAGAATTCTTCTCATCACATTTGCCACTTTTGGATAACACAAATGCCCATAAAACTTTTATTAGATTGTGATTAATAGTTTCTGAAATTTTTAATTTTGGTATTTGGACGTCTTAAAACTGTCTTAGAGATAACGGCTGGTTGTCTACCAAAATGCCACTTCTTTTTTTTTTTTTTTTTTTTTTCTTTTCATTCAGGGACTAAAGTCCAAAATGAGCAAAAGTTAAATGGGTATTTGTTCAAAGGGGCTCAAATCTTTTGTCAAATTTTGGTATTTTTATTTCTTATTTGATTAGTTTTTCATACTATATCATCTTAAAATATTAAACGAGTATATCTTGATGTTCTAAGATTAACGGATAGTTTTTATATGTTACATACTAAAAGCACATTAGTTGGACTGGACATAAATGATGAGACACTAAAATTTTACAAAAGACTTGAGTCTGTGACAAATTGCCAATAAGCCTTTTTTTTTTTTTAATTAGCTCTTCAAATTCTCTTGAGACTTGAGAGTTACAACAAAAACTCATTAGTTATTTCTTCTTTTGCAGGTCCATTCGTCTCCAAATAGAAGCCTTTTTTGGGTTTGTGTTGTTAAGAATTTCAACAACACAAGGGGTTCCACTACAACTCCAGGAAGTTTCACTTGAAGGGATCATAAATTTCTGCAGACAACCGACATTCATAATCGAAACTTATGTGAACTATGACTGTGATCCCCATTGCAGGAATGTGTTTGAGGAGATTGGAAAGTTGCTTTGCAAGCACTCTTTTCCAGTGAGTAGCCCTTTGACCTCTTTAAAGATCCAAGCCTTTGAAGGACTGATGGTCATAATTCACAACATCGCAGACAATATCGACCGAGAAGATGATTCAACCCCTTTTGAGCCATACCCAATTGAGATTTCCGAGTATATACCCTTTTGGGAAGACAAACCAAGTGATGATTCCATGAATTGGGTTGGCTTTTTGAGGCTATGCAGAGTACAGAAAAGAAAGTTACTAATTGCTGCTTACCACTTTAACCATGATGAGAAGAAGGGCTTAGAGTACTTAAAATTCTCCAAGTTGTCTCCTGATCCTCCTGATCCGAAATCCTATGCTTTCTTCTTTAGGTACACCCCGGGATTGGATAAGAATATGCTTGGAGACTATCTTGGCGACCCTGATGAGTTTCATATCCAAGTCCTTAAAGAATTCACTGAAACTTTTGAATTCACTGGCATGGTTCTTGACACTGCTCTAAGAAATTATCTGGAGAGTTTTCGGTTACCAGGAGAGTCGCAGAAGATTCAAAGAATACTCGAAGCATTTTCAGATAGATTTTATGAACTAAAAACTGAAGACATCTTTGAAAGCAAAGATGCTGTTTTAATTCTTTGTTACTCTCTGATAATGCTTAACACTGACCAACACAATCCCCAAGTGAAGAAGAAGATGACAGAAGATGAATTCATCAGAAACAATAGAGCAATCAATGGAGGGAAGGATCTTCCTAGGGAGTATCTCTCTGAGCTTTTCAATTCCATTTCAAACAATGCAATCACCATTTTCAGTCAGTCGGGTCAGTCAGTGGAAATGAATCCAAGCAGATGGATTGAGCTAATGAACAGGTCCAGAACTGTTCAACCTTATAGCTTAAGCAATTTCGACCGTCGATTAGGGAGAGACATGTTTTCTAGTATTGCAGGCCCGGTAGTAGCATCTCTCCATGCATTTTTTGAGCACGCTGATGAAGAAGAGTTGCTCCACGAATGCGTTGAAGGACTGTTCTCCATAGCTAGAATAGCCCAATATGGACTAGAAGAGACCCTTGACGAGCTTCTTGCCTCGTTCTGTAAATTCACCACTTTGTTGAATCCTTATGCTTCAGCAGAAGAAACCCTCTTCGCTTTCAGCCATGATTTGAAGCCTAAGATAGCCACACTCGCGGTTTTCACCATTGCAAACAATTTTGCAAACTCAATTCGAGGGGGTTGGAAGAACATAGTTGAGTGCTTGTTGAAGCTCAAAAGGCTTAAGCTGCTTCCCCAATCTGTTATCGAATTTGATGCTACTTCCCCAACAACATCCGGGTCTGGTGCGACCTTCCTTTCTAATGAAACCAAATTTGGCAGCCGCCAGGCTTCTGGCATGATCAGTAGGTTCTCTCATTTTTTATCAATGGACAGCATAGAAGAATCTCTTTCCCTAGGTGTGAATGAGTTTGAGCAGAATCTGAAGATCATTAAACAGTGTCGAATTGGGAATATATTCAGCAACACTTCAAGCTTGCATGAAGATGCTTTGATCAATCTTGGGCGTTCTTTGATCTTTGCAGCTGCCGGGAAAGGCCAAAAGTTTAGCACACCAGTTGAGGAAGAGGAAACTGTTGGCTTCTGTTGGGACTTGATAATTGCCATTACTTTGGCCAACATACACAGATTCCAAAGTTTTTGGCCTGCTTTTCATGACCATCTCCTTGCAATCGCCCAGTTTCCTATGTTCTCCCCTGTCCCATTTGCTGAGAAGGCCATTGTAGGACTCTTCAAGGTATGCCTCAAAATCCTTGGGACATACCAACCCGAAAAATCCCCCGAGGAGCTCATCTTCAAGTCGATAAACTTGATGTGGAAGCTTGAAAAGGAAATCCTCGACACCTGTTGCGCGTTCATAACACAATCTGTGAATAAAATTCTCATAGAGTTCCCTGCAAATCTGAATAGCCAACTTGGTTGGAAGTCAGTTCTCCACTTGTTATCGATCACGGGACGCCACTCTGAAACCTATGAGCAAGGAGTTGAGACATTGATCACGTTAATATCTGATGAAACACATGTTTCCAAGCTGAATTACGCCTATTGCATTGATTGCGCCTTTAGTTTTGTTGCACTAAGGAACAGTCCATTAGAAAAGAACATCAAGATACTTGACCTTCTAGCAAACACGGTTAGTAAATTAGTGCAATGGTACAAAACACAGTGCTTAGAGCTTGAAAACAGCTACAGTGCCACGAGCAGTGCAAGTAGCTCTTCCTTGGAGGACAACAACTTCAAAGGACATGGTAATTCTCTCAATCTCTTCACGAACTTGTTCATCAAACTAGGTGAGGCACTTAGAAAAACTTGCTTGGCTAGACGAGAGGAGATAAGAAACCATGCAGTTTTGGCCCTTCAGAAGAGCTTCCAACTAGCAGAAGAGCTCGATTTCACACCGAGCAACTGCATCAACTGTTTCAACCTCGTGATCTTTGCTATGGTAGATGACTTGAACGAGAAGATGTTGGAGTACTCGAGGAGGGAAAACGCGGAGAGGGAAACTAGAGGCATGGAAGGGACTTTGAAGATTGCTATGGAGTTTTTGACAGAAGTGTACTTGAGGTACGTGAAGCAGATATCAAGCTGCCCTGGCTTCAGGACTTTTTGGTTGGGAGTTTTGAGAAGAATGGACACTTATATGAAGGCTGATTTAGGCGAATATGGTGAGTCGAAATTGCCTGAAACAGTGCCTGACTTGTTGAGAAAGATAATCAAAGAGATGAAGGAGAAGGAGATTTTGGTGCCAAAGGAAGGTGACGATGATCTTTGGGATATAACTTATATCCAAATACAGTGGATTGCTCCTTCCCTCAAAGAGGAGTTATTTCCTGAAGAAAGTTTTTGATTAGTCATAAATGTAATGAAAAGCTAGTTTTTTTTTTTGTTTTTTTTATTTATTTTTTATTTTTAGCTAATGCAAAAGCATCCTAAAGATTAAAGTAAAATGTCAAAATGCAAATTCAATCATCAAAGTGATACAAACTGTTTAACTGTAGAGTATGTATATGTTTGTGATGATGGGTGTGTTTGTACCACACTCTTGCTTTTGGTGAATATATTACAAACTGCAAGTAGGCATATTTTGTTTTTTCCATTTGGTCTCGCAAATAATCTATCCTCTAATCTTTTAAGACAAGATTAGAGTAGGCAAATCATAATATCTAATTCAAGGTAATCATAAAAGTTTTGCTTTTATCCTAACTAACCTTAACTTGTCTGGTCCCATAAGTATTTATCTGTTGCCCTGTCTTCTCTTGGTTTTTGTCCTTTTTTTATTCCTTACGTTCTCCATTTGTTAAAAGGAAGAAGAAGAGAGTCACAGTAAAAGAAGTGACGACAATAAATAGAACTGCGTATAAGCTTTTTCATGGTTTCTTGGTGGAAAAAAAAAACCAGCAACCATGATAATTACAATGGACAGTTTCCGAGAAGTGTAAAATTGGTTTTATAACCCAAAAAATTACAACCATAACATAAAAATTAAAAGGAAGGAGAGAGAGAGAGAGAGAGAGAGAGAATTAACTATTGTTCCTCCTAAAGAAATGTACAAATACAATGTAGTTTTATCCATGAGATTCCGCATTGACTTCTGCCAGAAAATTTCTTTTTTTCAACAGACATTCCACGCTCACCATGATTGATAGCTTTAAAATATAACCCACAGGCCACATAGAAAGCATTCCCATCCAAAATAGTACTAATAATAATATATTCTATCCCACAGAGCAGAGCCATAATCTTTACCATGATATGACCACTCTTAAAACAAACTACTTCAATCATGATATATTAGAGTGTAAGCAACCCAAAACCCATGTTAATTCTCAATCACAAGCCTTCATTTTTCCAATTAAAATCAACATTCACATTCATCTCTATTCCACTTTCTTTTTTTTTTTCTTTTTTTTTTTTTCACACTATGGCAAGAAGAAGAACACAAGTTCTTGATACAATGTATTTGGTGAACACAGCTCAGATCTTCAAAGAATCCATGAGAGTAATTCTTCTTCATCCAACTCAGTTCCATTCCATCTCTGTCTTCCTCTTCTCACCTCTTCCCATCTCGCTCTTCTGCTCACACTTTCTCATCCACCATTTTCCGCAAATATTCAGTACTGCCACCCACAACTTGTTTGGCTATCCACTGCCTAAACTGCTCTCCAAAACCATGCTTCATATCATCATATGCTTTCCTTTATCGACCACATTCTCTCTTCTTGGGAAAGCTGCAACCGTCCAAGCTGTTTCCGATAGTTACAATGGAATCAACCTTGACGGCAGAAGATTGCTAATCAAAAGTGGGGTTTCATGGATCAAGCTCCTCCATACAACCTTCTGGGAATCCCTCATTGTTCTTGGCCTAATTGGAGTTTTGGTTGTCAATCTTGCAATAGTACCGAAGATACTACATTTGTGCGGTATTTGCTCGGAAGTGTTGGGATTCTGGGGTGTCCTCGGGTTTTTAGGAATACCTTTTTGTGTGGCATTTGCGCATGTAATGGTCGTGGGGAATATGGCTAGAGTGATATCAGTACTCGAGGAAGAATGTTACGGATTTGAGACTTTACTAAGGGCCAAGACGCTCATGGAAGGAAGGCGACAAACGGCTTTGATCATGGCGTTGTTGAGCAACATGGGGCTTAGACTCGTTGAATGTGTGTTTGAGTTTAGGATGTGCAAGGGGATTAACTTGTGGGAAGGTCCTGTGTTGGTTTCAATGTACTCTTTGGTGCTTGTTTTTGACACGGTCATGAATGTCGTGTTCTATTATGCTTGTAAATCTTTTAATGATTGATACATTTGGTCCAAGTATCATTTACACGTTATCATGAAT
The DNA here is from genome assembly GCA_012066045.3 of Morus alba. NCBI lineage: Eukaryota > Viridiplantae > Streptophyta > Magnoliopsida > Rosales > Moraceae > Morus > Morus alba. The sequence goes on from CP050232.2 coordinate 17,036,932, forward strand.
CTATGAATTTTCATCCCGCTAGTGATCTTGTTAGTGTATGATAATCTCCAATGCGGAGTGTTTTTACATGTGCATAATAAATGTCTTGTACCACACGGGGAGAGAAGAGATGAGAGAATATAAGACTTTGCCCAGGTTTCTCTAGCACTACATAGATGGTACGCACTATTTCTACACTCATATTTTGTGGATCGACCGCGAGGGTCAGACTTCCGGCGAGGTGAACACTGGTTACCATGACAGTATATGGTGGTCGAACACTGGTTACCATGACGGTATACGGTGGTTGGCTGCTGATATTTTTAATGTGTTTTTCATAGCAATGAGATTTGCTAATATTTTTAACGTGTTTTTTCATTGTAATGAGATTATCAGACATTTAAATGACACCTTGTTAGGTGAGATTCAGGTTACTCTAAAATAAGGTAAATTGAATTTCATGAGATCGACTCTTCTTTAAAAAAATTTATAATTTTTGTACCAAACAAGCCCATTCCCGTTACCCACGCTCTTAAGATTTGCTATATTCCAATTGTCCCTCGAGGAACAAGCATGAGAAAGTTTACTTCTTATTTTCTTCTCCTTATTTTTCTTTACTAGTAGGAAAATGGAAGTAATTCTTCGGGTAGGGCAAAAATTGGGAGGAAAAGAAAAAAAGACGAGAAATCTGTTGTCGATAATTATTTAAGTTATACATTTAAGAATCATCTAAATTTCAGGACATGAATTGAGTGAGGGTAAATACAACAAATGGCAAGACAAAAGGCAAATATGCTACATATTTTTCACAAGGGATGTACTCTCATTGGCTCGTTGCCAAGGCCAAAGCCCCAATAAAAGCACATTGCATAAGAACTCAAACTTCCAAAAAAATCTTCAGTAAGCAAACCCTTTCTTGAGCTCAGAGCAGACGTTCTTTTGCCATTTCAGTTGGAGCAGACTTAGATGCCACCAAGTTTCGCAGCACTCCAGATTCTGAAGCGAGTAAACAAGGCGGCAAAAAGGAATAAGAAAAACAATTATTACCTTAAAGTAAATAAATAAACAAATAAACAAAAATGCATAAAAATAAAAAGATTACCAGCAATGCATATTCTAAAAATCAACCTATTACCTAAAAAAAAAAAAAAAAAAAAAAAAAAAAAAAAAAAACCCATTAAGGTAGCATTAGCAACATCCTGATACGTAAATAAATGTCAACATCTAAACATGCGTAACTATGGCGTTCATATATAGGAGTTAAAAGATTGAGTTGAAATACAAACAAGGCAAATTGCAGAAAGGAAAACAATGATCAAAAGCCTTTAAATTCAAATGAAACACAGAATTGGGTGTGATAAAAAAAAACTCTAGACCACCGGAATATAAGGAACAATAACTAAACTTTAAGGAGGCAGGTAGTACTAACAAGAGCAACAAGAAAGCTGTACGGAACTAAAGAAAGAAATAGACTACGATGAATTATGCGAGGATTCATTCCACATTCTGAACTTATGTATGTGGCTCAGTAAATTCTAACAAACCAGCTAAACAATTAGTTAATGATATACCAAATGGAAACGAGAGAGTTTCATAAGCAAACGAAATCGGAGGATAAAACCATGAAACAAAATATCAACAAGAGTAACAAGTCAATCTTTTTAAGTTCATGTATTGTAGTAAAAGAAACATCATATGGAACAACTTCTTATAAACCAATCAGAATCAATAACACAATACAAAAGTTAACAATTATCAATGGAAGCCAACCTACTATTACGCAATTACAACAAACAAAAAAAGCAAAAACATAATGCCCTACGAAAGAAAACACTGCAGGCAATTCAATATGCTAACGAAGCTCTGGTATGGAAACATACATAAGAAACTTACCCACATCACTCGCTGAGGTCCTCAGCAGAATCACCACTATCATCAGTATCATCAACACCATCTTCATCCTCATCATCATTCTCCTGTATTTTTGCGATTTCAGCTTGCGTCCTCTCCAGAATCTGCTTCTTCTGCAGCTCCAACTCCCTATAAAAGTCTCTTCTCATGTTCTCCAACTCCATCATCTGCTGCCTCTTATTGCTCTCAATCTTCCCATAAATCTCTCCAAACTTCTGAATCGAATCCGCCAACACCCGAAACGATGAAGACGACTCTCCATTACCACCACCACCACTTCTCACCCTCCTCGGGGGAAGCCCATCGGAATCATTCCCATTATCATCTTCCTCATCCGAATTCTCCGACTCGACGGGACTGTCCCTCATCTCATCGAACCCGTTCGACCGGTCCAAGTAAACTCGCGTATTTGCAAACACGAACTCGCCGGAATCCACCCCACAGGCGAGCCCGTGGTTCTGCCTCGCCGGCGAGGCCATCAAAATATCCATCTTCTTGAAATAAGCCCATTTGCTCGACTTCAAACCCAATTCCTCCATTCTCGCCTTCTCTTTCTTGTACTTCCTCTTCAAACTATCCAACATGTTTCTGCACTGCGTCTCCGTCCTCGATATCTTCGAAACCTCGGCAACTTTCTCCGACACCTCTTGCCAATCCTCGAACCTCAAGCTCCTCCTTCCCAATTGAACAAACATATTGCCCCAAACCTCCAAGAGCACGAAAACCGCGCGCTCGGTCCAATCCTCTTCCACCCCCAAACTCCGAACTCCGTAAGAGGACTTAGCCCTAGGCGCGAACTCGAAGCTCGAAACCAAATTATTCAGCTTCCGCTTCTTCGGATGCCTCTCGAAATCGACGAATTCCTCGTCGTCTTGCCGGTCCATTTCTTCGTCGAGCTCGTCCAATTCCTCGTCCTCGTCGTCTTTTTCTACGTAGCGAGTGGGGATTGGGCCAGCGTAAGGGATGTTGTCTCGGGTGCGAAGCTTTCTAGGGTTTGAGAAGTTTAGAGGGTAAGATTTGCGAGAGTACCTTGAATCGTCGTCTTCAATGCCGTCCATCTCTGAAACTGAATCAGAGCTCAAAGAAGCACCGAATTTCAAATCAATGGAGGCTGAATTGTGGAGATTCGATTAAGGAAGCTGAGGATTCTCTGGGATTTGTGCTGAAATTGGGAATTTTAAATTTAGGGTTTTGCAGAAATTTGAGGGACGAAATTGATTGAAACCTGGAGAGGTGATGAGAAGAAAAACAGGAAAATGAAGGTCATGGTGAAACGAAATGTCGTTCCTGATTAAGTTTAATTGTTTATTTATTTATTTTTAGGGCATGACTACCGTACGTACCCCTATGTTTGCTATTGATAACAAAGATTTTAGACCGTCCGATTCAAGTTTATGGTTGAAGATCGCGTTCCCATAAAGGCAAAAATAGACCCAACCACATTTGCTTATAACCCTTTCTAAACTAATAATTAATAAAAATGAAAAATACAAAAAAAAAAAAAAAAAAAAAAAAAAAATTGCATCCATTGAGACACCATTTGCTACTTTTCACACACTCATTTTTAATATTATTAAATTATCCATCAATAAATTTACTTTTAAAGGTAATAATATTTTTAAAAAATACTCATACACACCTTTCATTGAAAAGAAAAAATATTGCCTTCTAAAGATTATTGTGCCTACTTTTATTTCAATGTGAAAGGCTCTCTCCAAAAAAGATGCGTAGTTAAATTTTTTTAAAAACACTTTTTTTTTTCATTCAATTCTTGATGATCATGGACCATTAGTTTTGAAAAATTCGTGATTAGTAAAAAGTTTTATGAAACATATATCTTAGAATAATTGAACAATATTTCTAATGGCAAAATAATTATTTGAAAGGAAAATGTCCCATATATTTTTGTTATTATTTAATTATGTTGAGTAACAGTAGCAAAACAAAAATGATGTTGAGTAAACTTGGAATTTGGTACCACTGCTTTTTAGGCGAAAATATAAATCTGATCTCAATTGAAACAAGAAAAATATATAATTAAGATTTTCTCTGTAGAAGACATAATCTTTTCCGTAGAAGGCAAAAGAAACTTAGCTCACGTTTGGGAGACCGTTACTAAATTCTTCAAATGAGGAATGAAGTTATACATGACATAGCTAACCTGAATATATAATTTTTGAGATTTAATTTGGTTTTCGTTTTAATCTACTATTAATCTGACGAGAGATAATCAATTAATCTATTATATGGTTGTCAGTAATTTCGTTTCACGTATATGAAAGAAATCTAAAAGAAAGAAAAAGATAAATTTGATTGTGGATGGATGAAACAAAGGCAAGAACAATACAATTTAGTTGTAAGGATTTTTTTGGTTTGAATTTTAAGAAAGGTGTAATAAGTACGACAAGGGTGATTTAAGAATGTGCATGTGAAAAGTAGAATTAGGGATTTTAATTGTAGGGACTTTATTGAATTTTTAAGATGAGTATAATAAGTAGAATGAGAGATAGTTTAAGGCCCCATTCATTTCGCTGATTCGAGTTTAGAATTCGAGTTTTGCTATAGTAAAAAGTTCTCACAAACAATTACATCTAACTTTTTTACTATAGTAAAAAGCTCTCACATAAAATCACATCTCAACTCGAATTAAAAACTCGAATCAACGAACTAAACGGACCGTAAGAATATGTGTACAAAAAGTAAAAATGAATGTCTCAATAGACACGCGAAACAAAATTAGGCATCTCCCCTACATCCCTATCGTGCCAGAATCTACGCCACAGGTTCCGTCTAGTCACACCAAAACCTTCCCATCCAACTACAACCCTATTGTGACAGGAATCTCGACCGTGACCTCTGTCGGCGCGACCCTATTGTGACAGGAATCTCGACCGTGACCTCTGTCGGCACGACCCTGTTGTGACAGGAATCTTGACCATGACCTCCGTCGGCACGACCCTGTTGTGACAGGAATCTCAACCATGACCCTGTTACGACTAGATCACGACCTCTATTACCGTTGCGATGGGTCGCTATAAGATCGCGACTGTCGTTACCATGGGTTGTGGTGAGATTGCGACCTTGTTGCCATTATGATGGGCCGCGACGATCACAATAACTGTTAAAGTATAAAAACTATTGTTGGCCCACCTCCTAATAGCTTAAGCTTTTGGGATGGATTGGTAAACTAACATGGTATCAGAGCGATGTTCGAGAATACGACTGTTCTCGTGCCTGAAAGTCTTGCTAGTTGCCAACCTCGTGAACAAGAATCAAACCTCAGGACCCAAAGTTGCATTACATGGGAGAAGGCTTTCGGTATACGAAAAGATAGCAGGGCAGTTCCTGTCAAACGCTTCCGCAAAATCAAGTTCTGTCCAAGTCCTGCGGCTAATATCATACAGAAAATAATGCTCCGTAGTTATTATAAAGATCTCATTCTTTCTCCCCGCTACAGCAACGGGGCATTCTATGGTCGAGTAGGGAATGTCGTCACTACATTTCCTTTCCCAATAATAAGCCTCATTGTTATACTTAAGAAGCCAGATATCCATAATCAGATCATCATCATAAATAGCAATTAGGCACAAGTGGCCATCCAGATTGGCCAGGAAGGCGTGTTCAGTGACTTTGTCTGGAAGTTCGATTACTCGAAAGTTTTCCTCCATATCAACCGAAAGAATAGACCCTGCAGTCCTGTGATCCTCTTCCGAATGGAGAAACCAATAGACTTTTCCGCCAACAAATATGTTATGATCATGCATGGGGACTCATGGAGCGGAACCTATGCCCCTCCAGGGCTCCAAAGGCTCGGCGTGTACACCTCACACTCGGTAAGGGGAATCACGAGATTCGGTTTTGGTATGGAAAATCCGAAACACTTTGCACTCACTTGGTCCGAAGGCAACTCCGCCACTGGTTCCTCCTCCGAGGAGCTACCGCAGGAAGTAAATGGACTTTGTGAGTAGCGGGGATTGCATATCGGATTTCCATGTCCGTCAAATCCACTTTGGTCATTCGAATCTGGAACCCAGGGACAATTTGTGAAGCATACTAGGCCATTATATGAACATATCATACTAAGGAAAGAAAGATTTTCACTGACTGGAAGAGTAACCTTTTAGGTCATTATACCATCCAAGACCGACCATGTACACATTTGTCACCTCATCCACATATGGGTAAAGTATAAAAGTGGGTTTCTCTTTGGAAAGGCTTAATTGCAATTTTGTAAAACTCGGAGAGTGTATCACGCTGTGCCAACGTTTAGGGACAGCCTTGAACTGTAAGAGGCTTTTAACAGGAAACCTTAAAAAAATATTGTCAAGAATATCTCTTGTGGAATCAACATCATACCAAGTGGCCTCTGTCAGTCGGATAAGCTTAGCAAGCATTCTGTCCATCCTAAGAATTTCTCGACGGCTTTCCGAGAGAAGCTTCTATGTAGCACTTAAAAAGAATCCCAGATGAAATCTATCGAGCAATGAACCCCTTAGATGACCCTGCAGGGAGAAATGGGAAAATAAACCTGAATGAACAAGGAGAATTCAGAAACATATAAAGCACGTCGACAGCCAGAGCGGGAGGTCCTGAGTTCAAACCCCGGTAATTGCACTCTTTATCCCTGTTACACCACGGACCGTGGGTCAACCATTCCCTGGTGGTATGAGTCGACCTCTCCCTCGGATGACACGCGCCGAGGACTCCTCTTTGGAACCAGTCTCCGGCGTCGAGGGGAAGACCGTGGAATGGTGTCCTTGACGCCGAGAGTCATTGTGCGACAGTTGACGTCGAAGAAACTGTCTCGGCCTCTTACAACCAAGGTATCGAGGAAGATTGCAAGTGGGCCTGCCAACGATCATGTCAACTCGAGGAGGGAAGTATTGATCCGACAGCGGCCACAGGAGTTAGGAAATCAGACGGTAGACAGAGGATCAGCCGCCTGATTTCCGGAACTTTCATCATGAGAACTCACCTACCCTCCCGCGGATCGAGGACAGAAGGTGGCTTCCGTCTTGGGAACCGGGAATGTCAAATGTGTGAGTGCGTGAGAAGGCCTATAAATAGAGCAAACAAAAACCCAGAAGGGGGTTAGAGATTTTTGTATGAAAAAGGCAACGTTTGTATTCATCTCAACGAACATAGTGCATGCACAAGTGGATTAGGCACAAAATTATTGCCGAACCACTATAAAATCGTTGTTTCTTCTGTATTATTTTTCGGTTCATTTCATTATCCCGTGTTTAGCATAATCGCGGGTGATTAAGAGAGATTATAACGAGTTGTCGGAAAAACACCGTCAACCATCCCCATTTAAAATTATCATCATGTGTTGGGTCTTTAATATATCTCGGGCTTAAATATTCACGTGTTGGGCTTTCTAATTAATTTACTCACACGATTGCTCATTGTCCAACCCACACGTGAGGGGGAGTGTTAAAGTATAAAAACTATTGTTGTCCCACCTCCTAATAGCTTAAGCTTTTGGGATGGATTAGTAAACTAACAGTAACGACGTTTGAGATTTTCTGCAGAATCTCTTGGTTACCCACCGTCGCGATTTGAGGTCACTGGCGGCAACCCCACCACTTCCTCGGTGATGAGGTCATTTTCACATCTGGCAAGCCCCTTCCCAGTGACATTCAATGAATCTGTAGATTTTTTTTTCTTTTTCATTTATGTGATCTAGACCTCGTTCACTTCACCGATTTGAGTTTTTAGTTTTAGGTTTCTACAGTAAAAAGCTCTCAGAAAATGTCACATCAAAATTTTTTACTACAGTAAAAAGCTCTCAAAAAATGTCACATCTCAGCTCGAATCAAAAACTCGAATCCGCGAAGTGAACGAGGCCCTAGTGTAGATGGCTCATCTATCTAATGGTGAGCTTACTTAGGCTCCGTTCATTTCGCTTATTCGAGTTTAGAATTCGAGTTTTGCTACAGTAAAAAGCTTTCACAAACAATCACATCTAACTTTTTTGCTACAGTAAAAAGCTCTCACATAAAATCAAATCTCAACTCGAATTAAAAACTCGAATCAGCGAAGTGAACGGGGCCTTAATTTTTAACCCGACCAAAAATTCACTATGATGTGGACAAGAGAGATTCGTTATCGTAACATTTCCCTTATTTTTATTAACGTCATGTAAAAAGTACCGCCATCGTACAATGAAAAGTACTACTCTTCGGTTGCACCGAAAAAAGAAAGTACTACTCTACAGAGTGAAAGGACAAAAAGTACTACTTGTCGTTTTATGTGTAAAGTTTGTCGTTCTATTCAGGAAAAACTTCATGTCGTATATATCATAGTTTTGATTGTCGTTTAAAGAAAAATTTCATGTCGTCTAGCTCATAGTTTTAGTAGCTATTATTATTGTCAATTGTTGTCGTCTATGTCAATTGTCAAATGACGACATGTTGTCTTTTGATTATAAAGTACCCATGTCGTTTATGTTTTCAAATAACATGTTTGATTTACAAAAGGTTGCTGTCGTTTTGTTTTTTGTTTTTGCCGGAAAAAAGTTAATTGCCCGACTTATGATTATTTGGTAGAAAATATTAGAGGAGGGAAATAATTAGGTGAGGCATCCAAGTCTAAAAAACAGTGTATATACTAAATACGTAAGAAAAGTTAGTTTTTTATAATACCTTTCTCTTGGCAACTTCATATTATATGTGTGTGTAATTTTTCCCCTTTCATGAGAGAACTATTATTTTATTTATATTAGTATAAAAAAGTATCAAAGATATCCCATAAAAACAAAAAGCCAAAAACAAATTATCGATAAACAAAAACAACATTAAACATTAAACAATATTGTTGCACTTGCCCGTGGGATACGCAACTGAGCCAATCGCTGCAGCCTACAGTTTCACATTCATGTTGTGGTAAGAAACCCATCATACATATATATAAATATATACATATATATTCATAGGCATCCTCGTAGCTTCCCATGCAAAGGGATCAGCAGCTAGCGTGGCCCATTTTTACCTTTGCATGCCGATTATGCCCTGCACTCCATTAATGTCGTTCGGTTCTCAAGAAAATTATTAATGACACCAACGGGAAAGAGAGATAGATGCATGGGAAAGTCACGCAGACCATAATGTGAGTTGACCCAATCACGTAAACGAGCATGTAATCGAGCTGGCCTGCCTATTGTAAAGCTATATAAATACATACATACATACATACATATATATATATATATATATATAAAAGCAATTGCAGACTACTATACTCTCCCAACTTCCACCAATATTAGCAGTTATTCTGATTTGCTTTATTCACAGACAAATTCGTGGTCTCTTCAAGTGATTATAAATAGAGTCATGGCTCATCTAAGAGTTTCATGGTCAGAAGCTGCATATTGCGAATTTACGAGTAGCTTTATGCTGTGCTTTGTAGTATTTGATTGATGATGGCGGGAAAGTTTGTGAGTGTGGTTTTGTGGGCTGCTTTGGTTGTGGCTTTTGTGGAAAGCGGTGAAGGAATTAGAACGGTGGAGGACAATCAGGGTGGGGCAGTGAAGAAGCCGGAGTGGTTTTTTGATGGTTTTCCGGGCGGGTGGGGTGGCGGCGGGAAAGGGTTGAGCTTTGGGCATTCTTTTAGTTTGGGGAAAGGGTACGGTTATAGTTTGGGTTACGGATCCAAACCTGGGTTGGGTTTGGGAAAGCCTGATTGCATTGGGAAAGGTGGTGGTGGGGGCGCTGGAGTGGGCGGAGGAGGTGGTGGAGGGATTGGCGGTGGTGGTGGGGTTGGTGGCGGTGGAGGGATTGGTGGCGGTGGCGGGGCTGGCGGTGGTGGTGGAAAGCACCACAAGAAAAAAGACAAAAAGCATCATAAAGGTGGTGGTATTGGCAAAGGAGTGGGAGGTTCCGGGGGAGGGACTGGTGGGGGTGGTGGTGGAGGAGGACTTGGAGGAGGCATTGGCAAAGGCGGCGGTGGAGGTGGAGGTGCTGCTGGTGGAATAGGTGGCGGTGGAGGAGTTGGTAGAGGAGCCGGTGGTGGTGCTGGTGGAGGCATTGGCAAAGGAGGAGGTGGCGGTGGAGGAGTTGGTAGAGGAGCCGGTGGTGGTGCTGGTGGAGGCATTGGCAAAGGAGGAGGTGGCGGTGGAGGAGTCGGTAGAGGAACCGGTGGTGGTGCTGGTGGAGGGATTGGAGGAGGCATTGGCAAAGGAGGTGGTGCTGGTGGAGGTGCCGGTGGTGGTGGTGGAATAGGTAGCGGTGGAGGAGTCGGTGGTGGTGCTGGTGGAGGGGTTGGAGGAGGCATTGGCAAAGGAGGTGGTGCTGGTAGAGGTGCCGGTGGTGGTGATGGAATAGGTAGCGGTGGAGGAGTCGGTGGTGGTCCTGGTGGAGGGGTTGGAGGAGGCATTGGCAAAGGAGGTGGTGCTAGTGGAGGTGCCGGTGGTGGTTCTGGTGGAGGGGTTGGAGGAGGCACTGGCAAAGGACTTGGTGGTGGTGGAGGAGTCGGTGGAGGTTCCGGTGGTGGTGGAGGGATTGGAGGCGGCATTGGCAAAGGAGTGGGTGGTGGTGGAGGAATAGGTGGCGGTGCGGGTGCTGGCGGGGGAGTAGGTGACGGTGCTGGTGGAGGAGTTGGTGGAGGATTTGGTGGTGGTGGTGGTTCGGGGGGAGGTATTGGTGGCGGCGGTGGGTTTGGTGGAGGCATTGGGAAAGGAATAGGCGGTGGCACCGGCGGAGGGTTCGGGGGAGGTTTTGGTGGTGGTGGAGGAGGAGGTTTTGGTGGAGGCATTGGTGGTGGAGGAGGTGGAGGTTTTGGTGGAGGCATTGGTGGTGGTGGCAAGCATTAGTGCAGTCTAATAAGGATTATTTGGCAATGATATTAATTAATGGTTGGTTTCTACATAAAAAATAAAAAAAAATGGTTTAATATTCTTGTTTCTTAAACAAATTCTGTTTATCCATTCAATGTCCTGGCGACTAGTTATATGTCAAGTTTGTTTTGCTCCTTTTATTAGTCCTAACACTTGTATTATTATCGAGAGAGTGACAATGTGTTGTGTAGGTACTTTTGAACTAGGATTGAAAAAAATAAAATAAAATAATAATATCAGTCGTTATGTACTAGCAATCCTGTTTCATTGGTACAACCTTTCAAGGACCTGTAAGTGTGATTGTATAATGTCAATTGCTGCCAAGTATATACTATGTTTACAAAGTTCCTTGTCTTTTATATTCGAAGTTCGCTTTTGCCTTATTGCTGAAGTATTTGCATAATTCCAAGTACAGCCAATTGTTAGTGACAACCTGCAGATCAATTAAGATCATGCATGGCTTTTCACGTTTAAGGTTCCCATGACAATGATATGTCCGTGACTGCTTCTTCTACCGTCAAATAAAGGCCTTTTGATTCAAATGATTCTAAGATGTTTGAACGGTGGAGCTTCTCCATCACAGTTGCAACAGGATTCACCAAAACAAACTAACAAAAAAAGTATAGTTATAATGAGCAGACCAAATCAAACATGCGCATATGATGTACATGTTTTTGGTACCCAAAAAAAAAAAAAAAAAAAAAAAATCACCGGTATTTTTATGAATTTTAAGTTCATTCTCACTTTACTTTTTAGACTTTTAAAAACTCTTATTTTATCTTTAAATTTTAAATTAGTCATATTTGATCCTTTATGTTAGAATATCCGTTAAAAATAAATGCAAAAAAATTTCATGACACACTTAATAGTCACATTTTCTGTCTATTTTTAACGAGAATTCTAATAAAAGTGGTTAAGTAAGACTAATTTAAAATTTAGAATATAGCGGAAACGATCCTAAAAGGTGGGGCCGCAGGGGAGAACAATCCAACAAAATAAGTGAAGACTTTAGTTGGCTAATATCCTATTCTTACCTGAAGAGATTTTTTGCCCAGGGTCCTCTTAAGTTCAGCTATAAGATCAAGACCACAGGTATCTATAGCTGTGACAGCTGAAAATGGATACGACAATAATGAATTAGTTTAAAACCTTTTTCAAAGCTTATGGATAGGACTAGTTTAAAGTCGCTTAATCTTCTTTTCATGTCACTTTGCTAGCTCTAAATTTAAATATGCAATATATATATAATATATATAGACACACACACTTGCATACCAGTCATATCCAAAATTACGCATTTCAAGGGTAACCCATTGTCTCTTTGAATCCTTTCATCCTCTTTCCGTATCCATCTTAATATCCTGCAACAAAGAAAACACAAGTGAAGGATCAAACAACAGGTTATATTTTGCTATTATAAACTTATGGTTGTTTAAAAATAAATGACTTAGTGGAAATTTCTACTAATTACCTCTCTTGGAGGTAAGTTGAATTGGTGAAGAAGATTGGAGATTCAATCCCTAGAATGAGAAAGTAAGCAATCCTTGTTGTATTTTTGTAACGATGGAGGTTTTGATATATTTGAGTGCCTGGAATATTTCCCAATACCACAGTGTTTGGTCTTGTTACATGCAAAATGATTTTCAATATTGACACTCCAATCTACAAATCCCAAAGAAAATGATCAAAATATTATTGACAATCAAAAGAAGAAAGTGGAGGTAAATAAAGTGTTAAGTCTAAGAGAGTATTACAGCAATAGCAAGGCCAATCTGCACAGAGAGGAACAGAACACCAAAAAGAGAACATAAACAGGCAAAGAAATCAAGCTTATCAAGCTTCCACAGATTGATTACAGCCTTAATGTCAATCAATCCAAGAACAGCTATTATGATAATTGCTGCTAATGCCACATCTGGTGTGTAAGAAAATAGTGGCATGAAGAAGAGCAATGTCACAAGGACAACCACCGCCATTATCGCATTTGAAAGCGCTGTTCTTGCTCCCGCGTTGTAATTTACCGCAGACCGAGAGAATGAGCCTGCAAAATTTTGCAAGATTAAAAGGGGTTGACATTAAGGGCTGATTACATTGACTCTGATTGCCAGAATTGAGTTAAAGATACATGATTACCTGTTGCAATGAAACATGAACAACATGAACCAGCTACGTTCATCACACCGATCGCCATCATTTCTTTGTTACCATCAAGTTGATAATTCTGCATGGAAGCAAATGTTCTTCCAACTGCAACTCCTTCCTATGGGATGCAATGCACAAGCAAAATACAATAAAAAATTTTAAAAAAAAAAAGCAATTTGGACATATCATATCAAAAATATTGCTTGATCATTTCTTTGCAAAACATTGGATATCAATCTTGAAGATTGATCCTCATAGCATCAATATTTAGCATGATTCTCATCAAGGTACTAAAACAAGACATATAACAGTTATCCAGTGGCGGAGTCACGTTCACGTGAGTGGGGATACGTCCCTATTCACATTTTAAACATTTTAATTGTGCTTCCACTTTATAAATTAAATTATAATTGTCTCCCACTTAATAGTTCACATATATAATTACGCCCCGTTTGATGAGCAATTATTTCTGACTTTTTTATAATGCCCCCACGTAAAAGTATTTTCTAGCTTTGCCACTGCACCTATCCGTTAAAATAATTGCAAAATTAATAATCAACTCGGCCTAAAACAATGCAAATCACTGATAACTTTCATACACAGATAATAGAATCGGTTGGAGAGTATTAAAGTACATACAGTGAGAGCTAAGAGGCCTGTTACAATCCCTGTTTCGATAGCAAGAGCAAGGTAAGAATCCCGATGAAAGTATAGAATGTTTGCTGAAGGAGGGTTGACACCATTTGGTAGCCGACCAATCTGCTTGACAACAATACTGAATTAGTTGGTTAAATTTGATTATAACTTTTGAAATTAAAATTATCTGAATTTAATTATGCTAAAAGGGTATTTGAAACCTCACTAATTTAGTCATTTTTTAATGATGACCAATAACTTTAAACTTGAAAGAGAAAGATTGGCTTGTAATATTCTTACCTTAGGAACATGTTTAAATTTCGTTTTAAGGGCAAACACTAAAACAGTTGATGCAATAATGGAAACCAGTGGTGCTGCTGCTGCAATCCAGAAGAGCTTTGGTTTTTTTGAGCTCTGAAATATTCATTGCAATCCATATTAATCTTTTGTTACCTTTCAAATTTAACTCCAAATGATAATAAGATAACCATTACTATTAATTTTAACTAATCACAGTTTCACATGTCAACTTTCACGTGATAATTATCAACAGGTCGAAAAATCAATTGTCATAATATTTAGATGATTTAAAACAAATTACACAGAAGTGATAAATTAATACTCACAATGTGTCTCGCTCCAAGTAAAAATACCAGGATACAGGTTCCCATTATAATGATTTGGCCAGACCACTAGACAAAACAACAAACTTAAGGTGAATAAAAAGAAGATACTATAAGTTAATGCATAATATCAATACTACATAAAATACAACAAAATTCATGTCACATTATAAGATATTATATTTTTGTGCATATGTAACTACATACCTCATTTCTGCCACTAATAACAGAGGACAGAACAGGAACCAACTGCATGTGTTGTGTGAAGTGAGTTATTCCAAACAATCCTTTAAGCTGCTGGAGGGACACAAGGGTTGCTACTCCAGCCATGAACCCAAGCAGAGTTGCCTTTGACAGAAAATCAAGTATGAAACCTAACCTAAAACAGTAGTGAACCCAACTAAATATAAGTTCACTTTTTTTTTCCCCCTTTAAAATAACGCTACGCAGTATTAATTTTTAAGTAATTATGAATTCACATGTTAATTCTAAAACTCGCGGGCTATTACAGCTGTAATCACTATCGATCTGTAATATTTAGCAAGCTTTTTTTCATACGGATCGATAGTGATCACATGTTAACTCGCAGGCTATATATTATGTGTGTTAATGTCCAGTGTTTGCAAAGATGGAAATATTGGTAATTGGTTACCTAAAAAGACCCAAAGAAGCTTGAAACAATCCGGCAAAAAAGGTAGCAGTGAAGGCAAGTCTGAGATGGAGATCTGGTTCAGTCTCAAAAGAGACCATTTCGCTTAGCATTGTCCCTATCACCAAAGATGCTGTGGAAGTGGGACCCACGGCCAGATGTCTTGAACAGCCAAGAACCGAATATAACAATGGTGGCACAAAACTTGAATCTGATATTATTGAGTTTGAGCAATTAGTTAAATTTGGGATTAGTGCTTTACAGTTAAATACATAGATCAAGCTCTATAAAAAAGTCTAAAAGAAATAAGTGATTATTCCAAGATAAACACTCACATAGGCCAATTATTGGAGGCAAATTTGCAAGTTTGGCATAGTTAATTCCCTGCAAAATCATGGAAAACAATAACTGTTCTTATATACCCAAGCCAAATTACTTATTAAAAGCTCTGTGCAATTGAAGATTCAATTTTATCATTCACAGGGAAAAATAAAAAAGCATAAGTTTAAGCTTTAATCATGGCCCTTCCTTACTGTAGAAAATGCAAATTCACATTGACTTCAAGTAGGTCTTGCATAAAAATGGACAGTCATGACAGGCGCAAGAAACATGAGAGATTTGTAATTAAAAACCAAAGAAGAAAATCAACAAAAACATGCCTTAAACACGTAATATTAAAACTCAATAATGTCAGGCTTAACCATGACACAACTATTATACTATAAGATCTATTTTTTATTAGTATGCAGTGCTCAACACTAGCATTATTCATGATTTATATACACGCAAATAAAAATAAAAATGTTAAGCTTTAACCACGACATGAAAGTAGGCCCCACGAGTGCGCGGCTATCACTTGTGGACGAATTCATATAGTACTGTAATGATCATAGATATACCATAATACATTAAATATGAAATGATAATCAAATTAGTATGTTTGTATAATTACCTGTGGGATTGCCAAACTGGAAATGGTGATTCCAGCAATGAGATCAGATCTGAAGAGGGTAAAATCATAGTGAGGCATCCATTGGAAGACATGGAACAAGCCCTGAACTCCCAACACCACCTTCTCGTACAAAGTCCGGTTCCTGAAAGCCGAAAGCGGATCATCCGGGAAGAATATCTCGAACAATTGTCGCTTCAGTTTCTCAGTTGTTGGCACAAAAGGTGGCATACAAACTCTGTGTATTTCACACACATTGTTATTACCCCTACTTGCTCTAATTGGCACAACATTATCAAAAACCTTAATGTCGTCGTTATCATTGTCATTAATCATGTAATCTTGATCGTCGTCAATGGTTATAGTTTCATCACGATTATGATGATCATCTACTTGGTTGGAGCTCTCAGTGTCCGGCATGTTTTTCTCTGATGTTTTAAGTTTGACGAAAAAGGAAGTTTTTATGAAAAATATTGGTTGAAAATGAGAGAGAAGAGAGAGGAAGTAGTTATAGGCCGTTTCTTCTTCTTTTAACTGCATGGCTTAACGCTTTCATGTGAAAAGGACACGTGGCAAAAGGACCATTTGTTTTGAGCAATGCTAGGTTTTTTTTTTTTCTTTTTTTAGAACAATTTTCATTTTCTTTTTCTTTTGAGGAAAGGAAAGGAAAAAGACCATTGTTGAAGATGATGTGGCATTCATTCATTGGTGGAATTGAGGATTTATTTTTTTTTTTTAATGGAGGAATTGAGGAATTTTGGTCTGTCAACTTATATTTTTCTCGTTGAATTTGACTGGAATTTTTTTTTATTAAAAAAGACGGCTTAATTTATTTATTCGTGAGGGGAAGAAAAATTATTTACTATTTTTAGAGCAGAAATAAAAGGCTCAATTAATGTAGTTTCAGTGTTTCTAAACCACTGAATAAGCATCAGTTTCTCCTTGTAAAATGTATGTATTGTCTACGTAGCATCTTTTGTTTCCCTTAAGTTGATATATGCCTCTATGTATATATATATTCTGGTTGTTTTCAAATGCTAAAAATTGATCCGATAATAGGATCAGCTTCATCTATTATTGATAAATTACTGATTTACTGATTTATCAATAATAAACTATTAGTTAATTGATGATAAATGATTAAATACTGTAGAAAGATGGTTATTTTCCTAAAATAAAGAATTCAACCATATATCTAAAACATAAAAAGTTCGACTATTTATTAAAGAAGATAGCCAAAAAAATGAGCATTTACCTAATTTTTTCTCGTTCTTAACTTAGGGCCCGTTCACTTCGCTGATTTGAATTTTTAATTCGAGTTGAGATTTGATTTTATATGAGAACTTTTTACTGTAGTAAAAAAGTTAGATGTGATTATTTGTGAGAGCTTTTTACTGTAATAAAATTCGAATTCTAAACTCGAATAAGGAAAATGAACGGGGCCTTATTATTCTCTTAAGATTTTTAGTCCAAGGATATCTGTAACCCTTTTCCTGAAAAAAGTAACGCTCTGTGTATATATGTAATGTCCCGGTTAATCTAATAATTAATAAGTAAAATTAATTAAAGATTTTTTTTATGACTGCGCCTTAATTATCCCTAAGAAAATATATGTCCAGAGCTTATAATATTAAACTTCGGCATTAATTACGAGAAACGTTAATAAGAGAATATAAGAATGTTGAGTATTAAAGCAAAATATAAAGTATGGGATTTCTTGGAAAATCCCATGTCAAGTTTTATGATTTGAGAATTTTGGAATTATTTTTATGACATTAAAAACAGGCCTCAACACTATTATGAGCTTAATAAGTGCGATAAGGTAAAGTTTATCTAAAATTTAGCTTATGGATGAGAATTTAATTTCTCAAATCCTTAATTAATTTAATATTATAAGCTCTGAACATATATTTTTCTTAGGAATTTAACCACGCATCCATAAAAAATCCTTAATTAATTTTACTTATTCATTATTGAATTTTTTTCGGACATTACAATATATGTGTTTCTGGTAACGTTATTTTTGGATTTTTGCCTGTATTACCATTTTAGCAAAATATATATATATATATATATATGTATGTGTGTATGTATGTATGTATGTATGTATGTGTGTGCTAGCCAAGCAGTACTCTCGTTTATCATGGAGGGGCCAAATATGAAACGTCTTTGTTCAAGGAGAATGCTAGCTAGCTCGAATAAATAGAAAATATATATATATATATATATATATAGACACACACACAGATATATATATATATATATATATAACCCACACACTTTTGGATATGACATTTCAACATCAAGGCATATAGAGATATGTAACGATTTCAATTTCCTATTCCATTCACATGAAAAGCATGTCAACTTTTAAGATTATGTTGCGCACTGAGTGGCAAGGAAATGCAAGTCATGAATAGGGAAATAATTATTAAAGAAGAATTATTGAAGGCTAATGGGAAAACTGTATTAGAATAATTTGCTTCTTTTTCCCCCAATCGTTTTATTCGGCTATACGTATATTGGCACATTTTTTTCATGCATTATGTATGAAATAATGTACCAATATAGTCGTTTTATACGGCTATATTGGTGCATTTTTCACGCATTTATGGGATAAAAGATGTTAGGGATTGCTAACAAATACAAAATTAAATGCAAATACAAGGTGGCATCCTAATCTAAGGTAGGTTAATTCTAGGACTTGAGAATCCTTGTTTGAGTTAATCCCTTTCACATGGTCCAATATATCTGATTCAATTAATGTAACATCACCCATACGTACTGCATTTGGGAAATTTTAAGATTTAGAGGACGTTTGGTTAGAGGATTCAAATTATGTGATTCGAATCATTTTCGATTTACGTGTATTTTTTGTGAGAAAAAATACTGTAGCGAATCACAAATCATGATTCGAATCAGGAAACGAATCCCTGATGTAATTGAAATAATTTCAAACTCTCCAACTAATCATGATGGAACGATCATCACAATCCACCAAATAATTTCAAACTCTCCAACTAAAAAACACAAACGCACTACCATGGGGGTACAACATTTTGTTATTCAATATTCCTTTTCTTTGATGTAATTGAAATATACGCATTTTTATGACTAGGAAAATGACTAACCAGATTCACAAAAGTGGATTAATGTGTAAGGACGATTATCTAAACAAATTGAGATAAAGGTGATGAGAGTGTGATTGTTAGCTCTTAACTATTTTGAAGGGGGGGCCATCATAAATATTCATAATGTAAGAGCAAGAATTCCCTTTCCAACCTGATCTCTTCACGCATACCAAATTGCCCAAAAGGGATCTTGACTTTTCCGAGCTACCAAAGGTCAAGAGGTAGATGAAGAAGCTAGCAAAGGCCACAAAACCCAAAACACATGTAGAGTGAAGTGTTTGAAAAAGCAAATAATCATAGAATAATGCTAAAGTGCACTAGTTTTAGTGTTCAACATCGCACGCTAATAGAAAGTGTGTGAGTCCTATTTGTGAGGTATGCGTTATATGAGGATGGTGTTGAACAGTACCACTGGTATCCCAAGTATTTTTCGTAATTTTAAAATGCATTTCTCCTTAAATAGTACTCCAAAAGTTGTAGAAACGCACGAGGAGTAATACTAATAATCCCTATCGAATACAAATTAGGAAGACAAAAAAAATAAAGTTAAATTTCAAAAATGGTTTTTTAAACTTTATACCAGTCCCATTTCAGTTCTTGACGTTTAAAACATCTCAAAATTGTCCTAAACTGCCTTTGTGTAGCATAATTAGTCCCTATGTACTCAGCCAACTATTAAAAAAAATGATAAACAACATATGTCATTTGATGAGCAGTTCGATTGTTGGAGTTGAAAATACCACAAGAGCCCCATGAGAAATTATAACATTATCACATTTAAAAAAAAAAAAAAAAAAAAAAAAAAATTCAGATGAAATAAAACAAGAGCAAAAATTGCTGCTTGGGCGGCTTGCTAACGTATGTATATATAACTTGTTCAACATTCACTCCTGATCGAAGCTTCCTATGCAAAATTCCATCAAGACCCGATCCTTAGAATTTGTCTACATACAAGTCATATTTGTCTATATATATATAAGTCAATTTTCGTTGCAAATTTTCCAAACAACACCTCAGTCCTATTGTAGTTGAGTGACTTAATTCTAAGATTGTTGGTGAATAGTATGGTGGCAAGATCTTCCACATTTTTGTCAGTACTGTATATCTGTGTATAACTATAACTTAAGGTAATTATGCGTTCCAGGTGTATTTCCATTTTGTAATAATACTTCAAATATATGTTTTGTGCAATATTTGCTTGCTAGAATTAATGCTAGTCCATATTTTGGGGCTTGACTATAATTTGACATAATTTGACATAATGTGATGATTAATTTATGTGGTAGAATCAACAAACAAGATGTCGGGAAAAAGGTCTGAAAGTGGACAAAGATTATGAGATCGTGTATGGACTATTAAAAAAAAAAAAATAATAATAATAATTTTACGGTGAGGAAATGGATCTATCATGGAGAGAATTTAAGGCATGTTATCAAATTATTGGGGTCCAATATATAAATGGGAACAAAGTCGCTCTTTTGCATTTTAATAATTCTTTCTGAATGATTTAAGTCTGATCTAGAACCACTATCGATTGTTATTATAGAATTGTGGCGTGATCATAAAAGGCCACCTCTAACAATTAATT
The DNA here is from genome assembly GCA_012066045.3 of Morus alba. Classification (NCBI taxonomy): domain Eukaryota; kingdom Viridiplantae; phylum Streptophyta; class Magnoliopsida; order Rosales; family Moraceae; genus Morus; species Morus alba. The sequence continues at coordinate 17,057,376 of CP050232.2, forward strand.
TTATTTGTACTCTTTTGACCACCGATAAACTGATATTGTGGCACGATTATAAAATCCTTCATTTTTATTCTTCATTTCCGTTCTACTAAACAACTCGAGATTCTATTTTCCTATCTAAAATCCTTCCTTTAATTTCTTTCATTTCTCTTATCCACTCTATCAAACACACTATCAATCAAGTCTAGAACAGCTAGCTATAACTATAAGCAAGCAATGATTGAGGCTGCGAAAGTGACGACCTTTAGTCAAATTAAGTTAGTTATAGAGCAAATCCATATTAAAGATGCAACTTAATAATCTGCAGGAGTACAATTCTATTTCAAAGTCTAAATGGATTTCTCTTATGATGTGCTGCAGGCCAATATCAAACCTAAAAGTTTTGTTGATAGTATTATCTCGTCCATTCTTAACTAAGGGAGGGTTTATTTGCTTGTGATTTGATTAGAAGAAGAACCACTTCTATTTGAACTCTTATTTTGGTGCTTGCTTTATGAAAGCAAACAACTTCTCGCCAGCTAGCTAGCTCTTACCCCTATCTTAAACTACAGGTGTGTGTTTTTCAAATAGCTCTCGTTTTTTCTTGAATATTATATTTTATGTATTATGATATCATTATTAATTTTTCTCTTTTAATACAAAAGTGAACAACAGCAATCAATTTAATTTCTCTACTTTGTTATCTTTTTTCCTTAATGCTAGTTGTCTGTTGTTTGAAAATTTCTAAATATATCTCCAATAGAGCTGGACAATATTGCCTTAATGTGAAACTCATTAATCATACTTTTTTATACGATATTATCTATAACCAATAATAGATATTGATAATAATTATTGCATTTTCAATTTGAGATAAAGATGACAATATTCTCCACGGGATGGGTCCCACCACGAAACGGAGTAAGAATGGAGGACAATTATCGATGATGGAGATGGAGACAAAATCTATTCCCTGATTCATGGTAGGATGGATGGCGGGATGAAGAGAGGAAGTACTCCTCACCCCCACTTCCGCCCTCATATTAATGTGCAACCATACAAATTTTGAACCTATTAGAAATAAACAAAGAATGATAATTTACGTTTATATTTTGATGTTTTTAAACTTTTTCATTTATATATTAGTTATTATTTTTAGATTCAGTTTGTAATATGTTAAGAATTTGATTTTTATCGTGAAACTTTTAATTTTGGTCTAAATTTATAATAAAATTCTACTCTCTTTTAAAAAAAAAAAAAAAAATTAAGTTGTTATAATTTTAAAATATACAATCACATATGATGAGGAATGACGTGAATATGAGGAAGACCTATTCAATGGGAAATTTCTGACTTCAACCCCGTTCCTCCTTAAGCGAAAATGAGGATAATTTAAGGTAGCAAAGATGAGGATGAGAAATTATCCCCGGCCTCCACCCGCCCCATTGTCATCCCTATTTTCAACGAACATTTGTATGTGAACAAAGGACCATGCATTTTTACATGTATATCTCTCACTGCTTAAGAGACTGTTAATCATCATCACCTCCTAGAATAAGTTAATATTTGTTGACCTTTAATACATCGGTCGCCGTAATTGCGGACATATAATCAGTCTAACAAAGGTAATTTTAAATCTAAATCTACCAACATAAAATGTGGAGTTTAAACCCACGATTAAATAAAAATAATCGACCACCAATTAATATGATCATGCTTAATACTACTATTATTTGACATTCATATTTTCATGGTAGAGATCAATTCAATTGGTCTGGCAGCCGCCCAATATTTCGTGCCTGCGCACGGTTGGCATTGTCCTCAAAACAATAGAGCTTTGTGCAAAAAAAAAAAAAAAAAAAAAAAATCTATAGAGCTTGTGCCACTTTAAGGTCTTGGCGTTCCGTATCTTAATTTTTTTCTCATATTATAATTTCGTAAGTTTTGATTGCCTTGAATTCAAAAGAATATGGCCCTAGCTAGGGCAATCTCTCTTAGAAAAAGTCTAAAATACATTGATAGAAAATGAGGAGAGCATTATCTAGGTGGGAAAGCAATAAAAAAAAAAAAAAAAAAAATCATATTGCAGTATTAGCTAGTATTGTTATGTCATTTTCGCAGGTAGTTGGTCCAAAAATATCCCATTGTGGTGCCAGGGCATCATTACAAAATATGCAATGTCCCTTCAAAAAGAAAAAGAAAAAAAAAAAAAAAAGAAAGAAAGAAAGAAAGAAATAAGAATATGCATTGCCATTATATTTAATATATGACATATAAATGTATGTATAATATCATCAACGGCAATGTATTCCTTGTTACACTTTGATGACCACGTAACATAATCTTGACTAATTCAACAAAGTATATTTCTTGTTTTTTTCTTAGGGAAACATATATTCCATTTGCAGTACCAAAGTGTATATATATATATATATATATATATATATATTAATATGCTTGTCATCATTCTAATAATAATAAATGGCAATCTGTATATATTATGTTACAACGTCATTTAAATCAAAATCTCCATCATCCTCAAATTAGCATTTACGTGTTATTCTAAAAAGAAAAAGGTACCATTTATGTGTTTTGAGGGCTATTTTGTATATACTCACTAATTTATTTGATTATATTTCCCTTTTTTGTTCTACTGGTCATTGATTCGAACATATTCGTCAATATATATATGGTTCAATATCAGAGGGCCTGTATGTTTTTCTCATTTTTTTGTCTCTTCGAATAATAATTGAGAATGTCCTAGTTTCTTTTCGAAGATGCATATTGATATTTAGGAAATACCGGCACATGAGGACAACATGAGAAAATCAAGTTAGAGATTGGTACACGTAAGTATCTTGAATTTGACTTCAAAATTTTGTTGATTCAGTGAATATATCATATTAATTAATTGGCATGTTATATGAAGATTTTGGAGAAAATAAATCAGAGATTGTAGAAAATGCCGTGTTTTTCTTTTTGAGTTTCAACAATTTGCGGTATCCATTATATATATATATATATATTATTGAATTTACTCCGTAAATATATAAGATTCACCATTTATTTTAGTCATTAAATTTAAACATGAGATTTACTAATTTATTTTATTCACCAAATATGAGATTTACCGAATTGACTTTTTTCAGTCCAAAAATTTGGCCATTTGTCAAATAATCTCCCGAAATTCGGTCCTTTCCCTAAATATCACCCAAATTTATTTGGAAAGAAAGAGAAAAATAGATTAAGATTTGAGATAAATTAAAATTAATAGGTCAATAGTTTATATAAGTTAATAAATATGTCAAATTATTATTTTCGTTCATAATTTATATGGTCATAAACCATAACTTGACAAGTTATTATCCATAATTGTCCATAACTTATCTGATTATGAATCATAACTCAACAAGTTTGTCCATAACTTATCTGGTTATGAATTATAACTTGACAAGTTATGACCTATTAATTTCTATAACTAAAAATTGACTTATATATTTTCTTAAACTTTTCATATTGGCATCTTTCCTACTATTTCCCTAGTACATGAATATTAAAAGTTAAAATTTTCATTTTATCAACTTCAGCTTAAACAGGCGTGCATGCAGCCTATTGTATTTCTCTAAACGTTTGTAATTTTCATATTAATAGAAGAATATTATAAAAAAGGAAGATATGCTAATATGTTTTACATATATAGTCTACACATTTTCTTTTTAATCTTGTTAAGAGCATGTTAATTAATATTTTCAATTTTCTAGAAGATGATAATATATATATATATATATATTTTAAAAAGGCCAAGAATACTGATCACATGCATACAAAAAATTTCCCTAAAACAAAATAAGTTCAAAATTCAAATGATGGGATTTGGCTTTCGTTCCGAAATATACTCCTTGCAGATCAAATCTGACGCTGTAATGCCATTTTTGTTTTATCTTGAATAGAATGCATCACTAACTTGCAGTTGAAGGTAGCAATTATCCGTTTATTAATCGTGTTAGAAAACATTAAATCAAACACAACATGTTTATTAAACATGTTAAAAATATCAACTCAAATACGACTCATTTATTAATTGTGTTAATCGTGTCAACCCATATAACCTATTTAAATTAATATATTGAATAAATAAATAATATAATAATAACTTATTTAACATGTTTATTAGTCAATTTATCTTTTCCTTTAAAAAAAATAAATGAATTTTACCTACTAATATTAAAATTCACATTATTTGTATTTAATATGTCATATAAACTTTCATGTTATATCGCATATCATTAGATTTCAGATGATACATATAGTCAATCGTGTCAATTATCGTGTCACTTTATGTTATGAGGTCAACCCTAAACTAACACATTTATTAATTGTGTTAATCGTGTCAATTCGATCATGATCCAAACCCATTTATAATAAATCTAAATATGCTAATTCTGTGCGGATTTTAAATCGTGTCATCGTGTCGCTACTGCTAGTCCTACTTGCAGCCATTACTTTAACACGGTATTATCGTTTCTTATTTTTTTAATTAGATAAAATCCACACTTACGTTTTTCTAGTCGGAAAAAATCCAACAGGTTTTTAATTTTTATCATTGATTTCCCTTCATTATACACATACCTTTTTTTTTTTTTTTTGTCTTTTTAAACTTATGATAGGGATTGATTCAAACTCTGGAGAGGAGATTTAAACTTTATGGTCAAATGTGGATTATATTTACTACCACACACACATAGTGCTACTTTATTAATTTAACAATACATAAAAAAAGTTAAAAGTGTTTTTGGACCCTCGACTTACCTTTTTTTTTTTTTTTTTTATCTTTATTTTATTGTGAATTTTTTTATATTGTGTGCTTTTAAAAAATATATGTGAGAGTAATTTTTTAACGTGTTCCTATTTTATTTTTAATTCGTTAAAATAATTTTATTTAAATATGTGTCTATTTATTTTTTTTTGTCAATTATTATCTTTACACATATATTTTTTTTAAATAAATTTAAAAAATCTTTAAATGATTGTATAAATGAATTTCTTATTATTAGGTAAAACAACAAACTCTTTAATTTAGGATGGAGACACCACATGCGAAACTGACTCAATATATTTCAGGAGCCCAACTTAACCTAAAAAGTTAATCTATTAGGTCTTGGGTCCTTCTATATATATAAATCACTTTTAAAATTGAATCAAATTTTATGTTTGTCAGTTGTTGTTTAAATATAATTTCCCTTTAAAAAAAAATTAAGAATTCTGTAAAATATGCAAGTTAACTGGTCAAGATTTTTATAATTAAGCGTGTTAAAAGGGTCGAGTGTTCCTATATTAGAGTTACAAAATAACTTTATTTAGTAGAATGATTTATTCTCCTTTTTTTTTTACTCTTTTTTTTTCTTTTTCTAGACTTTATAATATCACTATATATACAAGCTTTTAGACAAATATATCAAGAAATCAACTCAAAATCATCATTCCTGCCAACAAAACTGACCGATTTCATATCCCTACCTACACGTGAAACAGTTAATTCCCCCCCTCCCAAAGAGAGGACAAAAAAAGGCCCTTAGTTGGACCCAATTGATCATATCATACGACATAATCCAATTACCATAATTAGCTAATTAAAAAACCCCAATTAATTAGATTAAAAGGTTTTCCGCTGTGTTATGTGGTGCCTAGTCCTCTACTCTTATCCAAACAAATCCATGAAAAACCCCTAATAATTATTCTCGCTGTCCCACTAAGTTTTTGGTTATAAATACACGTACTCCTCTTGAATCTCCAATCCCTAACTACAATGTGCAAATCCCCTAGCTAGCCTCCCTCCTCCTCTCAACCACAACATTCTTATTTTTTGCTAATACTGCTGTTATTATTATTTTTCCTTTCAGTATTACCCCTACCAAAAAAAAAAAAAAAAAATGGCAACGCTCAATTCCGACCACTCGGTGAGCTTCTCGGAGCCGAGGGGCTTCGCCGCCACCTTCAAATCCGATCTCAAGGAGACCTTCTTCCCCGACGACCCCTTCGGCCGCTTCCGCGACGAGGACCGCCCCCGTCGCCGCCTGAAGAAGGCGGTTGAGTACTTCGTCCCGATCTTCGGATGGCTCCCCAGCTACAACTTCCGCCTCTTTCGGTTCGATTTGCTCGCCGGAATCACCATCGCCAGCCTCGCCATCCCTCAAGGGATCAGTTACGCCAAACTCGCCAACATTCCTCCGATCATTGGCCTATGTAAGTAATACTAATAGTAATAGTTTTAAGTCCCATGCAACCTCGTTTTATTTATTTGTCCTTAATGGAATTATCTTAATCCTAATGATCATTTAACAATAATGTCTAGTTCTAGAGATTTAAATCATTTGTTCTTATTTGTGATTATTTTGATCATGAGCAGATTCGAGCTTTGTACCGCCGCTTATATATGCCGTTTTTGGAGACTCAAAGCATCTGGCGGTGGGGACGGTGGCGGCGTGCTCGTTGCTCATCGCCGAAACCATCGGGAAAGTGGCGTCGCCGGAGTCCGATCCGGCATTGTACCTGCACTTAGTTTTCACTGCCACCTTCGTCACCGGCATCTTTCAGACACTTTTAGGTTTTCTAAGGTAAATATATGGCAATAAATGAAGATACCATGAATAATATTAATTGATCATTTCTCTCTCTCTCTCTCTCTCTCTCTCTCTCTCTCTCTCTCTCTCTATATATATATATATATATATATATATATATAAATTTGCTAATTTATACCACCATTGTAATTCATCGTCATCTACTTTACTTTGCGTGATATTGGGCATTTGGGGTATTAATTAATTAGTAACAAAATTACAAGGAAGATAGTGATTAATTTTTTGCAGGTTAGGGATATTGGTGGATTTCTTATCTCATTCCACGATTACTGGCTTCATGGGAGGGACCGCAACACTGATCTGCTTGCAACAGTTGAAAGGCATATTTGGAATGAAGCATTTCACGACCAAAACAGATATCATCTCTGTTGTTCATGCTATCATCAAATATAGACATGAGGTAATTGTGTGCAAGAGGAGAGGAGAGGGAGAAAAAAAAAAAAAAAAGAGCTTTTTTTTTTTTTTTTTTTTTTTTTTTCTGGGTTCAAATAGAGGATCGGCTTTTGAGCAAGTCCGTAACCACATGACGAAATTTGACGATGATCAAATTATATTCACACTGGTAATGAGGTATATATGGTGAAGTGTGTTTTCAAAGTGAAATATTGACACACTTTCAAATATTGCTTCTATATAAAGCAAAAATTAATTATTCGAACAAAAAGAAAAAAGTTTGAAAATATTTATTGAAAATACTTCACGTCTCAATCAGGCTGCGTCAGAATGTGAAATATGGGCGTGGCCTACTTAGTCAATAAGGCTTGTTCTATTGAGTGAAAAACTCAAAAAAAAAAAAAAAAAATTTGAGTTTATATTTTTTTAAGTTTGAACTCAATAAGACTAAAATTTGAGTTTAAAGTTTCTTCTTCAACTCGAGTTCAGAAACTCGAACTCAAATTAATGAATAGTATTTTTTTCTATTCTTAAAAATACTATAACTTTTTAGTTTTAATTCTGATTGAGATGATTTTTTTTTCTATGCGTTGACAACGAAAAGATGAATAAAACCCGTCTCATATACCCTATTAAAATTTTTCATTAGCATTGAGTTTTTATTAAAATACTATCTAAATACAAATTCAAGTTTTGACTCACTCAAACACAAACTCAAAAAGATTCTTATCTCAAATTGTAACTCAAATGTACACTACCAAACACAAACTCAAGTTACAAGTTCAACTTAAGTTATAACTCAAACTCAACTCAAGAATTATATTCAAATTAAACTCTAAAAGAACAAGCCCTCAATCTCACACAAAAGAAAAAATTACATAATTTACCCTTAAAATTACACTAATCTTAAAACTCAACATGTGCTTTACATCCCGACTCGGGCCTAATTGAATCAAGCTATGTTTATTGAAAAAAATTGTGACCAAGGTACCTGGTGGGTGGATGTTGGGTGCTACTCATCTTTATTAGAGGCTTAGTGCTAACATTATATGACCAAAGTACCCTGCTTTTGATTATTAGGCTCTAATATTGAAAAGATAAAAAAGGTAAATTGTACTTGATAAACATGGACAATTTAACTAATGCCATGCGTATTCTTTTGCAGTGGAGGTGGGAAAGTGCAGTAGTTGGCATAATCTTCCTTATTTTCCTTCAATTTACCAGATATCTTGTGAGCGCGCTATCTGTGACTTTTTGTTTCTTCAGCTCTCTCCAACTATAATTATATATATATATATATATATATATATATTGATATTTTGGGGCTAAATAATCTTTCAGAGGCAAAAAAGGCCAAAGCTATTTTGGGTATCAGCAATGGCTCCAATGGTAGTCGTCGTAGTCGGCTGTGTTTTTGCTTATTTGATCCATGGACCAGAACATGGGATACAAACTGTGAGTACCCTTTATTTGTCATCAATTTTTATAAACTAAAAATTTTAGTGACTTAATTACAAGTGAATTTTAAAGTGCAGCTAAATTCATAAAAAGAACAGAAAATATTTTCAAAGGTTTTACAAATTCAAAGCATTATGTACCAATAATAATAAAAAAGGCTAATTTTTTCGATCTGTAATAGTAGTATTTGTTGTCTGCCCTTTTTTTCCCTTCCTTACCATTTCCCTTTTATATATATATATATATATATATATATATATATATATATGGCGTAGTAAACAAATATATATATATATATGTAAAGTCTCTAATTTAGTACCGGATTGGAGGTCGGTATATGTATATTTACTTTAAAAATATGTATTTTTTTTTTTTAAATATGTAAGTATGTCCTCTTAAAACATATATAATGTGAAGAGATACTTATAATTTGTCTAACACTTATATATATATATTTTAAGAGAAAATATACATATGTCATTCTAATCACTACCGGATTAGAGAAAGTTCATATATACATATATATATACATATATATATATATATATATATATATATAGATCAAAGGTTTAACCCTACTTTTTACTGGAATCAAATAGTGACTCGCTAACTGCTGAGCTTTCTCTAGGAGGATGTGATACCAAACTTTGAATTAAGTAAAATTCACCCACATCTTAATAATGATTATGGACTTACTTTGGACCTAAACATAAACAGCAGAAATTAGAATTAAATTTCCCAATAAGCACAATATTCATAACTGATGTAATTTGGCCATTGTTATTATTATAGTTGCGGTTGTTATTTTATTTTCACTATAATCTCTTATCATCATTATTAATAGTGCAAATATTTGGCTAGCCTTTTTGTTGCCACAAGTTAATGGAACAACAGGAGACAAAAATGTCTTTTCACACACGAACACCTTTTTTTTTATTGGCTGATTATTTTTCACATGACGGGATCTCTTCCAGTAATGTTCACATTTCATTTTTCTGCTTTTTTAATTAGGTGGGCAAACTGAAGAAAGGCATTAATCCTCTGTCCATTCATTATTTGAACTTTGACTCAAAATATTTACCAGCAGTTTTGAAAACAGGGCTCATTACTGGCCTAATTTCTCTGGCTGTAAGCACACTAACTTTATGCTGTTAATATATATATTTATCAAATTGTTCTTCTTTTTTTAAGTGGAGGAGGTGAATTAATAGGTGGAAATTTAATATTTATCAAATTATTTATTTGCAGGAAGGAATAGCTATTGGGAGGAGCTTTGCTATCATTAACAACGCCCAAGTTGATGGGAACAAGGAAATGATTGCTTTTGGCTTCATGAACATCGTTGGATCTTTCACTTCATGTTATTTGACTACAGGTACCATAATTGAAATGATTTATCTTTTTTAACATGTAACATACAACTTTCTATAAATAGGATTTTACGACATAAAAGTGACATTTGTTGACAAAACATTGCAGGACCATTTTCGAAAACGGCCGTGAATTACAGCGCTGGAGCAAAGACGGCGATGTCGAACGTAGTAATGGCATGTTGCATAGCGTTGACGTTGTTGTTCTTGGCCCCTCTGTTTAGCTACACGCCTCTCGTTGCTCTATCTGCCATTATCATGTCCGCTATGTTTGGCCTCATCAACTATTCCGAGATCATTCATTTGTTCAAGGTTGACAAGTTTGATTTTTTCATCTGCGCGGCTGCCTTCTCCGGGGTCGTCTTTATTAGCATGACGGTCGGCCTCATGCTCTCCGTAAGTATTATCGCAACCGATTATGGAAAAAATAAATAAATAAAAATTTCTATAAAGTATTCTACAATATTTATATTATAGTCTTTATTAGCATGACGGTCGGTCTCATGCTCAAGACCGATCATGAAAAAAATAAATAAATAAAAATTTCTGACTTTGTTACTGAAGTATTCTACAATATTTGTACCATAGTCTTTGATGTGTGACTTGAATCACTACAATTATTTTACATTGTTATTGTTACATAAATTATTTTGTTAAATTTTTTGGCAGGTGGGACTTGGTCTACTGAGAGCTCTTCTGTACGTGGCTAGACCAGCCACTTGCAAGCTTGGAAAAATACAAAACTCAATCCTGTACCGTGACACAGAGCAATATCCTGGCGCCACAGTGGTCCCAGGAGTCATGGTCTTGCAACTCGGTTCTCCCATATTCTTTGCAAATGGAAACTATATTAGAGAAAGGTAATTACTTACATATGGTGCAATAGTAGTACTAAATATATATGTAGCAATATTTGATCAATACGTATTAATATATACAGTTCTGAGTTAGCTCTTATTGTTGAACTTTGACAATAGGATTTTGAGGTGGATAAGAGAGGAGGAAGCCAATTCAGAATCTGAAGGGGGTGTGATTGAGCATGTTTTGTTGGATTTGACAGGTTAGGCACTACAAACACTAGAATTCGCATTATCAAATATCAGCGATGACGACAAATATTTGGTCAATCAATCAAAATAAATAAATAAATATATATATATATATATATATATAATACTTCATATTTGCAACTATTGGCGAATACATGTACATGATTTGAAACTTATTCGTCATGCAGGAGTTTCAACTATAGACGTCACTGGCATTGAAACATTGACTGAAGTTCGAAGAACTTTGTATTCAAAGGGTGTTAAGGTAAGCCCGCACAGAGAAATGAAAATAAATAAATATTTGAAAAGGACAAAACTAATTTAACCCTCCTTAGAAGTGTAGAAGGTTTACGAAAAAAAAAAAAAAAAGAAGAAAAGAAAGAAAGAAGAAGAAGAAAAGACGAAGAAGTTAGAAACATATCGAGCCTCAGCTCTGTATTAAAATAAGAACGGCCCCACATATAAGATTGTGGGACCGCGGTGATGCAAATATCATCACTTTTTGCATCTCATTAGCATCACCGTGTGTTGATTTTAAGTTCCATATATTAGGACAAAGACTTTAGCTTTATTGGCATCGTTCACTTCACGAATTTGAGTTTTTAATTCAAGTTGATATCTGATATATTTTAAAAAAAATTTACTGTAATAAAAAAAAGTTAAATGTGACATTTTTTAGAGCTTTTTATTGTAAAAACTTAAAATTGAAAACTTAAATCAGTGAGATGAACGAGACATATAGTCTACGAAATAAAATTGAGGGAATAAATATAAATACACTATTCTTTCTGTCCACATAATATTAATAATATTAATGGTCATTATTTTCAATTATATAAATTGTAGATGGCCATAGTAAACCCAAGGTTGAGAGTGATGGAAAAGTTCATTCAATCACATTTCGTAGACAAGATTGGGAAGGAAAACTTCTTTTTATCAGTGGAGGACGCGGTGGAGGCATGCCAGTTTTCACTTCACAAGTCGAAGCAAAACGGCGACGTAACCTCTGAACCACACTCCACTATTACGTCTCTTTGATATTTGTGCATGTCAATATTACTTTTTTTTTTTTTTTTTTTTTTTTTTTGTTACGCATGGTTTTTGCCCCTGTAACATAGTGAAGAAGATGAAGAAGAAGCAATAGATAAGTTTACGTTTTTTAGTTAATGCCTGTAATATTGTGGTTAAAATGCTGTAAATTACAGATACTTCTCTGGCAATATACGAAATATGTATTTGGGGAGTTGTTTTTATCAAGGGGGGGTGGGCTACGTGGTTGTAACAAATATCTTATTAGATAGGCCTCGTTCACTTTACAAATTCGAGTTGAGATGTGACATTATTTGAGAACTTTTCACTGTAGCAGAAAAAATTAATGTGACATTTTCTGAAAGTTTTTACTGTAAAAATTTAAAACTAAAAACTCGAATCGGCGAAATGAACGAGGCCTAAATGAAACATCTCGGTTTTTTAGACTTCAAATTTTCATTTATTATTATTATTATTATTATTATTATTATTATTATTATTATTATTATTATTATTTTTATTTTATTTTATTTTTCATTTTATCCGAACATATTATTTTTTTTTTGAAGTTATTATTATTCGCAGCAGTAATTGTATGATCTTGTGTCTCTGAAATATTGGCATTTTAGACTTTATTTTTTTCTTATAAAAAGATGGAGAGATTTGAACTCTGAATTTTGAAAAGAGAACATGTTAAATTCTTGGAAAATTTTAAGAAATAAACAATAAAAGTTACCGAAACAGAAGCACCCATCCTAGCTTAACGAACAAAAGCAAAACCCGCTTAATCCGAGCCAAATAAGAAAAGTAAATCCAAAGAATACAAGCAACATTAAAGAAACAATTTTTGCTTTAGTCAAAGTTAATTTCTTTAACAATCGAACTTGGTCTTTATTAATGCATGTTAGGGATTGAGCCATGCAACAATAAGTTGTGGTTTTCTCGTACATCAACATAACTAAGACTCCGTTCACTTTACCGATTTAAATTTATAATAAAAAATTCTCAAAAACAGTCACATCTAATTACATGGGATTACAACAATAATAGCCGGTTTTAATGGGGCTTTATCAATGAATAACTCAGCTTTTTCAAAATTAAAAAAATGGTCAGTCAAAAAAGGAGAGGTTGTTGAAAAGACTATAGTCATGTTTGGAATTAATTCTATTTTTATTTTTTACGTTTTTTAAAAAATAAAATGAAAATATTTTTAAAACGGTGTTTGGTGTAATAAAGACAAAAAATAGAAATGAAAATAGATTTTTAGTTTTGTGTAAAATTATAGAGAAATAAAAAATGACTTTTAGTCATTTTATATTTTTTATTTTCATTTTCTCCTCTCTCGAGCAGAGAGAAAGAGAGACACATTAATGGATTTTTTTATACTGAAATCAATATTTTGATAAAATTATCAAACACATTTTTAAAAATAATTTCTGTTTGAGATTGAAAACGTTTTCATTTTTATTTTTATACAAAAAATAAAATTATTTTAGAATGAATTGTAAACGCATCCAAAAACTACTTATTATCTATGGTGGCCAAATTCGGCCACCACCCCCAATTTTCCAAATTAAATTTCTTTCTTAAAAAGAAAAAAGAAATTGCATTTCGTATTTTCAGGAGGAAAAAAGATACTGCATTTCGTGAAACTTTCTTCTAAAGATAATAACATCAACAAAAAAAAAAAAAAAAAAAAACTTTTTTTTTTTTTTTTTTTTTGTAACAATTACATAAAAGATGTAATGCATATGGAGATTACGTTGATTTTCATATGCAGAAGCGTGATAGTGTGAATTATGTATAACAAAAATTTTCATAAAATTTTTAAATTATCTATAGATTATATTTATTTATGCAATAATAAATTAATCATATTAATTTATAACGATATATACTTAGCAAATGATTAGACATATAACTTAAGGTCCTTAACCTCGAACAGTCAAAGGTCTCCTTGAAATTTGCGAGACTTAGAGAGTAGGCTCTAATAAAGAACTATTAGATTAGATTACTCGCTAATTTGTGTCATTTCACTATCAACACATATATGTGAAGAAATTGAGAATTTGAAGAATTTTTTTCTTTTTTTTCTCTCTCTAAAATTCGGATACCTTAGGAATTTTTAAGAGCAAAAATTCTCTACTCCAATTCTCTATTATCTCCTATTTATAGAACACTAGGAGAACTCATGTGCTTTAATTTGAAGACAAAATAATAGAAAATTGGTTACTACTATATTTTAATCTCATTAAAATATAATTTCTTATTTAATTTTGGAAACAAAATAACCTCCATTCCCTCTACTATATGGTCGGCCACACCATAGGGAGACCTCCCTATGGTTGGCATAAATTTATAGCGAGAGAGAAAACTCCTCCTTTATCAAATTTCTAATTTTAGCTCAAATTTAAATTTAAATATAGTCATACTTCACTTTTCTTTTAAATTTGATTGTAAAACTTATCACACAAGTAAACTAAATACCTTGGTGAGCAAGCAACTCAATCCCAGTGAGATTCTACATGTGTCACACACTCCTTGCACCTCCTTATGCCTAGGCATGAGACCTCTTGTGGTCCCACCACAGTGTGTTCTAAAATTAATTTAATTAAATAGTCACATTATTTATTTCGAGTGCTATTAAATCTTGACAATTTATCTTGTCTTGTAAATATTACAAGAATAACGTGAGGACTCATGTATCTATAATTTTGAGCTCTAATAAAATTAATAATTAATCAAACGTTTTAATTAATTCATTCATTCTATTAATTCTAAAAGTTACTCAACTAAAAACTTAGAATTGCACTCTCAAAATTATAAACATAATTTACTTACAAGAACCTGAAGTGTCCATGTGATATAGTCATTATATATGGATCAATCCACTATAAATAATTCATAATTAGAGCTTGATAAAATCCGTTAACCTCTCTAATTACATCTTTATCATTGAGTACCATTGATTCTCTAATAAATAATATATTCATAAAACACATTTATGAATACGAGCTCGTTACTTATTTAAGTACCGAAATAACCCTCAAGGAAATTATTTTTATACCTCTTCAAAAAAGAAGGAATGAATTCCATCTCGTATATTAGTATTCCTAACTATCCATTTTATCATGTTTTTTCAAGATACAAGCAATAGGATTTAGGATCTCAAAATCAGTACCGAGTAAATAAAAAAACACGAATCCATAAATATGAGTTTACTAATAACTCATAATTAAGATCATTCCATATATGACCATCAGTATACTCAAATTTAATTTTCTATAGTTAACAGAAATTATCAGAAAATCAAATTGTGTATGTGTCTCAGTTCTATATAATCTTATTATGCATAATACACTCATTCAATATATCTCTATATTAATGATGCGGATAATATCATTCCATTCTTAATGAGAATGACGTGTATTAGTAATGTTTTAATTAAAGGTTCTACAACTTTAATTAAATTCATTACGAACATTATTTCGATTATTATCTTTAAATATTATCCTTTCGTAAATCACACTTTTATACAATATTTAAAGTCACATAAATAATCACAAATTTTTTAATAATATTTAATAATACATACATATAAATAACTTGTTTACCTATTTTTTGCATAATAATTTCCTTTCTTTACCCGCGTCTTCCTTCCATTCAATCTTACCAAAATCCAATTCCCAAAAACGACATCGTATTTCTTTTCCGTGAACATGCTTTCACGATTGAACTGGACACTACAACAATCCGGCCCAGCCCAAAAAACAAAACCCAAATCCAACTCCAAAACCTCCCTCGCTCCGTTTTGCTTTCTCAAAACAGTTTTCCTTTCTTCGTCGATACTGGGCACCGGCCAGTGACGTTGAACCTCAGTCTCCGACCACTGCTTTTATCCCTTCGATTCCACAGATTCTCTTTCCAATCTTCTCGAGATGCGTTCTTTCTCTGCACAAGCTCTTCCGATGCAGGGGATTTATATCCTTTTATTACTTAGCTTTTTATAAGCACTGTCGTTTGTTTAGCTTATCTGTCGTTTGCCCCATGGTTTCTGGGTTAGTAGTGTTGTCGTTTGGTTGTAAATTCCCTATCCTAGCCTTGAGAGTTTGGCTTAAGTCCCTGATGTGAGCCTCTCGAGTATAAGGGCTGGTTTTTTAGGCCGTCTCGGCAGCTTTGAACTTTTGATGAATGGAATTGAGCTTAGCGCTCCTTGCTTCTTTGCCGTCTATCTCTCTTGGGTTTGAACGAGTTTCCTTCTCCAATTTCCCTTGAATTGCTGGTTTCCCTGCAGATTCCCTCGGCTTCTACGCCATCTTCCGATTCTCGCAAGTCCGTCGTCTCTGAGCACCCGAAAATGGTAACGTTTCTCTGTTTTATTTTAGCTTTTGAACCAATCGCTTGTCCTTCTCTTCCATTTTAGCTTTTTCGACATCTTTTTTTTAATTATCGTTTGGTTTCCGAGAAAGTGCGAAGAAGGAAAAGAAAATAGGAATTTCGCGATTGAGATTTTTCAATGATTTCGTTACTTGAACATCTCTCATTATGAACTCGTTAAACCGGAAATGTAGACGCCATAACTGATTGAGCTTCGCTTTTCGTTTCTTTGCAATCAAACGACGTTGTTTTTCTCTTCATGTTTTTGTAAATTCAATTTTCTTGGCAATCTAGCTAAGTATTAATTCGTCAGGTTTTTCTCTCTTTTTCATTTTTTTAGAAGTTTATCATGGACTGAATTCTGCTTGAATGACTATTTTCAGATTCAGAAGTGTATATTTTATATTTTATTTTTTATTTTTGGAATTTGTTGAACTAACTAGTTTTCTGCTTTCTTTTTTTTTTTTTTTTGGTGATTGTTTTGCAGCCTCTCAGGCTTGACATCAAGGTTAGTATCTTCAATCCCGCCAAAATGATACTTTCGCTATCAGTCCAACCGCGAATTTAATCTTGTTGCTTTGAAATGGTCTAGTATTCTACTGATATAATTTGCCTTTGCAGAGAAAATTTGCACAAAGAACTGAGAGAGTAAAATCAGTGGATCTCCATCCAACTGACCCATGGTAATTTTATCGTGTACTATTTATAATATGCTATCATGCAAAAACAAAACTTTTGATCATTTTGCTAATCAGAAGTGTGATACCTTGTATTTTTCACCTCTCTGCAGGATTCTTGCGAGTTTGTATTCCGGAACCGTGTACATTTGGAACTACCAGTCACAGGTTAGTAGCTTTTAAACAATTGGTAGGAGTTTTTTGTATGGCATTTATGGTTTATTTTTAGGATTTTTGTAATGTGTTTTTCTACAATTTATTTTCTTATGGTAATTATTGGGGGCTGTTAGCTTGAACATTTAAGCTTGTAGAGATGCATGCTTTTTTGAGAATGACATTCTGACTGTGCTGACTAAAACATTACTGAACTTCTTCAGAACATGGTAAACTCTTTCGAAGTCTCTGAACTGCCAGGTATTCAATATGTTATGTTTCTTCTCTTCTAATTTCATTTGTTCTCTATATGGTAACTCATCAAGAATAAAATTGTTTGAATATCCTTGCAGTTCGATCAGCTAAATTTATAGCACGCAAGCAGTGGATAGTCACTGGAGCTGATGACATGACTATACGTGCATACAACTATAACACCATGGACAAGGTTAAAAGTTTTGAAGCACATACGGACTATATTAGAAGTGTTTCTGTTCATCCAACGCTTCCATATGTGCTGTCAGCATCTGATGACATGCTTATTAAACTCTGGGATTGGGAAAAGAATTGGATGTGTACTCAGATATTTGAGGGGCATTCTCATTATGTAATGCAAGTCACATTTAATCCTAAAGACACCAACACATTTGCAAGTGCCTCCCTAGATCGAACAATAAAGGTAGGAGTGGATGTTCTTTAACCTAGTAGTTTGTGAGTTGTTTTGAAGAAAAAAGTAATCATAATTTTTAACTTGTTTTTGTGCAATATGGCTTTGTTATTAATTCATCTGCCTTCCAGGTTTGGAATCTCAGCTCAATTGACCCAAATTTTACCTTGGAAGGCCACATGAAAGGAGTAAATTGTGTTGATTACTTTATTGGGGGTGACAAGCCATACTTAATCAGTGGATCTGATGACCAAACTGCAAAGGCAAGCAAGCTGAGTTTTTATGAAGTATATGTATTTCTTGCATTTGCATGTTTAGTTTGAAAAGATTGTAATCTGAATCGATGCAAATAGGTGTGGGATTATCAAACCAAAAGTTGTGTTCAGACACTTGAAGGACATACTCACAATGTTTCTGCAGCTTGTTTTCATCCTGAACTCCCAATAATATTTACTGGTTCTGAGGATGGAACTGTTCGAATATGGCATTCAACCACTTATAGGTACATCCTAAATTTTAGTGAAGCAATACATGTTTTTTGTACAAGGCTTTCATTCTCAACTCATTAACGTTAAGTAGCAAAGATAATAGCTTATGATGATTAAATCATTGAGGCCCTAAAAATTATACCTTGTCCTGAGATTTCCTATTTTTATGAAGGAAAAGTTACCCGTCCTATTCTTTGTTTTTCTTGGAAAATTATGTATTGTGTTTATTTCATGTCACATTTCGTATTGATGCGATCATTTGCTCTCAAGAGCCTTATCAATCACTTGGGATTTCTCAAATTAATTTTTTATTAATATTTTGCTTTCACTCTCATTGATTCACATGTGTTTATTTGGCATTCCACTTCTCCTTTATTAGCTTCATGCTTTAATCACTGTTGCATTTTCTTTTCAATTTCTTGCATTTTTTCTCCTTTATCCTTTTTTAACTGAAAGTTCAAAGTTAATATAGTATGGTTCAAATTTCTTTACTTTTTAGTAGTTTTTTTTTTTTTTTTTTTTTCATGGTTTCCTAAGATAGGAAATCATAGGGTATGAATTTATACCCTTGTGAGTCTTACGTATTGTAGTTTTTTTCTAGACTTCTCACTTTTTCCCTTACTTGAGTAGGCTTGAGAACACATTGAACTATGGGCTTGAGCGAGTTTGGGCTCTTGGGTACATGAAAGGTTCACGACGGTAAGCTTGTTGGCTTTTAAAGTTCACCAAGAATTATGCAATACCTACTTTTGAAGGAGGCTAAAGTATGCGTTGTATTTATTATGTTGGAGTCTGAAATGCATACGCTATTTCTCTCTTGCTTTTGTCTCTGTATAACACTATTGATTGTCTTCTTTCTGTTTTTCTAATTTGACAGGATTGTAATTGGTTATGATGAAGGAGCCATCATGGTTAAAATTGGTCGAGAAGAACCAGTGGCTAGCATGGACAATGGTGGGAAAATAATTTGGGCCAAGCATAATGAGATTCAAACTGTAAATATCAAGAGTGTTGGGACTACAGAGGTTTGATCTCCCTGCTTACTCAGAGCTTTATCTCTATACTTGATATTAAGTTCTTATTTGCATGGACCAAAAACAATAAAGTTGTCAATCTTGGTTAATGGCTACTCAGGTCGATGATGGAGAAAGATTGCCGTTGGCCGTTAAGGAGTTGGGAACATGTGATCTTTATCCTCAAGTAAGTTGCTCTCTTTTGAGAACTATTTTAGTGCAAGTGGATACTTTGTTTTTTTTTAACTAACCTTTTCTCTTGTGGTGGTTCTATGTGCTGATATTTTTTAACGTATGGTTTTGTGGAAGGTATACACAATCTTCATCCACAGTTTTTTTTTTTTTTTTTTTTAAAGCCTTTATTCATTTCACTATTGGACCTTAATATTTAGAAGTTAGAAATTTACCTATTTCACTTAATTAGATGTTTACTATAATCATAAAGTGAACTATTCTTGGGACCTAGATACGACAACTAAGTTGCATCTGCTGATATTGGACCTTTTAATTGTATCAGAGCTTAAAGCACAATCCCAATGGGAGGTTTGTTGTTGTTTGTGGAGATGGCGAGTACATTATATATACAGCCTTAGCTTGGAGAAATAGATCCTTTGGCTCAGCACTGGAACTTGTATGGTCATCAGATGGAGAATATGCTGCTAGAGAAAGTACATCGAGGATCAAAATATTTAGCAAGACATTCCAGGTTTTGACCCTTTCAAATGCATGATTCATGACGTTTATGAAATTGTGAGATTGACTTTAAGGTCTGTATTGTTAAAACAAATAATGATTATTCTTTGCTATGCAGAAAATTTAATGATGTTTGTTCTGCTAAAATGACATTTTTTTAGGAAAAGAAGAATATTCGACCGACATTTTCATGTGAACATATTTACGGAGGCACTTTACTGGCAATGTGCTCAAGTGACTTCATATGTTTCTATGACTGGGCCGAATGTAGATTGATTAGGCGGATTGATGTGAATGTCAAAGTAAGATTTACTGTCTCTAACATTTCATTATGTCATCATTTTCTGGTTTTAGCATCATCTTCACTAATGTTTAACATTCCTTTGGTTTCATTGACTTTTCAAGAATGTTTATTGGGCTGATAGTGGTGATTTGGTGGCAATTGCTAGTGTTTCATCGTTCTACATTCTGAAATACAATGTAAGAATTCTTCTTTGGTATACATATAATATATTCCCGGTCCTTTTCTATAATATTCTGCCTTAGCTTTTGGTAAAGTAGATTTCCTTTTATGAATTTGTGCTTGGTTTCTCACATAAAAAACTTAATCGGTTTATTTGGCAGCGGGATGTTGTATCATCATATTTTGACAGTGGAAGTTCAGGTGATGAACAAGGTGTCCATAATGCTTTTGAGGTTCTTCATGAAATAGATGAGCGTGTCAGAACTGGAATATGGGTTGGGGATTGTTTCATCTACAATAACTGTTCTTGGAAACTTAATTATCTAGTTGGTCACGAGGTATAAGAATATTTTAGATTCCACAACATACTTGTACTGTTGAAAGTTTCATCAATGATTGAAAAATTATTATGATCTAATTTGACTTTTCAGGTGACGACCATGTTTCATCTGGACCGACCTATGTACCTGTTGGGATATTTGGCCAATCAAAGTCGGGTTTATCTTATTGATAAAGACTTCAAGTGAGTGTTTCTTTGCAAGTTGTTCTGGATAACATACTAAATTTTACATCACCAAAATTGATTTTAACTTGTTGCCTTCTATTTTCTAGTGTCATGGGATACACCTTACATGTCAGCTTGATTGAATACAAAACTCTTGTGATGCGTGGAGATTTAGAGCGCGCAAGTCAAATTTTACCAACTATTCCTCCGGAGCATCATAATAGGTAAGACAACATACTATAAAAGGTAATGTTACCTGGTGTTTGGTTTGTAAGCTCTAATTTTAACTTGATGCTTGTTGTTCGTTGGTCTAAGGGTTTCTTAAAAACAAATCTGCCCTATTACTGATTGGAAAAGTGGTATAACTTTAGCTTTAACGATTTTAGTTTTTTATTTTGATTCCAGCACTCCTGTTGGTGATTATTATTTAAATCCCTTTTCTGGTGTCAGTCTAGTTCTGCTACTATGAAGTTATTCCTAGTAAAGTAGGTCTAGCACCAATAGAAGATAAGGTGCGCGAAGGCCGCTTGAGGTGGTACGGGCATGTCCAACGTAGACCACTAGAAACACCAGTTCGTGTTTGAGAGGACATTCTTATACATAATACTAGGAGAGGGAGGGGTAGAGCAAGAATTACATGGACCAAAGTAGTTAGGAATGGCATTCTAGATCTAAGCTTTTAGGAAAATCTAATTTCGAACAGAGTTGCGTGGAAAAGTGAAATCCATATAGCCGACCCCAATTAAGATGGGATTAAAACTTCTTGTTGTTGTCTAGTTTGATGTTGTAACTTACGATTTTGCTCACGTACATGTAGGAAAGAGCTCAAAAGTTATTTTAGGTTGTTGTCTTCTTTGAAATTATACTTCTGGTTTTTATGGAGTACGCATACAATTTTGCTCAAAAAATAAAGGAAAAGACTGTATGTTGACTGTTGGTATTCTCTCCGTCACTACAAACTTTTCCATGTTACGTTTGTTCACAAAGTCTTGTATCGTTGCATTGAAAATAGGGACTTAGTCCACCCACTAGACCTTCTAATTATCCTAATGAACAGGTTCAAAATTTAGTCCGTCAGTTTGTGTTTGCCTAAAGTTGCTACTTATTTGCTTTTGTGTTAATGAGTGGTGATTTTCTGAAATTTGACTGATATTACAATTGAAACTATTTTTGTTTCTTAGCGTTGCTCGCTTTTTGGAGTCTCGAGGTATGTTGGAAGATGCATTGGAATTGGCTACTGATCCTGATTACAAATTCGATCTAGCTATACAACTTGGAAGACTTGAGATTGCAAAGGTAAAGCTTTATACATTTAGATCTTAGAAAAGTTTTTTGTGGAGCTATATTGAAGAGAAATTATGATTTATTTGTACTATCAGAACAAAAATATAATAATAATACAAATGAAGAGATCTATTTTTCCTTGTCCGTAACAATATACTTAATAGTTTCTCCCTTTTGAATCGATGTTGCCTTTTCGCTTCAGGAAATTGCCACTCAAGCCCAAAGCGAATCAAAATGGAAGCAGCTGGCAGAGTTAGCTATGTCAATTGGGCAGGTATTCTTCTCCCCCTACATATGGATGAGCAGAAATCTACAGTAGTTGTACCTTCCGTCCCACACTATGATTGAGAGGACTCATGAACATCTCTCTTATTACTTGGTGTTCAGGCGATCTTTTGCTAGATTTTAATGTGTCATTTTTAAATGTAGCACTGCAATTTGCTACGTCACTTACTATGCATAAGATAAATTTTTTTTACTTAAAACCAAGTGTGATATATGTATACGAGAAAGCTGAAAATACAAAAGTTGTACAAGTAGGAAATCTCATATGAGTGGCCTACACTTGGGTGTTGTTCAATATCGGAAGGAAAAAAATTACCCTTTTGTCAGGTTCTATGTTTCGATAAAAGTTTATTTTTTGTTTTCATGAACTTATAACATGCCTACGTGGTTGCATTATTAGGATTGGTGATTTTAGTTTTTTGTTTTGTTTTATAATTGTTGTATTTTCTTTCCGAATTGATTCTTCCCTGTACTCTTTTCAAATATACATATATGTATGGATATAAATATTGCCAACTTTTGTGACATATATTTAATATCTATGCATTTTTACACAAAACTAAAATCTTTGCCAATTAAGTACAAGGGATAGATTTAGAGAGCCAGATCATTACTATTTCTAGCCATTTCTGATATAGTTTCTTTGGATGCTCTTTCATGCTTAAAATCACGTGGCCGCAATTATAACATTAGCAATATCTCGTGTGATGTGTGATATTTTGCACATCGATAAACTGCAACGATCTCTTGAATTGTTTGTGCAGTTAGAATTGGCTGAAGATTGTCTATTGAATGGAATGGATTTAAGTGGGTTATTGCTTCTTTATTCTTCCATTGGAGATGCACAAGGAATATTAAAACTTTCATCCCTTGCTAAAGAGCAAGGAAAAAGTAATGTTGCCTTCCTTTGTTTATTTACACTGGGGAAATTGGAAGAGTGCATCCAACTGCTGCTGGAGAGGTACCCCTTTTCTTCACTCCTTTATTAGTTTCTTCATTGTTCATTAAGGAATTGGTATCCCTGGTGACCGCTCACCATAGTAAACCCATCTAAAAAAAAGTTAAGGGGATTCTAGATTCTTTTATGGTGGCACGATAGAAGGGGAAAATAACAAGTTTTGATGATTTTCTTGCAGTAACCGTATACCTGAAGCAGCTTTAATGGCACGATCTTACCTTCCAAGCAAGGTGTCAGAGATAGTTGCAATTTGGAGAAATGATCTGAGCAAGGTTAGATTTCTGCAAAGTACAACCCTTCTCACTTATTGGAAAATGAGATTTAGTAATGTTTCTGATTGGGACATGGCATTGAAAGTGGTGCCAATTATTTTTTAATCCCACCCATTGAAATAAGGAGATATCTGAGTTCTATTGAGTATTGGAATTCTTGTTTAAGTACATGTGTAATAATAAGTGCAGGTTAGTAAGAAAGCAGCGGATTCATTAGCCGATCCTGAAGAGTACCCTAATTTGTTCGAGGACTGGCAAGTTTATGTTTCCCTTGAATCTGAAGCTGCAAAAAACAGGTGAATTACACTTTCGTTTGTTAACTCAATTAGTTGTCTCTTAATTTTACCGCTTATTTGTCTAGTGCTTTTTGTTCTTTGGGATAAAATCCTCTTTTATTCATTCTCTTAGTGCATGTTTAGATTTTGCAGTTTCCCTAAATTTTCCATTCACAACTTGTGTAAATAAACCTTTTATGCAATGAATACTATAGAATGACAATGAAATGTCTACTGTTAATTTGTCAGTTCCTAATGTAGATTTCTGGGATGCACTCTGCAGGGGAAACTATCCTCCTGCTGAACTCTATCCAGTTTATGCCGAGAAATCAACTACCAACCTTCTTGACAGGTTCAAAAGCATGCAAATTGATGGGAACGAAGACCTGACAGAAAATGGAGAAGGCGATCATGAGCATGAGCATGAGGTAGAAAATGGAAACTTCTACAATGGGTGGTTCTATTACCGCTATAATATTTAACACTCCGTTTGGTAGAGGGAAAGAAAAGAGAATGGAAAGAAAACACATAAAAGAAAGAAAATGTGAAGAAAAGGAATGAAGTTGATTTTCCTTTATAGTGTTTGGTATAATGAGAGGAAAGAAAACATGTAATAGCCTAAATGACTATTTTATCAATTGTTTAATATTAATTTAGATTTTAAAATAGGGACACAAAAGTAAACTTAGCCATCAATGAGTGGATTTGAGTTTTCCTTCCAATGTTGGAGAGATAAAAAATAGTGGCCCCACCATAATTATTTTCCATCCTATTTTCCTTTCTTTCCTCTCTTCCTTCTTACCAAACAACCAACTCTATCATTTTCCATCCAATAATCCCTCTACCTACTTCCTTCCTTCCTCTTTTCCATCATACCAAACACACTTGATAATAGGGATATTACTGTTGGTACAGTTTGCATTGAGAACTGAAGTATAAATATCTTTCTGATGCGCTAGCAGCTCAAAACATGTCCTAAGGGGCTCATGTAGTTGATGGACAAATTTCAGAAATGCTCTGATCTATATGTAATCCATTTAACCTTCCAAAAAATAAAATTATAACGATTTAACAGTCTTATGGTGGTTAGGAAGTTACAAGTTCAGAAGTTATACAGAGAAAGTAACAGGGGCCATTTTCCATAACCAACGAACCACAGGTACAATGAAAATATTACGTAAATGAACTTCACTAGGAAATAGAAAATAAGTTTTCTTTCTCTATTAGCCAAAAGCTCCTGTGTGCCACAACCCACTGCTCAGATTCTCTTTAATGGTTCAGCAGATGTAATCGTTGTGAATATATTTATGAAAACTCGTGTTGACCTTACGACTGTCGGTTTTGTTATCTGAGTTAGATGTGCATTAGGATAACAATCTGCCCAAGAAGCAAAAATATTGGTTATCATGTGTCAGTAACTGTTTAGTCCTTTATTGTAGTTCATATTTAGATTATTGGATCTTTCTCTCCCAAAATAAATTTTGTCAAGGGTTTCTGCTTGCATTTGATTTCAATCCAGGAGACGAAGGAGAATGGGGAAAATCAAGGACAGGAAGCTGTTATTGAAGAGGAGACAGTGGAGAATCAGGAAAATCAAGGTCAAGGGGCGGTGGTCGAAGAGGATGCTAATTCCACGAATGGTATTGTTATTGTAAACACTAATGAGGATGAAGAGGCATTTGGTACAAATAATGAGAGGACTTCATTACTCTAAAGGCAAGACTTTTTCAGAAAGTATGAATATTTCTACTGATTAAATGGTTTTTTATGACATTTAATATTGCTTTGCTTTTTTGTTTTTTCCTGCACAATTGATTTTGTTGTTCTTGTTGGGGTGGTTATGTTTTCGTTCCTTTTTTTTGTCCTGCTTTTGTAATTTTTCTTCACCTTTGTTTTAGTTCATCAACAATCATTGGGTTCAATAAAGATATTTTCTTAGTTAAATTCTTCCAAAACCATGACAATCAGCATGGTTTTGATTTTTGCCTTTGCCCGTGTCTGTCATACCGTCTGTACTACTCTTTCCTTCAGTTTAGTTTAGTAGGAAACTAAAATTATTTTTGTTGGGTCAAGTTTCGTTGATTTTTCATTTATTGGCCTTAAACAAGTGTTCTTCTCTACCCAGTCTTAGTTGATCTATTTTTTTTAGGGGTTCAGATATTATCCAATACACCAAAGTTTTCATGTTATTTATACTTGATTTATTTGTATTTCCACTATATACGGTTTTTCCCGGTGACTGGTGAAAATCCCTTGCATAGTTCTTCAGCTTCTGGTCCCATATAGTGTAAAACATGAAAAATTGATAATGATAAATATGTGACGCTTCACAGATTGGGACCAATAACCTTTATGGTCTTTTTTCAACATATGTTTGAGTTTGGTCGTGTAATACTTGTTTAAATCCAGCTAAATTGATTGTTTCAATGTTGCCATTGATTGTGTGACTGTCAATATTGGAACTTGTTTAAATCTCATGTCATGTCCAACTTCATATTTGCATTCACGCCTACTGAGTATTCAATTGGCGTAGAAGTCCATCACTATTGATCGGTCTGATTTTCTTTATTGTTTTTTTTTTTCTTTTCTTTTATGGTTCGGATCTGTGTAGCTTACATCACCAGTATACTGAGCCAAGCTAATTCCAACTGTTATATACCAATCTTCAGGTAAGATAAATGTCTTCCCTGGCTAATTACTTAGTTTATTAGTTCTGTTTCAAGTATTTTAGTTAGTTGTTCACTGGGCCTTCCTGGTAAGATTTACATCATGGTCTTTCGAAATTTTTGAGTTTTATCTTTATTTAATTTGCTTACTTGCCACTTTATCCAAACCTTCTCACTACTGACACCATTAAATGTCAGGTACCGGGCTAAATAATCCTTTCAAGTTTTTAATAGAAATAAAAAATTCACGGAAGCGTTAACCCTTACGAAATAGGGATTAGACGTGTTTCAAAAGATTGGACCAATCAAAATGGCTGTTAAGATTGAGTAGCTGCAATTATTCTTCCTTCTGCTTCAGCAAGTACCACTTACATGCATCACCTATATGATGAACAAAGTTTTCAAAGCCTGTTTATTTTTGTCTTTTTTATGTTCAAATTTAAATTGAGGTTGGTAGGATTTGGTCCTACATGTCAGTTGGTTTTGACATTTGGACTCAGTTCACGTAAGTTGGGCCTTCCGAATGATTAATTCAACTAACCATTTGCCATTTGTATGCATAATGCTGCATTTTATTGTATTAAATTCACATTGTTCATCAGTAAACACGGCATTCTTTAAACCTATCAAAGCATGGCCCAAAAGTGCTGGGTGTTCAATCTCGCTTAGGTACACCCTCCAATGCTACGTTTTCCTTAATCTGTTAGTTATGTCTTAACACTTCGACCTATAGGATCAATTCCACGTGTTTCTTGCTGAAACTGAAACCCATTATTTCATTTTTTTTTTTGTCTTTTACTTTGTATTAGATCTTTAGTTTACCTTTTACTGAATTGTGTTCCAACTTTTTTTTTTCCCCCTTGCAGAGTGACTCGTAACTTTTCTTTATGCAAGACCCAAGGAAGTTTCTTATAGTTCCTTATAGTAGTAGTTATTCTCCTCCCCTTTTACACTTTTACAGATGAAAAAAAAAAAGATGTCTGTGAGTGTGCATCTACTTATAAAGTTGACTCAAATTAAATCCTAAAAAGATTTTTTATCGGATTCTTTTTCATATCATACACCTTCTATTGGGTTGGCACAAAAAGCGCCGCGAAAAAGACGTTTCCCCAAGGTACCTGATGCTTCCGGTAGCCTGTGATTTTGTAGGTAAACAAAATTTCGATAACGTAGAGAATATTACTATATTGTTGGAAACTTCTTTTGTCATGTATAATTATGTGTAGTTTGGTATTAGAAAATTTTCGGCTTGGTTCGTTAGAATGACCCAGCTCATCCATCCCCCCATATTATTCACCTGTTGCCCCCTTTTTTTCTCTACTTGTGCATTTAGCTTTATTTGTTTAGCCTGCTTTGTTAATTAATCATTATTAAAGAATGTTCCAATCATGACCAATCATATAGTTTCTATCTCTAATGAACATTATCCTGGGCAAAGCACAGATGTTGTTGGGTAATCCACAAAAGGAGGTAAAAAACAATCACAATGACATATGGTGGGTTTTTAACTTTAGTATCTTTTATGGTTTCTTTATGTCAGGTATGGGAACTTAGCTGGCAATGCTTCTGTTTTGCTTTTGTTGGGCTTGTAGATTTTATAAATATATATATATATACATATATATATATATATATATAGTATATGATATGCACGCGTTTTATTACGAATCTAACTTTGTCATGGTTAGGTTCAATTATTGGAGTTGTTTGTTCTCACTTGCCGACAGTTTCACAAATTGGGCAAAAAATGAAAATAATTTCAGGCTATTTCCCTAACCTTTTTCAGCCGCTGCTTTGCCGAATTTCACGAGATAACAAACAGGGCTCGTAAATATAGCCAAAAGTTAGAGAGAGAGTTTTGATGGCTTTCATGTTCATTGAATCATAAAAAGCCTCAGCCGAGCCAACCATTATCTACTTTATTGTGTATCTCTCTGGCACAGGGCACCCTTAGATTCGTATATACTTGAATGAGTAACATTTTAGTCGTTTAGGAGAAAAAATAGTATATTCTTAGAAGCATTCTATGTTATCTGATGTCATCAGCTTGGAATGCCCGGTGGTTTTTCCTGTTTGGCCTGAAATGAAACTTGACTTTCAGCCGTTTCAAAATCGTGCGTTTTCCTTTTTGTGGGGTTTGTGACAGTGTTTGGACGGCTTTGTATTTTAACCTTCACCACTGTGAAAAGCCTTACTGAAATGCCAAGTCCTTGTAAGACTTACAGAAAATTGAGCAGTCATAAACTTCCTTGTTCGCAATGTTAAATAAGGTTTCTCAGTTCAGAACTTCAGCCTGGTTTGAAAAAATGGCAAACGAAAGTTTGCAAAGATATGAAGTGAAACAAAAAATGAGACTTTTCGTTTCGTTTTCCCTCCCTTTCTCATTGGTTGGATTTGGGGTTCCTCCAAAGTTTGAGATTCCTTGTTTGGGTAATCTTTAAAGATGCAAAGACACCTAAAAGCTAAGCTAGAACATAACAAAATTTGGGGACTTAATGGGACGTGCCATTATAGAAAGACCTCAAGAGGTTCTTTTTTTCCCCCCATAAAGAAGGGTATCTAATCTTTTTTCACAGGTACCTAGTTCTTGATAAGATGAGAGGCCACCACATGGCATCACAAAGCCAGTTGTGTTTAGGGACCACTCTTGGCTCGTCTCGTTGCTATCATCCCATCTACTCATCCTAATAATCTCATCTTCTCATCCTAATAATCTCATCTCATGATTTGGTACTCAATTCTCGACAAACTGACTCAAATCTTTTTTACTGCCTTAGTCCTCACTCTTGATTGATTGGTTTACTTCTTTCTTTCTTACTCACTGGTGTGAAAGAGAAAATAGACAAGAGGCCCTCCCTTGCCTGAGGCTCTTCGGCCTTCATTTTGTCCCTACTGCCCCTACATTCAATTATGCATTCAAGAGAGAGAGATAAAAGAGAGAGAAACTCAAAAAATCTCTTCTTTTCTCCAAACTCTGATGCTGCCTATCTTCCATTGATATTTTTAGTGTGGTGCTGTGTATTTGAGAACCCCTCCAATGTTGTATGTATCACTTAGATTTTAATTTGTAGAGACATTAAAAACGTCCTTTAAGGACCAACAACCTACCAAATCCAATCCCTTTTGATCTTAACCCCACCATTGATTCATTACTAGGGCTACAACAATGCGTTGCCACAAGCCCCTTTGATTTTTTTTTTCTTAGTTGGTACCAAGTACATGATATTTTTTGTTTGTGCAAGTACAAGAGGAAATCGGTTGTTACATGGCATGAAATGATGAAAAATTTTCCGTAAATTTTTATTTTTTGTAAGATTTATATTTAGTCGGGTAATTAAGGTTAAACGTCTAGGTTTTAAAAAATTCTACAACGGAACGACGAATGCCCTTTTACTACTAAAGCAGCATAAATATTTACATCATTCTTTAATTACAATAAGATTTGTGCCCTCAATTTCTCTCATTATATATCAAAATAGCAATAGAATTTTGAAGACCGTACCAAACGAAACGGGTGGTAAAGGGGCAGATTTTTTTTTTTTTTTTTAATGTGCTTAAATGATGAATATTATCGTAGAGGATTAACTTGTTCGAATTTGTTAAATCAAATGGACAAGCATGAATCATTGTTTAAAGCTTTCTTATAATGTGACATAATTAACGAGAAACATAAATATATAAACAAACAAATAAATAAATCCTCAATTTGGCATTCATGCCACTAATATTAAAACTTTTGGTTTGTGCCATACAAATGAACTAGTTGAAGATCAATATAAAACATGGCATAAATTCAAACATTAAAGAAGTTGTGAAATAAATCTAAAAGACATGTATGAGTCTTGAAATGTCACTTAAGTTTCTCATTTTTATTAATATAATTTACTAATATTTTATAATTGAGGGAGAGCAAATTTCATTTTTTTCTTTTTCAAATTTTCGGGCAAAATAGAGAAAAAAAATTAGGAAATTTATAAAATTCATTTAAAGAATTTTTAATTTGAGTTGAGATATAACTTTATGTGAAAATTTTTTACTGTAGTAAAAAAATTAGATTTGATTATTTTTAATAACTTTTTATTATAATAAAATTTAAATTTTAAATTTGAATCGGTGAAATGATTGGTAAAAAAATTAGATTTGATTATTTTTAATAACTTTTTATTATAATAAAATTTAAATTTTAAATTCGAATCGGTGAAATGATTGGAGCTAAAATATACACAAATCACATCATCTTCATGGTTAGGTAACTTGAACTCCTAACGTTAACCGTGAGAAAGTTTCATGGTCATGGATGGGACAACCACGTAGGGAGGGAAGGAATGGGTCCATTTTGGAAGAGTCCTATTAATGATTAGTAGATGGCTCTTTGTTAGGTCCCACCACTAGAGGGCCCAATAAATTTTTTTAAATAATCAAAAATATTAGAAGGGTGGCGCCTGATCCATGTGGACATGGGTCCGACCATTCGGACCATAAAACATAAAAGGTTCATTTATTTCATTAATTTAAATTTTTTATTTTAAAATTTTATAATTAAAAATTTTAAAAAAATATCACATTTAATTTTTTTTGTTATAGTTAAAAGTTCTCAAAAAATGTCACATCTCAGCTCTAATTGAAAACTCGAATCCGCAAAACGAACGTGACCAAAAGCTCTCGCATGTTTCACTAATTTATATCACCTCAATTCATTTTGAACAATGACATAATTTGAACTCGGGTAATTTAGTCTTTTAATTTTTTTTTTTTGACAATTCATCTTTTAAACTTTAAAATTTATTATAATGTTGGTCAAATTGAAAAAGAATTTAAAAATTTAGATGATATCTTCCACATGAGTGTTTAATAAGGGTAATTAATATCATTTTGCATTGAATTGATCCTCATATATGCATCACAAGTGGAATTTTTTTTGAAATTGACAGTTACCCGTTTTGAGAGAAAAATTGGATGTCCCCTAATTTCAAAAAAAAAAAATGTCATTCATGTATAAAGCATTCAATTCGATGCAAAAAGACCTGGATTATCCTTATTAAACACTGACGTGGAAGATACCGTCTAATTTTTTCACTTCGTTTTCAATTTGACCAATAATGCAATAAATTTTAAAGTTTAAGGGAGAAATTACCAAGAAAAAAATTAAGAGATCAATTTGTCAAACTCATGAAGTTGAGGGGTATTCATGCAAAAAAAAAGCTTTTGAACTCGTATTTAATAAGGACGCAGTGTAAATTATATTCCCATATTAAATTAAGTTAAACTCTCTAATAAAAGTTTAGCTCCTTTAAATTCAAGTGCTCATATAATTTTTTTAATAGAAAAAAATGCTCGCTCTTCATGCATTTCACACCTACTGAATACAAATTTAAATTTTATTCTTTATTCAGATTAAAATTTTAACGGTATATTTAAACGACAATTCAATCTACTATTTAAACAACGCATGTTCAAATAAAAAAAATAAATGAACAAAATTCGATCCAACACTGTTTTTACCCTCTAAAAGAGAAAAAAAAAAAAAAAAAAAAAAAAAAAAAAAAAAACTGTTCTATTTACGAAAAACAGAAAAGCCTACTAATGAAAGCTAGTTAGAAAACCGGAGAAAAAAAAAATACTATATGAGTCTTAATTAAATTTTACATGCGATATATCTTGCATATTTTTTCTTTTTTTTTTTTAAGAATTTTTAAAGCATAAAAATATAATATCGTATTTTTATTTATTCTGTCTTAAATTATTTTTTTTAAAAGATATAGTTGAATTAAATTGACATAAATTTTAAGTCTAGTATAGTTTTGATATAAGATCATCTTCAATATAAGGGTTTCTTTTGGGATTCTTTAGCCCTGTTTCCTGATTACTTTTTCCCTGTTTATTTGTCTTTTCTTGTCATTTCTCTAAGACTATGCAAAGGCTTGTTTGCTTAGAAACTTGCCATTACCCTCTATTTCTTGGCCACTACTACTCTTCCCTATTCTTCTTAAAGAGAAAATTTGGCCATAATATTAAAAAAGTTACCTTGTTAATTGTTATTGTCAGGTTATAATCACATTAGAATTTGAGGGAAAAAACAATTTATAAATAAAATTTGATAAAAGTATTTATTATTTGTAATTTTGTAATTGTATTCTATGAGTTAGATATTTTTTCAAGCCCTATTATGTTTTTTTTTTTTCAAAATCTTTTTATCAATTTCTTTCGATAAATCTTTTGTTTGTTTGTTTTGAAATCTTTTTTATTTTCTTTTATTTTATTCAATGCATTATACTTCCTAGGTTCGTTTAGTATGATGATTCAAACTAAAGCGATTCTAATCATGATTTTGAAATTAGAACCATAATCGTTTGGTTCCTAGATTCGAATCCCTGATTCGAATCATGATTCATGATCGCTACAGTATTTTCTCTCACAAAAAATACACGTAAATCGAAAATGGTTCAAATCACATGATTTGAATCCATGAACCAAACGGACCCGAATCATGATTTTATGTTCAAATCATGATTATGAAATTATGATTCAGAATCAGGAGTTTGAATCACCTTGAATCAAGAGGGGGTGATTTTAAAATCATGAGTGATTCTGGTTTAAAACATCACATCAGATTCTGAATCATGATTCAGAATCATTCAAACTAAACACTGATTCTAAATCATGATTTAAAATCATTGTAAACAAATACTGATTTTAAATCAAAATCTATAATCAAATTCCAGATTCGTCCATCAAACGACCACTTAGTTTTGACCAAATATATCATAGATGCCAAGTTGCAGAGTCATTGTGTGTGCCGTTTCAGAAACAAAATACATCAATTACCGGCCATTATGATGTTCTATAACTTATACAATAATTCAATAATTTCTTATGAATTTTCCTTTTTTTTTTTTTAAGAGATTATCAAATGCACGTTATATCTGAACACGGCTTTCTTATAACCCTTCATTTATGATTGACCCAATATAATATTAAAAAAGTATATATACACGCGCTTGTCATTATGGTAAAACGCATTGACAAATAAAGTATGTTTTACATTGCAACTTTTTCCCTCAGTTAACTTAAAGAAGAAGAGTAGAATCTCAAATCCTAACGTCCCATTCTAAGTTTTAAATATAAGAAACAAAAATATTATAATAAAAAAATGGGCAAGATCAAATAGAATAATGATGACGTTTGATTAGAGAATTCAAATTATGTGATTCAAATCATTTTCAATTTACGTGTATTTTTTATGAGAGAAAATATTATAACAAACCACAAATTATAATTCGAATCAGGAAACAAATCTCTCTACCAAACATCTAGTACTGATAGCAGTTTTTATTCGTCATTGCAGAGTATTGTTGAGCGTTACGCAACATACTAATGATGTTATAATAATGTACCAAAATTGGACACATTTCTTAGAATTATTTTTATGTCAAACCGTTTTATTTTATTATTTTTTTTTTAATGAACAACTACCGAGTACTTTCTGCAGAGAAAGAGCCAAGAGAATATCGTTTAAGAAAACCATCAGGTTGAGGTCACTCTAATAAACTTTTTCTACAACGAAACACGACAGCAAAATTTGGTCGTTTTCGCAGGCCACTCATGGATAAGGTTTAATTACAAAAGTCGTATCAGAAAAGTTCAATTTTGCAAATCATAGTTTAGTACAACTATACCATTTTTATTTGTTCCAAACAAATAATGTTAGACCTCATCCATTTTGTAACATAGCTAGGAAGCATTTACCTAAAATCTCCATTCCTATTCCACCAAAAAAGCATTTGCCTCATCCGTTTTTCTTTGACTAATTAGGATAGTTTAATAAGTGTCTACACACAAAAAAAAAAAAAAAAAAAAAAAAAGTTAATATTAATATGAGTCAAATTTTTACTGTTTATTTTTTATTTATAATTTTTTTAATTAAATAATTACACTAATAGAATAATATTTATTAAGAATAAAAAATAAAAAAAACACTCTAAAACGTGGGCCCATCTAAAATTCAGGAGTGAATCCAGGTCCACGTGGGCCCATCTCCAATTTGTAAACGGCTGACCATAGACTGACACGTGTCATGCTAAGGGGTGCAGCTGGCTCTGCCGGCTGGCAATTTTTGTCCTACACAAATGGCTTGCGTTGTCCAACGTGGCAGGGTGGTCCCACACGGCATTTGCTGACCTGTACATTGCGTGAATTGGGCTCTGTTTGGTTTGGCATTTTAGAGAGTGCCGTGATTGTTTGGTTCGACGATGATCCTATTCCTAATTCCAATCCAACTCCCGCATGGAAGAAAAAAAAAATAAACATTTTGAGGAATAAGAGACGTTTCTGGTATGGAAAAGCTAATTATTATTGTTCATTGAGAACTAGATTCTGACGTTTTGGCTCCGTTGAAAGCTATTTAAATAAGTAGGCCAAATACTTAGAAGAAATGAACGTATGACGTTTAATTTATGTATTTAAAATTATTTTTATTTTATGTGTATTTTTTTATGAATAATAATTTAAAATTAAATTAAATATAAAAAATAAACGTCATTAATTTATTATTATTCTCATATATAGTTAATAAAGTTTATTTTTAAATGGTCAGCCGTTAGGCTGTGGAAATATAACCTGCAAGAGAATAATTCTTGTGGAAATGTACAGCTATGAATATACACATATATATATACACCCACACATTCTCATTATACATGCAATGATTGAAAATGTAAAGCAAATTGCCAAATTAGTAGTTTTACAAATTGCTAGAAAGATCGGTGCCGATATTTATATAATCATGCGTAGCCCTCACGATGGCATGTCATTGATGTAGCCATTTTATTGGCTTAAATTGAATTGTCGACATAGGAAAATAATTCAAGAAAACTTTAATTATATTCAACTCAAATGAACTTTCTATTGCTTCACAGCTGTATGTGAACAAACTGAGTTGAATGGCACTGGTTTCAAAATAAAACTAGCATAATGGACGTTGTAATTATCCAGTATCAATATTATATTTGTTTATGTTTTTGGTACATCTAATAACGTTGATTTTGATTATCTTGAAATATCAAACTGTGTCAAGTTTAGTTTCGATAATGATTGTATCCCCAATAAATAACTTGATGTCAAACTTCTTGTCTCAAACCACCAGCTTATGCCAGATATGTATTAGACCCAACGAATACTATGATTACGAATTTGATATATATATATATATATATATATATTTCAACGGTTTAAAATTGCGCTTATAAATAGTGTTTTTCTTACCTTACCATAAACAATCAACATATATACCAAAAACAAAAAAGAAAAGAAAAACACAAGCTAATGTATATTACTCCCTTAATATTATGGTACGGTCAAGAAAAACATACTCTATTAGGAGGACATACTTTTGATGTTATAATTCAATTTTGACGTGATCTGATAGTTAAAACATTATATTATATCATATTAGTAAATATATATTTTCAACCCTTCAATTTGTCTCATAAAAATAGTTGATCACTTTTAGAAATTTTGAAATTTGTATCAAGCCTATGGAAGTTAATGCAAACAAAATCCGTGGTCTATTATTAAACATTGCCATTTTGCATGCAAGCTAGGTGGTGCACTAAATACATTTTTGTGCACATTCTGATATTATTAGTAAGACCTTTTATTCCATAACTGTTGTAGTGCATATTGTAGCACAGTATAAATGCATTGAGTAGAATTTTGTGCGCATTCAGATATTGACAAGATTTTTAGCACACAAGGGTTGCAATATGCATGTTGTCTATCCACATATATATATATATATATATATATTAATGTGGCAATATAGTAAAACTTCTTTTTATTTTTTTTTTCTTTCTCATGATGCAAATGTACCGTTGTCGCCCCACTTTTTCCAACTAAAAGTTAAGCTAAAACCAATTTTAAATGAGCATTCGTGCTTTATAAAGATCATAGGTGAATTATTAGGAAAATATAGAAAAAGAAAAGGCTAATTAATTAGATTAACTGATGATATTTTGCTTCAATCCAAAAATAATTGGTGATGTTTCTAAGAAAGTCGTGAGTGTTTTTTCTTTTTGGACACAAAAGTGATGGTTCACTTA
Source organism: Morus alba (assembly GCA_012066045.3). NCBI lineage: Eukaryota > Viridiplantae > Streptophyta > Magnoliopsida > Rosales > Moraceae > Morus > Morus alba. The sequence continues at coordinate 17,094,165 of CP050232.2, forward strand.
CATTCACTAAATCTTTCGTTGCCATTTTAGTCTCGAATTTTTTCAGTCACATACAAAATATGTTGAATCCTGGACTGAAAGCAAAATGTTATGTATATTTATAATCTAAATCCAGTCTAGAAAATTAATCGTTAAGAGTGCATGACATGATCTACACATGACTAATTACTCTTTTTTTTAAGAAATAAACGAAGGCTGAGGCAATTAACAGCAACCACATTTTTTAAAGATATAACTGAGAAATGTTCACATTGAGTCATAGTAGAGGAATGATATGGCTATTTTAGTAATATATATATATATATATACATATATTAAAGAAAATGTATCAAATAGCATATCTAATTTTCTGGTAAATATATGAGATATACATTTATCGTATTTTTGAGACCTGACTAGAGGGGAGAAGGAGATCATAGAGGTGGAAAGAAGAAGGTTTGGGGTGTTTTTGAGCTTTTATAATGTTGAAAATTTAATATATCAAATTATAGTATAATTTATCTATTTTAAAAAATTATACTATAATTTACTAAATATCTTATCAAATATGTTATTTCACTAGTGGTATATACTACTATTTTATAACGCAACTTTTACAGAAATCAAAGGATATTGGATGTAACTCAACCTAACAAAAACTGACTTGTTAAGGGAGGATTGCCCTCACCTTATTAAGTGGATCATGCCAATATCTCCAGTCAATATGGGATTCTAATAAGCCCCTCACGCACAGCGTGAACTATGTTAAACCGTTGTGAATAAGTTGATATTGGGGGACTCTTTATTATAAAACTGGACTTGCACTGATACTATTTTACAGAAATTAAAGGATATTAAGTCTAACTCAACCTGACAAAACCAGCTTATTAAGGGAGAATTGTCCTTACCTAATTAAGTTGATCATATTAATATCTCTAATGTGGGATTCTAATAACAAAAAATCTCATCATCATGAACACTGTATAAGACCTTCCACAGTGGTGTGAAATATACTGACCAAAATTATTGACTAATTTTTCCATGTAAAAAGGAAGACTTATTGACAAATTAGCAATTATTATACACGTTACATATAGTCATAATATAAAATATAACGCCTACTATAAAGCACAACGGCTATATACGCAACTATTCAAAAATGGCCATCCGTGAACCAATCACTTCACGACCAGTTCTATTTTCCACAGGGAATAAACATATCACATCGATAACAAACCATTTTTCCTTGAAAAATATATTAATTATAGATTAAAGTACTAAAATATTACTTTTTTTAATTTTTGCTTTTTTTTTTTCTTTTTCCAAGTAATATAATAAGACCAGAAACCAAACAGGCGCGTCAAAAGAAGGTTGGTGCGCGACTTAAACAGAGAGGGGCAATTAAGTAATTGCGTAGCAGACCCAGTGGATGCGGGAGAGGTCCGTTTGACGCGTACGGGGACGCGGTGCACCACACGAGCGTGGGGCCCGCGAGAGACCGCCGACGATCCAGCCGGATATGACGTGACGCGTGGGCCCCAAACGCACCGTTTTTGGGGCAATCGCTACGTGGTCGCTTTCGAGCATCTGAAAATCAGCGCGGGCTTTCTTGATGGGCCCTCCACTAACCATCCGATGATCTTTGATCAAGATTGGGTTGACGGTGATTATCAGAAAAGCAGCATCGGCTGTGATAAGGACGCGGTCCATTTTGCATGCTTTGCTCAATGCATCTGCGCGGGAACAACACAATTGACATTGCACTTCTTCGGTGGACCTAAATTTTATCTCCTTTTTTTTTTTTTTTTTTTTTTTTTTTTGCCTTCTTCTATCTTACTCTTCTAGATCTAAAAATTATCATTACTTATGCAATAATTATAAAATGACAACTGTTACATAGCCGTGTGGAGCTCAATTATTTTACTTTTTGTCATGTAATTTTTATTATGTTATTTTATTACGCGGTGATGGATTAATATGATAATAAATAATAATTCTGATGAATTATTTATGAGTGATTAAGGATAATTTTTGAAAATTCTGAAAAATGACACAAAAAAGGGTAAATAATGAAAAAAAATATTTGCAATGAAAAGACGAGTATACATGTGCAATAAGTTTTGGTGCGAATGACATTTTTTAATCATCAAAATATCCTAGATGTTATTGGAAATAGGTTTGTTGGCATGCAACAATCTTTCTTTGAGATACGAGACTCATGTAAAAGATTCATTAACACTATGATGTAGAATGACATTTCATAAACACAAGAAACTATCTCAGCTTTGACAAATAACTCTCAACTTTTCTCTTTAAGCTTAAATGCTTAACATTTGATGTAGATTCATAAAGATCATTGTTTTTTTGATCCAAAAAACAAAATAAAGATTAATTTTTTTCTTTCACAAACATTAAGACCTCCTGCGAAAAATTCTCAACAAATAAATGAAATTAATCAATCACCATAGAGTGAATAATGGCTCAATTTAAAGACGGTCCAATCGATCAAGGTAAAAGCAACATGCCGTATCTCAATTTTCATTTTGCATTCTACGCAATTGATTTATACCAAAAAAACTATTACTAGATAATCTAAAAAACAAAAACAAAACACGAAACCACGTAAAAATCGTAACCAAAACTCTAAAAGGAAAACAAAAGGCCACACAAATTCTTTTTTTATTAACCAAATAAAAGAGAGAATATGTAGCTCAAGACCACTATTTCTGACATTTCATCAAATGGTGTATTCATTTTCCCGGGAAACTTTAAATAAACAAAACCTAACAATGAGAAGATGGAAAAGAGAAAAGAAAATTAAAACCTTGTTGTTGAGCCATATTTAATCGAGATCAAAAGAGGGGCTAACGGCGACAGTGGTGGTGGTACAGAGGTAAGGATTGGGGACGACAGAGGAGAGAAAATCGCTCGATAGGTAGAAGGAGAGCAAAAGCAGCAACAAAATGAGAAGGAAAAAGCTGCATGAACAATCTAGAAGTGGAGAAGAGGAAAGGAAAAATTCAGAAAAGTACCAAAATTACCAAAAAATCCTGATCATGAAAACAATCAGAAAGGGAAGGAAATGGGCAAAATGGACATTGCACACACTAACATAATACTGAAAAGACACAAATAGCCCCGACCCAGGAAGGGAAAAAGAGAAGAGAACGAAGGGGCAAACCTGGCATTTCACAGTGGAAGGGCAAACTGGTATTTGTTAGTGAACAGTATGAAGAGTGTATTGTGAGTGTGTGAACAGTGCAAAACCCCTCTCCTTAAGTATATTTATAACTAGTTGGGAACTTGCGCGTTGCTGAGGGAAATACTGTTGCATTATACAGAAAGTTGGAGTTTTTTTTTTAGTACATGATTAGTTTCTATTTACATATATGGTCTATCTTCAGTTAGAACATCTAAACCACATCATACTGCCTCGATGAATTTTATCCAACAAAAATCTTGGAAGAAAATTAATTGACTGACCAGAAACAATGAAGTTCACGCAAACACGAAAATCATCAAATAGATTGGTTCAAGGCAACTCAAAAAAGAATAGCCATGTTTCTTCATCGAGCAGTAACACGCAAAAATTAAAAGATTAAATGTTTGGCAGCTATTTACTTTGTAAAATAAAAAATAAAAAACTATGTATTTTTCCTGAGTGAATGTAAAAGTTTTAATTCACATCCACTCAAGACATTTTACTCAACATGTTAAGATAAGCATGTTGATAGATATATACACACAATTAGGAAAAAAAATTAACAATTAGCTGACTAAAATAAAGAAAGTTTAATTGTAGAAATTGTATGTTATATTCTTAAATGTATTAACTCATTGTGAGTGTGTGAACAATGTATGAACATTGCAAAACCCCTCTCCTTTAGTATATTTATAACTAGTTGGGAACTCACGCGTTACCGAGAGAAATACTGTTGCATTATACAGAAAGTTGGAGTTTTTTTATAGTACATGATTAGTTTCTATTTACATATCTAGTCTATCTTTAGTTAGAACATCTAAACCATATCATAATGCCTCGATGAATTTTATCCAACAGAAATCTTGAAAGAAAATTAATTGCAATTAAGTGACTGACCAGAAACAATGAAGTTCACGCAAACATGAAAATCATCAAATAGATTGGTTCAAGGCAACTCAAAAAAGAATAGTCATGCTTCTTTACCGAGAAGCAACATGCAAAAACTAAAAGATTAACATGTTCTTTTACACATAAAACTCAAAAAAAGACAACTCAAGTTTCAACTTTATTCAAGTTCACGTTCTTTTAAGTTTTAACTTCACTCAATTTTACTCAGCTTTATTCAAGTTCTAACTTCAACTCAAGTTATAACTCAAATTCAACTCAAAAACTATACTCAAATTACACTCCAAAAGAACAATCCTTAAATGTTTGGCAACTATTTACTTTGTAAAATAAAAAATAAAAAAACTATGTATTTTCCCTGAGTGAATGCAAAAGTTTTAATTCACATCCACTCAAGACATTTTACTCAACCTGTTAAGATAAGCATGCTGATAGATATATAACATAATTAGGAAAAAAAATTAACAATTAGCTGACCAAAATAAAGAAATCTTTGACTGTAGAAATTGTATATTATATTCTTAAATGTAACAACTTGAGAATACTTAGAATGCATTAACTCATTAGCAACGAAAGTCACTTGCAATAAAAACACACCAGAGTCCAAACATCCCTAATATTAGCATCCATTATCAAATGCTTGAACACTATACGATCTAAGTAAATTTTTATAAAATTCCTTCTTTAGATAGAAAGGGAAATGTGTGTTTCAGAACTTGATTCTTAAAATGTAGCATATTCTAAAGGCATGCTTTAAATTTTCACTAAATGAACATGCAATAATGCAATAGTAGATTAGTAATATAACTTGAATGCTGATCATGATATTATAAAAATAGATTTCTCCCATTGGAGGAGATTAGTTAAAGAAAGAAAGCGGAACTAAACTTGAGCAGAAGTTTTGCCGAGTTTAATAATTCGAGTAGTCCGAAGAGGATCAACTCCAAGAGAACCAAGGGCATAGTTTGCATGAACCCAAGCAGGTCAAAATATGTCCAATAAAGGTATGTATATATATCACAGAGATACAAATGACACAGAGTCAATATCTCAGCAATATTTGCTAATGAAAAAGGAAAAAAAATAAGACACAGATTGTTAACATTTATTAGCAACAGAACAACAAAAAAGAATTTATATAAGTACTATATATTAGCAACATCCTTCAATAACATAACAAAACTAAAATAAAAAAAAAAAAAAAAAACAATAAAACTAACACACATTACTGTTGTAATTATTTTTTATGACATTGTTGTGCTTCCTACTTTTTCTATCAAACATTTAACCTAAAAAATATAATATATACAAAAATATAGCCAAATGGCCAAAAATTTACTTTTCCACACACATTGTTAATCTTTTTGCTTCTCCATTCTTACATGTGTTTCTGAGTTGAATCACTATTTTGTAGAGTATTATGAAAAAATCTCATCAACTTTGCTTTCTCTTTTACTAGAAATCTGCATGACACACAAAGTAAAAAACCATGTTAAGCCAAGAATAAGCTACAAAAAACTACAATAACCAAACCTTTTTGACTGTACATTCTAAATTACAGAAACTTCAACAGTTTTATTCAAAAAAAAAAAAAAAAAAAAAAAAAACCTAAACATTAGGCGCCAACAAACTCTCATGAACTGATTGAGAGAGGTTTAAGTACGTTAGATCATTTTTTTTGTCAACATTTGCATATATAACACTCACAGTTACCTCTCCTATATATATATATATATATATATATTTTTTTTTTTGAAAGTAACATTTCACCAGCTTAAATTTCAACTAGATGTGGTAAATCCCTGGCTAAGAGGGGCTTCCTCTTGAAACGACTAATTGCACGACTAAGCCGAAAAGATCTAGAAAATTAGAAAGCTGGGATCTTCAAGCATGTTTGAATCCTATCCTGCCTAAGCACTTGAGATGCATTAAAGATTCGTACTGGACAAGCTCTCGACTAGATCATCCTAACGAAGCGATTAAATGTGTCTTTTGGCCTTTAAAGTGATTAGTGCTCTGATTGAGCAAGACATGAATTATAAATGATGAGCGTAGCTTAAGATACGTTTAGAACTCATTTTAAAATGATATTATTATTTATATGAAAATAAAAATAAAAACGTTTTCAATCTCAAATATGAATTATTTTTAAAAATGTGTTTAGTAATTTTATCAAGATATTATTTTTAGTATAAAAAAAACTCATTAATGTCTCTGTCTCTTTCTCTCTGCTTGAGAGAGGAGAAAATGAAAACAAAAGATGAAAAACGACTAAAAGTCATTTTTCATTTCCCTCTCATTTTACACTAAATCAAAAAATTATTTTCATTTTCGTTTTTTGTCTTTATTGCGCCAAACGCCGTTTTGAAAATTTTTTTATTTTTTCTTTCTTGAAAAATGTAAAAAATAAAAACGAAATCAATTCCAAACACGACCTTAGTTTAGTTGATCTCTCACCAAACTATAAATAAATATGTGGGTGTCTCTTTATAAGGACTTGGCCCAATGGCTATCACCAGAAGTGCACTAAGCTCCGTTCATTTCACCGATTTGAGTTTAGAATTCAAGTTTTATTACAATAAAAAATTCTCAAAAACAATCACATCTAACTTTTTTATTACAGTAAAAAACTCTCACATAAAGTAATATCTCAACTCAAATTAAAAATTTAAATCAACGAACTAAATGAGCCCTAAATTAGTAAAAAAAAAAAAACATTCAAATTCTTTCTTTAACTTCAGACTTTATAAACTTGGATGGCTTGCTTACTTTTTTAACTTACCCCCTCTTTAAATGTATAACACTTCGAGCAAGCAAATGACGAGCAGATTGAGGAACCACAATGAATGAGACGACATAAGTTCCACAAGAATTTTTCTTTTAAAAAGACAATGGATTAGAGATAATTTTGATTTTTATTATCGTGTCTTAAAGCATTATAAAAGGAAAGAACAACTATCAAACAATATTACTCTTTAAAATATTACTTATAATCTTATCATTTTTGACAATAAAAAAAAAAGAATACTGTGTTAGAATATATTATAAAGTATTTTTTATATTGCTTACAAGGTGAACTAAATCATATAAAATTAAGAAAAAATTATAAATATTACGGTAAAAATTGTGTCTAAAGACTCACAAAATTCTGAAAAAAGAACGTGATGAAGACATTTAAAAAAAAAAAAAAAAAAAAAAAAAAAAAAAAAAAAAAAAACAGAATAAGACATTGAGAAGAAGTTATATACTGTTACATCACAGAGAGTACAGGGTAAGTTTTTAAACAACAAAGTGAAAAGAAAAGAAAAAAGAAAAAAGAAAAATAGAAGGGTGATTAGGTAATTTCACGAAACGTTACTGCAGTTCATTCACTCCAAGTGGTTTCTGATTTTGACAATGTCACAAAAGACCACACCTAAACCAAAACAAAACAAGGCCACAACTCTCTTTTTTTTTTTATTAAATTCGATTAAAGCTTCTGTCCTTAGTCCCTCTCTCTCTCTATCTGACTTTCTCTCTCTACCTCCTATTCTCATTTTCTCGTGAACTTTTCATAAATTTTCTCGTGAGATCAACCGATTCAATTTACAACTAGTAAAAAATATTTTCAGCAAAAGGAAAAAAAAAAAAAAACTAGTAAAAATATACTTGCCAAAACCATGTACAAATATTAGAGTTCAAATCTTTGTTCTAAACCCCTAATAAGATATTTTTTAACCCATCGTGCAATGCTAGTATGCTACATATATATATATATATATATATATATATATTTTAAGATAGTCATCTTACATAATAGTAATAAAGTCTAGTTCATTTCACCAATTCGAGTTTAAAATTTAAATTTTATTATAATTAAAAATTTTTAAAAATAATCACATTTAATTTTTTTATTACAGTAAAAAATTCTCACGTAAATTACATCTAAATTCGAATTAAAAACTTGAATATAAAATTTTAGCTAAAAAAAAAAAAAGGTTAACGGAAATAACTACCGGTTAAAGGCTGAGCCGGTTTCCTCGGTCAACTCACTCTTGCCGGAATTCCGCTTCCACCGACTGTCCTCCCCTAACAACTTCACCTTTTTTTTTTTGCTTTTAAAATAAAGAATAAAAATTTGTCGGAATTATTTTATTTTGGCTAATAAAGCTTTCTATGATTATGCAAATTGGCTAGTTTGTAGAGTTGAATGGGAATTGGATTCAAAAGTATAATAAAAAGCAAGGTATGAAAGAGGGAAAAAAAATAATAAAGAAAAAATAAATAAATAAAAGAAAAAAGAGAGAAAGAGAGAGAGAGAGAATCTGGTGGGCTTTGAGCTGTGATTTAGCTGTCCTTTCGACGTATAATTTTTCTCTCACACACTCACACATGACACATACATCTCCAAAATCCCTAGAAAAAACCCCTCCCTCTTCTCCACTCTCCACACACCATTTTCTCTCTCCTCCTCCCACTAAACCAGAATAGCCCCAAGAAACTCTCTCTCTCTCTCTCTCTCTCCCACACTTTCTCTCTCTATTTCTCTGCATTTCTTTTTTGCAAATTCCTTTCCTCAGATCTTAAACGTGGAAGAGCCACATTTCTGCTAGAGACCCATCTGGGGATATCAGAAGAATAAGGAAGGGTATTCAATCCAAGAGGGAAAAAAAGAAGAAAAAAAAAAAAGTGGCATTCAGAGCATCAGATGTCTCATGTGAGATGAAGAAGAAGACCCACTCAAACCCTTCTTCTTGTTTTCTCTTCAATCTCTCACCCCTCATTGTTTCCTTCTTTTTCTTGCAATTACTATTCTTTATCTCGTCCTCCTCCGTCGCCGCAGACCACGCCGCCACTGACTTCATCGGCCATGGCCGACTCACCAACGATGAGAAGCTCTACATCAAGCAGCGTCAGCTGCTTTACTACAGAGACGAGTTCGGCGACAGAGGAGAGAACGTCACCGTCGATCCTTCCCTGACCTTCGAGAACGACCGGATCAGAAGCGCCTACATCGCTCTACAAGCATGGAAGAAAGCCATTCTCTCCGATCCCAACAATCTCACCACTGACTGGGTCGGATCCAATGTCTGCAATTACACCGGAGTTTTCTGCGCTCCGGCGCTCGATAATCCCAAGATCCGTACCGTCGCCGGCATCGACCTCAACCACGGCGACATCGCCGGATACCTCCCGGAGGAGCTCGGTCTTCTGGTGGATCTCGCATTGTTCCACATTAATTCGAATCGGTTCTGCGGTACTGTCCCTCACAAGTTCAAGAAACTGAAGCTTCTCTTCGAGCTGGATCTGAGCAACAACCGGTTCGCCGGAAAGTTTCCCGAGGTCGTTCTTAAGCTTCCGACCTTGAAATTCTTGGATCTGAGGTTCAATGAGTTCGAAGGGACAGTCCCGAAGGAGCTTTTCGACAAGCCGTTGGACGCGATTTTCATCAACCATAACAGGTTCGTGTTTGACCTTCCTGATAACTTTGGGAATTCTCCGGTTTCGGTGATCGTCCTGGCGAATAACAAGTTCCATGGTTGTGTCCCGTCGAGCTTGGGCAACATGACGAACCTCAACGAGATTATCATGATGAACAATGGGTTCAAGTCCTGTCTCCCGCCGGAGATTGGGTCGTTGAAGAATTTGACGGTGTTCGATGTGAGCTTCAACCAGTTGTTGGGGCCGATTCCGGAGAGCTTCGGAGGGCTAGTGAGCATTGAGCAGCTCAATGTGGCGCACAATATGTTGTCGGGGAAGATTCCGGCGAGTATCTGCTCGTTGCCGAATCTGCAGAACTTCACGTTCTCGTACAACTTTTTCACCGGAGAGCCGCCGGCGTGTCTGCGATTGGAAGGATTCGATGACAGGAGGAACTGCCTGCCCAAGCGGCCGGCGCAGCGCTCCTCCGGGCAATGCAAGGCGTTCTTGTCTCACCCCGTGGATTGCGGTTCCTTCAAATGTAAACGCTTTGTTCCTTCTCTGCCTTCTCCTCCTCCGCCTTCGCCTCCGCCACCAGTTGTCATTCCCTTGTCACCACCACCACCGGTCTACTCTCCTCCGCCGCCACCTCCTCCACCAGTTCTCTCTCCTCCGCCACCTCCGCCTTCTCCTCCACCACCAGTTCTCTCTCCTCCGCCACCTCCACCTCCTCCACCACCAGTTTACTCACCTCCACCGCCACCGCCAGTTTACTCTCCACCACCACCACCACCACCATCTCCACCACCTCCATCTCCACCACCACCAGTTTACTCCCCGCCACCGCCACCACCCTCTCCACCACCACCATCTCCTCCGCCGCCAGTGTACTCCCCACCTCCGCCGCCACCATCACCAACTCCAACACCTCCCTACTGCGTCCGCTCTCCGCCACCTCCGCCACCAAATTCCCCACCGCCACCGCCTCCTTTGAGCTCTCCTCCACCTCCATCTCCTTACTACTACGGCTCACCACCACCGCCACCTCACTACTCACCGCCACCGCCACCTCACCACTCACCGCCACCGCCCCCACATTCACCTCCGCCGCCAATTTACCCATACTATTCACCACCACCTCCACCGCCAGTACATCACTCGCCACCACCTCCTGTCCACTCCCCACCGCCACCATCACCACCTCCTTGTATAGAACCACCACCGCCTCCTTCGCCTCCGCCGTGTGTAGAGTACTCACCACCACCACCACCACCACCCTCTCCGTCGCCACCACCTCCTACAGTTTACTTGCCGCCGCCATCACCATCGCCTCCACCTCCTCCAGTGTACCACTCTCCACCACCACCACCATCACCTTCGCCACCGCCACCGGTTCACTACAGTTCTCCGCCACCACCGGTCCACTATAGCTCTCCACCACCACCAGTTCATTACAATTCTCCGCCACCACCATCGCAATCTCCGCCGCCGCCACCGCTTCCTTGTGAGACCCCACCATCAGCATCACCACCACCTCCACCGATTGTTTATGAGAGCCCGCCACCTCCGGCTCCGGTGTATGAGGGGCCATTGCCACCAATCTACGGAGTATCATACGCGTCTCCTCCGCCACCACCCTTTTATTGATTCTTTTGAGAATTTTCATCCTCTAACCTTTGCTCTAAAGCACCCAACATGATTTATCCAAAAAGAAAAAAAAAAAAAAAAAAAAAAGTTGTTTAGGGACCAAAAGTTCTATAATTTTTTTTTTTTTTTCTTTTACTGCCTCTTCATGTGCTTCACCATTATCATTAAATCCTCTTTGTCTTTTGGCAATTCTCGTCGCCTCACCGGAGGAGGAAGAAGAATAAAGTAGTCTGAGATTGAGAAGGGTTTTCTGTTCCTGTGGATTATCAACAACAATACTGGTAATCATCATCATTTGTCTCTATGAGGATGTCTTATTCATTTGTAAAACAAGAAGAGAAGAGGGGAAGAAAAAGAAAAAAGAGAGAGGTAAGAGGAGAAAGGTCTCTCCCATATTTATTTGAATTGTTATGGATATTTGAGTTGTGAAAAATAAAAATGGCAGAGAAAAAAAAAAAGAGTTTTTAGGTTGCAGAGAATGTGTATGTATAGGCATCATGAATTTGGAGACCATAATATTCAGGGGCTACAAGGGATAGCAGCATTATCTTCATCACCTTCTGCTGCTGCTGTTACTTGTTTTGTGGGGTTTTTTATTTTTATTTTTATTTTTATTGTTATTATCTCTTCTATCTCATACTTTTGTTCCTTCTTTTGATTTCCCAATTTATAGTATAATCATGAACCATTTTTACTTGTATTGATTCCACATTTTTCCTTGTCACTCTTTTTTGTGAATACATTTATGTTTTGTGTATGTGAACATAGGGGGATTAGATCCTTGTGCTCTTCATTTGGGTTCTTGAAGATCTAATCATGATGAGCTCTCAAAATCGTTTAGAGAATTAAGCATTTCTGGTATTCCTTGTTGTGTACAAAACAGAGAATTCCATTGCTCTCAAACTCTTGTTAGTTTAACGTGTGACTTAAGACTTAATTAAAACTCTTTTTTTTTTTTTTTTTTGTTAATTTCAACATTAGGATTTAAATCGATTCTCTTTATTAGGAATCCATGTGCATTGATAGTTGTAGTTCTTGAGCTGAGCAAAACCCCTGATTCCTTGCACATTCGCCTACAATTTAGGATATGGCTTAAGAAAAAAAAAAGAAAACCTACTTGTGGCCAATGCTTAATTGGTAAAACAAAGAGAAGATGATGATTAATGATGCCTTTTTCTTTGTGTTGATTTTGTCAAGAGGGATTAGTCATTTTCTTCGAAGGGTCCTATAATTTCGGTTGAGGATGCACGTTCCAATTGGGATTTTTTGGCCATGACATTTGGCAAGCTATTGTCAATCTTTGACCCCACTTGGCTCTTTTTTTTTTTTTTTTAGTCCCTGAAAATAAACCCCACCTGAGTCTTGATGGGTGCTATTTTCAATTTCTGATCTATAAGAATTCTTTATTAGATTAATGTTATTTAGGGGTTGACACCATGTGCACATCTATCCTATCTCATAATGTTGGGTTTGAAATTTTTGAAATTCAATTTTAGGGACCTGTTTTTGTTTACTTCACGCTCTCACATTTCCGCCGTTGGAATTTGGCGTGTAATGTGATCTCTTTTACTCACTTTTGCCCGTGAAAAAGCCTCAAAAAGAGTTAAAACGCCAGATAGCGCGACTCATATTTTCATTTCTTTATTACTCCCCCCCATACGCGGTTGTTATTATCATGTCACGACATTTCTTCTCGACCGTTGTCATCATCCTTTTCCCTTTTTGTCATTGAAAAGAGTTTTCCAATAACACTCTTCTTTTCTGTCTTCCGCAATTAACGATCCTTCTCTCATATCTCACCTTCAATGTGTTTTCTTAATTCCCTCAGCTTCCACAACGTGAAGCGCAACTTTGAGTGATATTGTGGTTTTCTGATTAATCACTTTTGAAAGGTCCTTTCGGTGGGGCAGGGGACAAATATCAGGAAACAGATTTGATCACAACCAACGAGAGATCCAGCTAAATAATCCGTCGTTAAAACTTTGCCATCCAACTTTAAAGGACAAATTTTATGTTTGTGGAAAAAATATCCTACCGAAAACGGTCACATATTTATCAAATTTCATTAGATTATATTACGATTAAAATGTGACTTTAACGGTTTGTGTTCAAATAAATAATCCGACGTTAAAACTTTGTCATCTAATTTTAAAGAATAAATTTTTATTCCGTTTATTTTACTTATTTGAGTTTAGAATTTAAATTTTATTAAAATAAAAAATTTTAAAAAAAATCACATTTAATTTCAAAAACTTAAATTAACAAACTAAACAGGTCTTTATGTTGTGAAAAAAAGATCCTACCGAAAACGGTCACATGTTTATAAAATTTCACTAGATTATCAATATTGTTATTATGATTACGATGTGACTTTAACGGTTTAAAATTATGTTGTGTTCAAATAATTATTTCAAACTCTGTCACAAAATTCTTCTATTATTACACTCGCAGTTGTCGCCAATAATAAGCTTGCGATGCCAAACCGCTTTCTTCCCAACCAGCACCGACGACTCTTTCATTGCCCAAGTCGAAGTGAGGCTCATAATTCTCTACGCTTTAAAGCACCCCTGTTGGTTCACATGTGATGACCTTCGTAAACTATACTCACAATTCAGCAAAATGGAATTCTTGTGACGAGCCAAGAAAATGACTAGCCAAACACGTACTATGGTGTTTTTATTTTTATTTTTATTTTTTCCCCTTCTTCAAATGTCCTTTTCTGGCAGGGAATTGGTTTCTAAATCCGAATGCAGAGAAAAAAAACCAAAAAAAAAAAAACAAAAAACAAAAAAGAAGTACCATTTTCTTGGGAGGAATTTTCAACCCAATTTGCTCTCAGAATCTTCTTTCTTCCACACAGCATAAAAACATTTGGCGGAAAATAAATCCACTGCATCATAAGAAACAAAATTCAGATTCAAGCCAAAAGATAAAAAATATCATTATTCAAAAAAAAAAAAAAGAAAAATTTAGTGAAATCATATTTTTTGGTGAAATTTTTATTTTTATGTAATGTATCAATCTTCAAAATCAACTTTTAGCTTAACTATTAGAGAGATTTTTTACTGCGTTGGACGTACTAATAGAGTAAGTTTTTTTAATATTTAAATTTATGTATTTTTTTATTTTTACGTAATTTTATATAAATTTAATGAATAAAAAATTTAATCTACTAATATATTGGGATAATGAATAAGGTCTCTAACTGTTTTGTTTCTTATAATTATCTGTTTGTTACATGTCAATATATGTTTTCAAAATCTAAAATTTGCATCGTTTATTTCGTTGTCATCATTATTATTATTTTTTTAAAAACATAACTTCTAGAGAAAAAAAAAAAAATTGGAATACAATGCACCATCATAAATTATAATTTTCTTCTTTTGCAGTGACTGCAATTTTGGCTTCTATTTTTCCCGTCAATTCCAGCCTTAAATTATGCGGTTGAAGTTAATATTTGGCCGCCCAATTCCACAGGATACTTTTTTATTAAAGGGGAAAAAATAAAAATGAGACTCATGCAGCTTCATATTGTCGTTTTCTTATCTTAGTGTGAAAAAAAAAAAAAAAAAAAGATGCAAAAAGCTATCCCACCAAAAGAATTGATGTTAATGGAAGTAGGCCCTACTTAGATGACACTCCACATGGGCTTGTTAAGGCTTTTCACGTCATTTATGAGTAATCATAATTTTAATGGAACAAGTTGGTTGACTTGTTTTCATTACCTCAAATGTTAGACAACCATCATTTAATTAGGCCTCTATGCACAGGCTGTGATTAGGTCAAATATATTAATGCCAATTTTTTGCAAAAGTGATACAAAAATGATATTGAACCCATCACCACATGAGAAAAAACTTTGATTAAATGCCTTAAACTAATTGAGTCATTCTAACATTATGATTTTAAGTCTCATTTATTTTACCGATTCGAGTATTTAGTTTTAAGTTTTTACAGTAAGAAGTTCTCAGAAAATGTCACGTTTAATTTTTTCTGTTACAGTGAAAAGCTCTTAAAAAATATCACATCTCAGTTTAAATTAAAAACTCAAATTGTAAAGTGAACGAAGCCAATTAATCTCTTTCGCTATTTTCTCTTCTTTTTTTTTTTTTCCTGTGCCTTTGGGATATTCAATAAATTATTCCTACATACAAATATAAGCCTAGCAAGGAAAAAGTAAAAGAGACATGGAACCCACTTTGCCAAAAAATAATAATAATAATAATAATAATAAAAATTAAAAAAGTTATATATAATAGACATTTTTTTATTTAAAAAAAATATCCTTTTCCAATCCAAGATACATAACTTGAAGGAAACAAACGATTAAAAATTTTGCATATATACCTTTTGTATTTTATTTTTTCTTAGTTGACAAACTAATCAAGACAGCCGGCAATTCTAACAAATTCATGTGCAACTACGTAATCAAAGGCATATTTTCAGAACCCACCAAAAATCATCTCTTTGTTATAAGCTCTCACATAAAAATCACATCTTAATTCAAAACTCCTCTCAAATTATTTGCTACTTTGGCGTTACCAATCAACTATTACTCATTAAAACCAACATTTAACAAACTAAAAGTTCAATGTTGCAGGTCACATCTTGAACAAGTGTTCTTTTTTTTTGGGGTCAATAAATTAAATATGTTCATGACTCATTCACACTCCTAAATCATGCCCACGTTTACCAAAATTGCATGTCTTGTCCAAATATGCTAGGAGAACAATGTGCTATAAAATAAAAGGGCAATTTATTTATTTATTTTTTTTTTCAAAATTGGCTTTACTTTCTCTACAACTGGAGGATTCTCTTACTTCTCTCTCTCTCTCTCTCTTTTCCCATTAATAGGGCTCATATTTGTTGGTTTAACATTGATTTAGTTATATGTCAATTCTAGATTTGAGGTGTCGTTCTTGAGAAATGACTCACCCAATGGACTTTGGCACTAAATAGATTTCTAAGGCTTCGTTCATTTCATCGATTCAAATTTTTAATTTTAAATTTTTATAGTAAAAAACTCTCAAAAAATATCACATCTAACTTTTTTTTTGCTATAGTGAAAAACTCTCAGAAAATTTCACATTTCAACTCGAATTAAAAACTCGAATCTGCGAAGTGAACGAGAGCTACATCTCAGAGCCCATATTTTTGAGCAATATGTATTAATACCACTTCTTTAACTATCTGTTGGCAACTAAATTATCTTACAATTTTCATGCCTAGGACTCTGGAACCATTAAAACTGGTAATCTGCTTCTCATCTGACGCTCTTCATTTATCTGAAACAGAAATAGCATTGAAAGTTAGCAAAATGTGCAATTCGATGAGTCATTTTCCTTTTTATCATTTTTTACTCGGAAACTTTCATTTAACACAGAAATAAACAGAAAAAGTCATTCTTTAGCCTTTTTTTTTTTTGGTCAAGCCAAAATCTTTATAATTTAATGAAATTGTAGAATTTCAGTTGCTGAAGAAGTGGGGTTTGTTACGAACTTTGTTTAGCTTCCAAACTGGCATGTAATTATTTCTAGATCCATCTTATGCAGTTGGGCTGAAATCACTGCTTTGGAGGGTGTGTTGGGCTTCAAGTGCATCATTTGAGCAAATTGGCCCAAATAATCTGCTGCTCACGTGTTTACTTGCTAGCCATTTTCTTTTGGGCTGAAAACAGAACTCTACCAACTCATTTGCTGAAAGCCTGAAGCATTTCTCTTCCTTTTTTTTATTTTAAAAATGGTAGGAAATAAGACAATATGAAAAGTTTAAAAAAATATATAGGTTAATTTTTAATTATAGAAATTAATAGATCATAACTTATTAAGTTATGATTTATAATCAGATAAGTTATGAATAAACTTATCAAGTTATAGTTTATAGTAGATAAGTTATTGATAAAAACCGTGAATTATAGACAATAACTTGTTAAGTTATGGTTCATAACTAAATAAATTATTGACGAAAATAGTAATTTAACCAATTTATTAACTTACGTAAATTATTGGCTTATTAATTTCAATTCATCTCAAGTCTTGACATATTTCGTGACAATTCCCTTACTGGAAGAGTGAAAACAAAAACAGTTCTGCAGTGTAACATCTGGAAAAAAAAGAGATACCGACATTTTATTTTACCCTACAAAAACTTTGAAAACATGTAACATTCTTATGCGATAAGTAAATTCTTTGTTGCTATATATTTTCAAAATCATTGTTACGTAAAACAAATGTCATATTACGCATTTCACTTCTACATATTATTGTTACACGCACGATCAATCTTTAAACCTTTGCTTAAGTTCTTATATCTTATTTCTTTTAGTTAGTTAACAAACATAATCTTCCTTGTATTCAGTTTTGTTGTAGCCAGAATTTATAAAATAAGTCAGACGAAACTAGAACCGATTTAACATGATTCGAGTCCGTTTGGTTTATGAATTAAAATCATGTGATTAGAACAATTTTCAATTTACGTATATTTTTTATGAGAGAAAATACTGTAACAAATTACGAATCATGAAACGAATCTCTCTACTAAACATCACAGTCAATAACTCAATTAGAAATGTGTGCAACTTAGTTTCATAGTGACCTAACAAATTGGTGTCGTTAAATTGTACCAATAAATTACTAGTAAGTTATTTTATAGAATATAAGAAACAAGAATGATATTGAGGATAGAAATAATGCCATAGGAGATCGGGGAAAGAAAAAAAAGGGAAAGCAATAGTTATTAGTTAACAATATCTACCCTAATAATTAGCAAATGGCTTTCACGATAAAGTTAAACCATTGATTTAAGAGGACAAACGAGACTCCTTGATTGACGTTAATGGAGTACCATCAAACTTTCATTGAACAAAGGGGAACTCTCTAAAAAGAAACAGGAGGAAAGAAAAGAAAAGAAAACAGGTTTAATTGTAAGTTTTGGCCAATTTGATCACGTGATCCCAAAACATAAGCGGTTTTCTGGCATATATTTTGACACTGTATTTTTTTTTTTTTTTTTTTAAAATAAGAAATGTTAGTATAATTGTGCGTTTAATTAGTAAATTCATATCGTAATTTGAATCATAATTCATAATTTATTATAATATTTTTTTATAAAAATATATATAAATTAAAAATAATTTTAAATTTATGAATCAAAACGGTTAATTAATAAGAGTTAGAGAACGTGAAGTTAACATTTTACTTTTAATAAAGGTTTTGAAACTTTTAGACTGACATGCTTTGCGTACCAAACTAGTTTGTTACAGAAACTTGGAAAAAAACCGTCTTTAGTCAGAAAATAATTCAAAAGATTCCTTCTTTAATTTGACTCTTTCTCTCCATCTTTTAATTTTTCTATACTGCTGTTTTACCCTTTAAATTTTTTTTTTTAAAAAAAAAACAACAAATCGTTCTTTATTAGTTTGTCTTTTTGTTTGTATTATTATTATCATATGAGGGCTCTCTCTGCCAAATCTAAAAGGGAATTTTAAAGGACACGGCTGATTGCCACCACACAGAAAGTGTTCTTCTCTTGGTGTAAAAGCATCTGAAATAGTAATGCTACAAGCAAAATACAAGTTCAAAATTTGATATATTAATCTTGCAAGCATAATATCCTAGGCTTTTACGTTCCTCTTGGCGTAAACACATGCAGCACAAACTAAAAGAATGCTCAACAGAAAAATACCTAAATCAGTAGGTTATCAGAATGAGCATGAATCGGAGTGAAAATGATTTAGAGTGAATAATTAGAGTCAGAATAAGCTGTTTACTTAGTGATAATATTCGGAATCAGAGTCATTCTAATTCTCATTCATACGTTTACTTACCCCTAGAATCAGAATGAAAAAGTGTAAAAGTACTATATACTCTTTAAATCAATTTGATATTTTCAATTTAAAAAATATATTGTGTACTTATTATATTAAAATTAATCATAATTAAAATATTTAGTGTAATAATTGGGTACTAAAATAATAAATATAAATTGTACAATAATTTAAAATATAAAAATAAATTTAAATAAAATAAATATAAATAAAAAATAGTGTTAAAAATAAAATATTTATTAATTTATTAAAAATAAAAGTACATATTTATTATATTAAAGTTAACAATAATTATGCTAATATTATAATATTAGACAAACAAAATAATAAATATATGTTGCATTTATTATTTTTTGAATTTTATTTTTAATTGTGTATTTATAAGTAAAATAAGGGTATAATAATAAATTAATATTAATATTAGGAATTAGAGTCTCAATCCCAAGATGAGGCATAAGGTGTTAATCCTATTTCTCAATCTTAAATTTGAGTGGAGCCCACTAATCTTACTCCCATTTCAAGATAAAAAAGAACAAGTAAATATGATATTAACTCTCATTTTCCACTCCCATTTTTCAATCCATATAAGTAAACATGTCATAAGATTAATTATTACTTGTTATTCACTAATTCAACCTAATAAATATACTGCATTATAATCTGAGTATAAAAGGTATATATAATGAAAATTTATCCACAAATATATGTCACCCTGTTGTCATATAATCTATAGACGTGGCCTCCATATTTTATTACAATTTATCATTACTTTGAGTAAAAGGCATTTGAAGAGCATGCATTTTGCCTCCAATTTGGCTCACCCTATCATAGAAATGTTGTTTTTATTTTATTATTATTATTATTATTATTATTATTATTATTATTATTATTATTATTATTATTATTATTATTATTAGTCACATTTTAAGTCAAACGGTGAGCAGTATACTATATACAGCTGTTCTCCTCAATATTCTCACAGATTATACGTACATTAGAAATTGATTTCAAAAGATGAGATATAATATTACATACTTCTGCTTCGACAAACATCAATGAGACACATGATATAGCAAGTGCGTAGCACTATATATTAAGTCAATCACAGATTTAAAACCATAATTTAAAATTATTTTCAGTTTACATATATTTTTTTTAAAAAAAAAATACTGTAATGAATTACGAATTATAATTCGAATTATAATATAAATTTTCATACCAAACACTCTAAGTGGCTTGCTCCTAAATTGCCAATCACGTAGGTAAATAAAATGATTTAAAAGGAATGAAGAGTACAAATTTCTTTTGCTTAATTAACAGGGTGTCAATGAATTGGATGAGTCTAAAGGTAATTGCCTTAAATTATTAACCATTTTTTACTCAAATCCATGCATGGTCTCAACCGGCATTATGATTCTAAGCAAAAATGATTATTGTCTGTGGTTTAACCTAGCATGAGTTGTAAAAAAGATAATATGTCACCCGACACTATATAAAAAGGGGAAAATTGTGGAGATGAGACTAAAAAAAAAAAAAAAAAAAAAAAAAAGACACGATAAATTTTTTTTTTTTTTTTTTTTTTTAAATTTTTTCTTTTTCCAGATATTCCTACGCACTATATAAAAACGGTAGTGATCATAAGTGATGTGGTTATTCTTGTGGTTAGTTAATACAGCTGTTGTATCTCAACAGTTGAATATTAGTTTTAGATTTGTACAGTGAGATTCATTATTATTTCCATATGCAAAAATTTAAATTATGTGCTATTGCTTTCTAAGGCTCTGTTTACTTTACCGATTTGAGTTTAAAATTTGAGTTTTGTTACAGTAAAAAATTTTCAGAAACAGTGACATCTAATTTTTTATTATAATAAAAAACTCTCATATAAAATTAAATCTCAACTCAAATTATAAATTTAAATTAATGAAATGAACGGGCCATAAATATACGCAATTATCTGATTTTAATCTTGATATTCCGGTTTAGGGGTCTAGCAACCTTGGTTTTTGAAATACTTGGTTTTGACCATTCCACGTAATACAAGGATCACACTATTAGAGGTAGAGAACAAGTACATGAAAAAGTTTATTCGAAAAAGATAAACAAAAAATCTAGATTGGACGAAACAATTTTTTTATTAATGGAGATATCAAAACCTTGTATGTTATAAAAATGTTAGAATAGCTAAACTCTTCAAGGCCAATTATAATGAAAATAATTCAATTAACTATAAACAATATGATACAAACAAAACGTCTCTTCAGCTTAGAATATTCATATTCAATAATAACTATATATATACACACACACATTATCTTTTTTCTTATAAACAATTACACATAAAACGAGCTACACGGATAACTAGATTTCTAAAATAACTCCCAAGAAAATCTGATGGGATCTAAATTTCTGCAGGAAGAGTGGGAGAGTGCACACACGTGTAAATATACATATACACCAATATATATATATATATATATATATATACATACATACATACATATAAATGTGTGCGTATAAATATATAACCTCCAGAAAAATCTGTAGCAGAAGATATTAGGGAACCGAAAGATTTGTATCTGATTTTAAGCACATTTTTGGAGCTGTACCTATATATATATATATATATATATATATGTATATGAGATGATATATCCCGTACACCCATGCTTAGGGAAATCATAGCAAGTGTGAAGGAACGAGAAAAAAATAAAAAATGGCCCGCTATTATAATTAGAAGAGAAGAGTAGAAAAACACAATTATATATGTTTGAAAGCATGCACTGAAAGAATTCTGTTGGCGTGATTCTGAATCATCAATGAACCTCTCTCACTCTCTCCATGCAATCAATCCAAACACCAACCAAAACCCACCATCGCTTTTATAACGAACTGTACGACCCAGAAGTTACCAACCATTTATATACACACAATAAAAATGTAAATAAAAATAATTCTATGTTCTCTGTCTTTTTTCTTTTTTTTTTTTTTTTTTTTTTGTAATTATTTATGACTCATCTCTTTTTCAGTGTTGTATATAAGTCTTAATTATTGTGAAAAGTGCCGAGCATAATTAAGCATAATTAAGAAGAAGATAGAGGAGTTTAGAAGCAGAAAAATATTAAAAGTGAAAAAGAGTTTAGAACACTTTTACTTACTTATTTTAAGTTGTTGAATTTATAATATATATAGAAATTAATTTTAAAACAAAAAATGAAGATGTTGTAATTATTAAAAGTGAAAAAGTTCAACACATTAATAACCAATAAACAATTATATACAAGAAAAATTTCGCTAATATACTTGGTGCTAAATTTCACATCAATTCTACTATATGGCAACTTTGATATTAGACATCATTATATAGCTAGGAGAGTGTTTCTTTTTTTTTTTTTTTTTTTTTTTTCAAAAAAAGAAATCCAAAATCCACCATTAGATTTAGCATTGTACGACCACCATTAAGAGACCATGTGCACAACTTTGATACTCTTTCAAGAATAACTAGTGGAAATATTCTCTTGTCATCAAAGAGATTAATTGCCTTACAAAATGGCCGAATCTAAAGTTCAATGGCATCTGATAATGCAAGTGGACGAATAAAAGAGAGAAGGATATGATGCATATTGTATTGTGTGGATAACACCGATTCTAATTTTAACTCTTATATATTAATTACTGTGACATGTGAATAATTATTTTTACATTAGTGTGTATTTAAAATATTATCATGTCAATTAATGATAAGAGGTTGTATTACGGCTTATTTAACTCTCCATGTATGTATCATAACGATGTAAGTGGGTGAAATTGCAATGAAAAGGGGAGATCAGAAATTTAAGTGAAAAAACAAACGGTTAACAATACAAATAAAGGTTGGGGACCATAGTGCAAATAAGCTTTTTATTTATATTTTCATTAAAAAAAAAACCTCCTTGTTGAGCGTGCACATGCAGAAAACAGGTGATGGCTTAACTATAAAAGTGGAAGGAAAATGAGAAACAAGGACCTACGTGCTACAAAATAATAACATTGAGGCATGAATGCAATAGAAAACATTTATAGGAACCTAAGTGCATCACGAGTATAACGTTAGGAGATAAGGATTAGCTGTGAATGTATGTGCGTTATGTTGCTAGCACCCCACGTTACCCGTAAAATGGGAGTCACGATCACCATACGTGGTGTCTTATAAAAGTGGGTGGAATTGCAATGAAAACGGGATGTTGAGAATTTAAATGCAAGAAACAAAAGTTTAGGACCAATTTGCAACATAGATAAAAGGTTAGGGACTCTGTTCAAATGTTCTCTGTTCATTTTTATCAAAATGCCCTTCGTTAAGACGCAGTGCAAATAAAAAAGGTGATGTCCCTTCAATTAAAAAAAAAAAAAAGGTGATGGCTTAACTATAAAATTGAAAGGAAAATGGGAAAAAAGGAATAATGTGTTGCAAAAAAAAAAAAAAAAAAAAAAAAAAAAAAAAAAACACTCATGGCTATGGAAAGTCAAGTAAATTAATTTTCAGAAAAATTTTATTAGAGATAATTGATAAATATTTACTGCTATAGACTTCTCCAAAAAGAAATGAAAAAAAAAAAATTTTTTTCTTTTTGCTGAGAAAGAAATTAGAAAAAAAAAAACCTTGAAGGATACGAATTTAGGACTGTAACGGAAACAACAAGCTTACGGCGGGAAAAAGAAAGGGAAAGCATAAACACCAAAGCAAAACCTTGAGAAAGCAATCTCTCTCTCTCCTATTTCTCTCTCTCTCTCTTCTGTCTCTGCGTCTCTCTATTATCTGTTGGTGTATAAGAGCTAGAAAGGAGACACAAAACTCTCGTATAAACAGTAAAACATCTTCTCTCTTTCTTTCTATATAACATCACTTGGGAATATTTTTGGCAATAAGAAGATCAAAGAATATAAAGAACTAGGAATCTCTTGAAGCCTCTGATTATATATATATATATATATATTCATTCTTCATCTTAGGTGATCTCAAGAAGGCACTTTTATAATTCCTTCAAAGTCCAAAACCAAAAAAGAAGAAGAAGAAGAAGAAGAAGAAGAAGAAGAAGAAAAGATTCTCTCTTTAATTTATCAGTAAGTGTTTTTCAATTATTTTCTTTAAATTTCACCAAGTTTAAAGCTTTTGAGCAGTGTTATAGATTTCTCTCCCTAATTGAATTTCTGGGTAGATTTCTTTTGGTGAGTTTGCTTTTATTTTTTATTTTTATTTTTTTGGTAAATGTGGTGAGTTTGTTGCCAGAATTAGGGAGAATCTTTGCATTTCTTTGGATGAAGTAATAGGAAGGCATTGCTAGATTCTCCACAAGTAATGAAAAAAAAACGACGAGTCGTTTTGATGGGAATATTAAATTCATTTCACCCTTTTTGTGGCACTAGAGAAATGAACCCTCAAGCTGACCTTCTGATGTAGGCTTACTCTCCTTTAGTTTAGCTAAAACGTGAGATTTATCTAAACTTTCTCTCGCTTACTTACTGGGACATTTTCTCAGCAACCAAACAATTGGAATAGATTAAACAATTCCTCTACAGTTTCTTATTATTATGACAAAGAATCATGTTGCTTGCATATAATGGCTCCCCATTATATACAACTTTTTCTGCTCTCTCTCTCTATCCACGTTCAACGGGGAGCCAACCATAAATCCCTTCTTTAAAAAGTGGTAGAATTCGAAATACCAAAATTACCCATTCTCTACAAACAAACAATGACATTTAGCTCCGGAATTATTTCAAAACTCAGGGTCATAAATATGATCAGACCTTAAAGCTTAAAAAATGTTAAAAGAGTTCAGTATATGATATTCCGGGTATATGGAGAACACTTGAGCTTGAAGAAATTGCTGGAGCTTGCACGCATTCCAAGGCGCGCAACAAATCTGTGGAATTTGGTCATTTGGGTTTCTATTTGTCCATTTATTTAATTAAAAAAAAGTGTGCATGTGGGCCCAATCCAACCAAAAGTGCTTCAACTCAACTCGTCAAAAGATTCACACCTGAAAAAAAAAGGCTGAACTCTCTACTGGCGTGCAGGCTTATTATAGCTTCTTTCCTTGCAATGCATTTTAATCCTCAAAAACAGATCCAATAATATATCTTTAATTTTGGAAATTCAGATATACTCTCATAAATCATAATATACGGTGTTATTACTGTGGCATGTGCGTTTTTATTGGTTTTATATTATTGTTGTGATTTCATCTGAGATCATATATTTATATAACATATATTTTTTGTCCAGGTATATATATATATATATATATATATATATATATATATATATTGAAAAAGATGGGATTTTGGGCATAAACATGGAGAGATCGGTCCAAAGAAGAATGAAGAAGGTCCACCAACAAAGAAGCAATAATGTGGCAAAGCACATTTAGCAATGTTGGTGGGTCTCAAATGATTGGATTTGGAGAAGAGTATTTAATTTAAGGAATATTAATCTCTTTGGAAATATTACAGTTAAAAAAATGGAGAGCAGTAGAGAAAACAACAGCTATAATAATGATTATGAGAGACGAGTGATTTTCAAAGAAGATTCATGGTTTATGCAATGGTTTAGTCAATTCAGAAATGGGTCAAATCCTTGGATGGCTAGATATGTTTACGCTCTCATGTTCTTGGTGGCAAACTTGCTGGCATGGGCTGCAAGGGATTATGGCAGAAGTGCCCTCACTGAGATGGAAAGTAAGTTTTAATTACTTCTCTTTTTTTCTCATTCCCTTTTTTTTTTTTTGAATTATTGTGCCTTTTGGTTGGTTATTTTAAACTTTTGCATTTTCTGTTTTAACACATTTGTGTTGGTTTGTAAGTTTTAGGATCATGACCTGACTGAAATAATGTACATTCGTAGAAAAAGTTGAACTTGGTTGGGACAAAGAAAGCTCTGTTGATATTTCTATTATGCTTTTGCAATTTATTTAAAAATATAAAAATAAAAATAAATTAGAGAAACCCCAAATGTGGTAACAGAATCTGCATTTGAATTCAGGATTAAAGTGGTGTGAAGGTGGGAGAGACTGTTTGGGTGCTGAAGGCGTTTTGCGTGTGAGCTTGGGCTGCTTTGTATCCTTTTCAATAAGTTGAAATTGAAATCTAGTTATATATGTTCTATTTCATATTTCCCAGTTTTTCACACACAAATTTTATTTTTTTTTTTTTTTTTTTTATGGTGACATCTGCAATTTGCTCAAGTCAACCAACACTTGGTGGGCATGAACATGAAAACACAAAGAGACATATATTGTTCTTTTATCAACATTTTTATAATCTCTCAGATTTGATTTTACAGATGGTCATGTAAAATCTTGAAAAAGACTACATATGTTCATGGGAAGTGATGGTCAACACTTTGCTGATATACTATGAATCTAATATTAATAAGCCATACACTTATAATTGTACAATATTCAGTTTCTTTCCTTAATTGGATCAAAAAGTAAGCCTTAACATTCACCTTAGACATTCTATATCACTATGTTTTTAACAACAGTTGGTACATCAAAGTTGAATGGGCGCAGAAATACATGGCAATCTGGATGGTGGTCTGTTAAAATTGTCCTCTGGGTTGTTTTCACAATCATTCCCTTCTTACTTCCTTCTACCATTATTCAGCTCTATGGTTAGTCTTATCTTGATTTCTTTCTTTTTTACCAAAATAAATAAATAAAATAATATATCCCAATATGGTCCTTGATGTTGTTTATTCATTTATTTTTTGACAGGGCAGATTGCACACTTTGGTGCCGGGTATCATTTAATCCTGAGAGTGATAACTTTATTCATGTCTAAAACATTTTGCTTTTCAATCTTGCTTATCTTTGTTTAAGGATTTTTATTATTGGGTTTCAGGGTATTTCTCCTAATTCAGCTTATAAGCGTAATCAGTTTCATTACATGGCTTAATGATTGTTGTCAGTCAGACAAGAATGCAGAAAGATGGTAAGTAAGACATAGTTCAAACATCTAACTCGTTTTCTTTTTCTGTTCTCTTCTAAACATAATTGATTTGCATTGTAAGATTAAATTGGTGACAAATTTGTGATTTGCATTGTAAGGCTAAACCTCATTTTGTTATGTTGTCTTTTTGTTGCTAACTTAAGACAAGTTTATCTGTGATTGTTTTTCTATTTTTAATATGCTGAGTAATTTAGATTAACATTTTTACTGCAGCCAAATACACGTGATGTTACTTGCGACGGCTGCGTACGTCGTATGCATAGTGGGGATCATCATGATGTACATTTGGTATGCACCAGAACCATCTTGTCTCCTCAACATTTTCTTCATTACATGGACACTTGTGCTGCTCCAACTTATGACCAGCGTTTCTCTCCACCCGAAAGTAAGCTTTTAGCCACCACTCTCTGCCTTAAAATAATTCATTCTTGCTCTACTACAATTCGATATATAATTCGCGAATTTTCACCCATATTACAGGTGAATGCTGGCATCTTGGCTCCAGGACTCATGGGTCTCTATGTGGTATTCATCTGCTGGTGTGCCATTAGAAGGCATGATTTCTTATCTTTCCGACATTTTTTATTCAATGTTTTTGATAATTTACTTGGTATATCTACAAATAAATATGCACATGCCGTCGATATCTTCTTGCACCTCGGCCTCCTAATGAAAATTGGTTGCCCACAAACTCTGAGACTTGTAAATAAAGCATTTGTTGTTGTTGTTTTTGTTTTTGTTGTTGTTGTGTTGTTTTTTCTGCTCTTATATATGTTTCGTGCCTTTTGTGGGGATGGAGAGATAGTTTAAAAGTACAAGAATGTTGGACCATATTTCTGTGGCTCATTGCTGACTTCTTGACTCAAATCAAAGTCAAGAAAGTTAAGAACAACCCATGAGAGGATTTCTCACCTTTAACAACCTAAGAGATTTGCCTGCAACATTTCTTGGGCCAAGTTTTGTAAAATGCCACCATGTAAAGCTGAATCCCTTGAATACAAGATATATGCCTGTTTTTTTACACTATATTGAGCAGAGGAAAAAAAAAAGAAGGTTGTTGTAGAAAATATATTTCACCTTGTCATATTCTGTCACATCATATATGATTTATTACTTTGATGTTGCAGTGAACCAGCTGGGGAAAATTGCATCAGGAAGGCAACAGTTTCAACTAAAACAGATTGGCTTACCATCATAGTAATGTTTGATTTCGTTTAACTTATTTGAAGAATTCAAGTGCCTACAATTTTCTTTGTCATCGAAATAACGAGTTTTAGTTAGCTTCTGCAACTGGATCCTCCAAGATGATCCGATTTTTCTAGATGTTAAAAAGACTATAAACTATATTTCCTTTCTTTTTCTTCCTAAGATGACAATGACTCATTTTGTCGACAGAGCTTTATTATTGCCGTACTTGCAATCGTCATAGCAACGTTTTCAACAGGAATAGATTCTCAGTGTTTCCAGGTAATTTGTTCCGCCATCAGAATACTTCTTTTAACTTATTTATCAACATTTCAACCAAAACTAAACCTGAGAACATCTGCAGTTCAGGAAAGGCGAAACGCGATTAGAGGATGATGTTCCATATGGTTATGGCTTTTTCCATTTCGTTTTTGCGACCGGAGCTATGTATTTTGCCATGCTCTTGATTAGCTGGAATCCCCACCATACCATGAAAAGGTTAGTTCTTTTTGGTCCCTAAAATTGTTGCCACCAAAAACCTCATCCTTAAAAGTGATAAAGCAAACCCTTTTCAAACAATGTTCTGTTCATAACTTTTAGAATCATTCTGTCCAACTTTATGAATATCTTGCATTTAAAAAAAAAGGGTGAAATTATCACAAATTACCACAGATTTTTTGAC
The DNA here is from genome assembly GCA_012066045.3 of Morus alba. Lineage (NCBI taxonomy): Eukaryota > Viridiplantae > Streptophyta > Magnoliopsida > Rosales > Moraceae > Morus > Morus alba. The sequence goes on from CP050232.2 coordinate 17,122,980, forward strand.
CATTAAGAGATCGACGTGTTAGACCCTGTCAGTCTTTGTGTCGTAATCAGTAGGTTTTAGAGTTGACATGTGAATTTATGATTAACTAAAGTACGTCATGGTAATAATCACCGGTACTAATGAGTAGTATTGTTCAAACATCGTAGTCGAGAATCTGAGACGTACCTGAAATCTTAAGTCATTTCCAATTTCCAACAGATGGACAATTGATGTGGGGTGGACAAGCACTTGGGTCAGAATAGTGAACGAATGGCTTGCCGTCTGTGTATATTGTAAGAACCTCTTCCTTCGAAAACTACAAATATTGCCATCATCAAACTATAATGTTTTCATTTCTCGAATAACAAACGAGACTTAATTTTTTGTCTTTTCTGACAAATTATTAACTAAAAGAGAATTTGTTGTATTTTGTAGTATGGATGCTTGTGGCTCCTGTAATATGGAAGTGCAGACAAACAGCTGAATCCGTATAAAGCCCAAAGGAATAAAAACTTGTCTTACTTCTTTTTCTCCATTGCCTTGCTCATTTCTCTTCCACTTATGAATCCAACACAAATAATATAAAAGGAGTAGCAGAAAATGCAAGGACCAAAATGTGTTATGATACGACTCGGGGACAAGAGCAACTCCTGACTTGTAATACTATCAGAAAGAAGATCTCCAGGCTTCAGCTGGGCCGTGACAAAAAGAGTTAAAAGAACAAGATTTATACACAAAATTATACGGTACTTGGAAGATGAATGTCGTCATTTGTATACATCAGTGAGAGAGCACATATCTTAAGAGTACTAGACAGTCATTGAATTTTAAATGCTGATGATTAATGTATTTTTTTTTTCATTGAAAAGCTAAAGAAAAAGGGTTAGTTTCAAGGTTTGGTGTGAACATTCCACTGTTGGCTCGGTTACAATGATGATCAAAAATGTAATTTTGTCCTTAAAGTTGGATAATAACATTTCCATCATGGGGTCATCTGATCATTTTTTTTTTTTTTTTTTTTTTTAACAAAAAATTTGAAATAAACTTAATTGCTTAAATTCATTTGAAATTCTTCTAAATTATTTCAATATCAGGTTAATTTTGTGGAACTGTCCATTTCATTTGATTTGCTGACACAATTTTCAGTTGGGATGATAAACTAATATTAAGTTAAGCTTCTGGGATGAATTGATAAATTAACGGTTAATTTTTTTTCTAAAAGTTTTATAAGTTGTTACAAAGTGAACTAACAATAACACTTTTATTATACAAAAAAGAAAAAAAGAAAAAAAAACTTTCGCATAGAGAATTATTTCCATACGCTTGTGAGTCTTATGGCTGTCAACTTTAAGTCATCAATATTATAGACTTAATCGACCACTTTATGTTTCCTGAAAATTTTGGACAGAGCAACATTAGCAAATGGTCTCTGAAAATAGTTGACTTATGACAGTAATTTTCAAAATTTAGAGGCAAAAGACATAGAGTCTACCTGTACTTAAACTGTTAATTAACGCACACGCGTAAATAATAATCCATAAATAATAAATTATTAGATAACATATATCTTGATTATTAATAAAGAAAAAATAAAAATAATACTACAAAACACCAATAGTATTAAGCACCACTAATAAGAGGTTGATCCTACAATATGAGGCTCACTTTCTAAGTGGTGGTGTTTTATACCAGTGGTGTTCCTAAGTATGTTTTTCGAAATTAATATTGCAAGCTTCCAATGATAATGTGACGGTTCAGTACTAGATCTCCTATATATTTCCTTAACCTCCCAACGCTCAAAACACATAACAATCTCATCATAAGTTTCGAAGTCCGATTCATGGTAGAGTTGTTCCATATCTTTTTCACTTGGGGAGTCCTTTTTCTACGACACTGTTTTTAATAAGCTTCAGCGATTCAATAATATCGTCACATAACTGGTGGGGATCAGGAATGGTGTTCTCATCTACTGAGAGAACAACACTCATCTTGTTCATATAACTTTGCATGCTAACCATTAATTCCTGCAATTAACATATAATATACAATAGTTAACTGAATTAATTTAATAATTAGGTGCTAGGTGATTTAATTTGCAGTGAACGTTTAATATTTGTCACAAAATACGGCTAAATATTTGTAATTATAATGTATAGGGGTTTTTCTTTTTGTTTGTTTTTTGCTTCAAGATATATAGATTTGACATCACTAAAGTTGAGACGTTTATAGGACATATATTAAAGGATACATTTTATTTTTGCTTCCCGAACTTTGATCTGTTTGTCATTTTGTCCCCCGATTTTTAAAAATTAATCTGTGCACCCCCTAAACTTTAAAATGTTATTAACTTTGCCCTTTATGCTAACTTTATTAATGGATTTTATGATGTGTCAGTTAGTGCAGGTGTAGTTTGATGGATTATTTCATAAATGTCCATTGAAGTATGTACCTTATTTATAAATGTCACATAATCTATAAAAACATATCAAAATACCCATTAATCTACGTAGAACATAATAAAATAACAATTTTGTTGAAGCCATAAAAAATTAATTAGACATATTAAATTCTAATCAAATCAATGAAAGTGATTAAATATTTTAAAATAATAAAAATAAATATAAAAATACTTTACCTATGAAAAATTCAAAAATTAAATAAATCAACTTTTTTTTCAAAAATAAAATACCCAAAAGAAGGAGGAAAATTTTTGGAAAACCTACTGCCTCTTTGCAATATTTATTTAATTTTGAAAAAATTTCCCATTTCTTGTTTTGATTTTTGAAAATTTTGAAAAAAAAAAAATAGTTGATTTATTTAACTTTTGATTTTTTTGATTTTTTTTTTTTTTTTTGAAGTCAAGTGTTTTTATATTTATTATTTATGTTTTTTTTTAATATTTAATAACTATTTTTATTTAATTGGAATTTAAATTTTTTAATTAATTTTTATTATGTTTTCTATAGATAAGGAGATTTTTTGATATGTTTTTAATAGATCAGGGGATAATTTTAAATATGAATATGATACTTATTTAGGAGGCGTTTATGAAATAATTTATTAAACAAAATGGGCATAGTTAATAACACTTTAAAGTTCAAAGGTAGTAGACTAATTTTAAAGTTTAGGGGGCAAAGTTACAAAAGATTAAAGTTCGGGAGGCAAAAGTATCCAAAACTAAATAAAGGAATAATATTTGTGTAGTTTATCAACTTTATCGCTGAAAAATGACACAAAGCTGTAAGCTAGATCGTTGGTTATTAGGTTGCTGTAATGAAAGCAATAAATATTAGAAAAAGAAACATATTCAGGAAGTGAGAAAAAGAGATCTTTATTACTACTCACATTTGCTGGGCCGCCATAGGTAGTTGCAGCGACGTAAGCCAATGGATGACCGTAAAAACCAATTTCCTCGACTGGTCCAACTACATTGGAGAAGGCCAACGTCGTGCAGGTGAAAAGTCTTTGGAAAAGAGAGCTTGCTGGCTGTTATATATAAACAAATAATCCCTAATCATTCTATTAGCTTAGTATATGCATATAATATATATATATATATAGATGGAATAACGATTAAATACATCCCATATATACATGTAACTTGTATAAAATTCATAATTTTGAGATTGCTCCCCAACCTCTCTTCTTTTACTATTTAATATATACTTCAATACTATTTTATGTTATCAATGGTTTTCCAAGTATTGTCATTTATGCATCCGTCTTTGAACTGTACTATATAAACACTATTAGAAAGAAGGGAAAAATTAGAGTTTTGCCCTTTTTAATTAGAGACGATTGATATAACTATTTTCTCAAGATTTAAAGTCATCAAGAACATATTTTAACAACTGAAAAGGGTAAATTAGGCAGATAAAGGGCTAGTAGTTGTTTTGTTGTTATTTTGTTGCATGCATGTCGTTGTTTTGCTTAAAAAGGTCGAGAGTATAGACTTTGAAACAAATAATAGTCAGTTTTATCTTCACTCACTTGACATATTTCGTGTAAGTTGTAGTAAATAGTCAACTCAAAAAATGGAAACAAAAGTAGTAGTGTTCGGTGCGTACCTTGATGCCGAAAAACTTGAAAACGAATCCGGCGATGCCGGAACTGCAGAGGGCTTCAAAGAATATGCTTTTTCCGGTCACACATAGCTTTGGCTTCACGAATGTAGTCCAACGGATCGTCTCTTAAGCCAATGCTCAAAGGAAGGATGACATAACCAAGCAAATTTCCCCACTTTGCTTTTGTATTCTTCTCCATCATATCAGCTAAAGCCTTTTATATTATATCATATATATGTGTGTGTGTGTGTGTGTATATATATGTATATAAACATATGAAAATGTATATGAATTTAATTATATGAAATTAATTTAATCTGTAATCTAATCTGGAGAGTAAATTAATTACTGCCACATGAGAATTACCTGAATTCCTGGTGATGGCCTGATGTTGATAAACAAAATTGATCTTACGCGAATTTTCACAGGGAGATTATTTTTCTTCCCCGTAATTCCTTTCTCAATATTCTTGCTCTCAAAGCCTAGGGAAAACAATATTACAAGGAAATGCAAGCTGGCTTAGACTATTACATATTATTGGAAAAATATATTTTTCGAAAACTTTCTTTATATAATATGCTGCCTTTTGTTTTGGAAATCTTTCAAACTTACTCCTGAAATATTACTTGAAAAAGATAATTTATTATCTATCCAAGTTTTTTTTTTTTTTTTTTTTTTTAAAAAATATCACAGATAAAGTAAAAAAATTAAGAACAAATTGAGTCATCTGTAAAAAAATTGAAATCACCAGCTTACCATATCTTCTATTAAGATATCTAGATAAACCAGCTTGTGTGACTCCCAAAGCAACATCATTTATAGTCTGCAGGAGAAACATACATCTTTAATTAAGATAAATAATTAGCTTATTTTATTGTATGCAATTTATAAGGTGTCAAGTAGAAACAAAGCACACCCCATTTGTACATTAAGTTATATAAAAAAAATGGGGGCATAACATTTTTATGGCAAACTTTTGGAAGATATTAAAATTTATATATGGTGTACCGTGTTCATTGCATTCTTCACCAACTTGATATCATCCAAACTAAGCATCTTGAAAACTATGCGTCGCGGATTATTCTCACTAGTTCTTGTGATAGGACCTTTAATAGGGGTTTCGCTATCTTTGACAAGGACCAAAGCTGTCGCTATAAACATCAAAACATCAACAATGCTATTCCAAAACAACATAAAGTTCCACCAAAGCCCTAAGAAGAACTTTGAGAACATTCCATTGATATTGCAAATATTATTTTTCTGATGATTCTTAATCTTCATCTTCTTCTTTGGAAGTGTTGGCAAAGCCTCGGGGTCGGAGGTTTGGCGCATACAAGCGACTAAAAGCGACATGAGAGATATGCCGTCACCAAGAGAGTGATGAATCCTAAATATTCCCACACTTTTAGCCGTGGAAGTGTTGATATTGAGAATATGGAGGTCCCAAAGAGGCATCGACTTGTCTATGCTGGTTTTGGAAAGGTTAAGGATGTAGTCTTCAACAAATTTGTCTGTTGTCTCCACATTATAAATAGCTAGGTCCACCTTAGGAATTATAATGTGCTTGTCCAAATCCACATAATTTGTTTTGACCCATTTCATCTTTCCGCCACCTTGCTCATCCACAGCCTGTGAGTTGGTCTTGGAAATGAATTATCAAAAAATTTGTTTCCAACAAAACGAAAAAATAAATAAAAAAAGAGTCAAATTCATTTGAGGCCTCCGGATGACTTCTCTCTCTAAAGGTGATCGCTATAAAATCTATCAAGTGTCTCAAATTTAGTTGTTTAGTTATTTTCTATTTAATTTTTGAACGGAGTGTCAAAATATTAGTAGAGGGATTTGAGGAACGAATTTAGGAATTTTTTTTTTTTTTTTTTTTTTTTGCAGCAAATTATTCTTGTTTGGGTTCATTTTAAGATGAAATTATAAGATTGCCCGTCAGATATAAAAAAAAGGTGACAATTTTGGTAAAAAATTTAACAAATTTTGACTGAGGGACAAAGATGTTAAAGGCGCTCAGGTGTAAATTGAAACAATTATTGAATTAGGGACCAAATTCTGGAGAAGGAAGAAGTTTACAGACGTATAATGAATTTAACTCAGGAAAAAAAAAAAAGGGAAATAATCATACGTTTTGTAATTAAGTGTTAGAGACTACCAAAATAGGTAATATATAAAAAACGTATTTAAGTATTTTTGAAAAAAAAAAGTATTTAAGTAATCATGCTTTTGTCATATTTATGATGTTATTTTATGTCTAAAACTGAAAATTCAACATCTCATTGGAAAGTATAAGTGAAAGACATTATAAACATTACCAAACACTGGCCCGTCTAACGTTTTAAGATACATGATGGATGAGATTAGCTAACAACTAGTATCAAATATATTTAGGGGGCATTTGGTATGCAGGAATCAGTAGGAATCATATTCCCAGGAAAGTGATAGAGGGTAATATAATTTTTAGGAATAATACATTACTATGTTTGGTTCCATACATGAATTTTTTTTCAAATTCTCAGGAATATTATATTACTGTGTTTGGTTGTTCGCATGAAAGAAGATCAATAATAATAATAATAATAATAATAATAATAATAAAAATAATAATAATAATAATATAAAAATAATAATAATAATAATAATATTAATAATAATAATAATAATCATAATATTAATAATAATAATATTATTATTATTATTATTAAAATAATAATAATATTATTAATAATAATATTAATAATAGTAATAATAATAATGAATATAATAATAATAATAATAATAATAATAATAATAATAATAATAATAATAATAATAATAATAATAATAAGATTCTCATGATTTTGAGATTCCTGGGAATTTGAATAACACCATGTTGGGTGGTATTCAAATTATCTTAATATAAGGAAAAGTGAATCCCATGATAATCACTTTCTTGAGAATCTAAAAATTATAATTCGTGTACCAAATATAGTAATATTGCAAATTTTCATTCTCATCTTTAAGATTACTGTATACTAAACGCCCCTTAGAGAAAATTAGTGCGTCCCAATTAAGTTGACATGTATTAACTATATCCCACATCAAGCTCCTCGATAATAATATAAGAAAAGAAAATTAAATACAAGGTTTATATATCCAAAATTAAAACCGCCAAAGAGACATAAAAGGTAAAATAACCCTAGCACAAAAAAAAAAAAAAAAAAAAAAATTGAAATCAAAATCTCTGACAAAGGCTTGGCGGATCGATAGGATCGACTCCTTATAGAAGCAACCCTAGCTCATTAAAACCTACCATGGAAAAAATTCCGAGACAAAATAAACAAGAAAAGGCTTGCATGATCTAAGCTAGGCCACCATGAGAAATTTCGTCAATTACTTGAACTGATAATGCCTAAGCAAAGAGTGTAAAACCGAGCGTTAAGCATAATACATATTACTATTCAATATATGGGGATCATACATTACTAATATATGTATGTGTCTATATATATATATATATATATATATATATATATATATAATACATCAAATATTGAATGTTTTGTTTATTTGGCTTACCAACAAGCTAGAGAAGCGGGGATGCTTTAGTAAAGTACTAGGCAAATTGGCCTTCAAAACATCAAGGTCAATCTGGGTCTTGAATCCCATGATTGCTAAGATATGAACGTTCGTGTTTGGCTCGTTAAACAAACGTCCTGTGGGACTCAGTGGCTCTTCATCCTCATGATCTTCTCCCTCGATCTGAGGACCATGACCATGATCATGATCTTGATGATAATCTCCGTCATATTTTTCCCATGATCCTTTTTGAATTTTTATTTCAATTGGTCTCGGCGGACCAAATTGCTTTCTCATTCTGATCCCTTCCTCAGAGTTGCTTTCCATTATATAATATGTTACATATAATGTATTTCCAAACAACTATATCTATGTATATATTAATGTAACACACATATATATACTACTAGGAACTAGTTGGTAGTTAGGGTACGAAAGGCTGAGATCTAATATGCATTTATGTGTGTGTTACTGGTTGACTAATGCTATTGAATATATAAGTATTATCTTTTTCTCTTCCTACGTGGCCTTCAAGATGACCACGCATGCAATCAATATTACACATTAGGCAAGCCATATAAGGCGGATTTAAATCATATATTCAATTTTTAATATTTTAATCGGTGTCTAACTAATCATATTATGACACGTGATTTAAAAAATTTAATGAAAGGTTGAAGTTTTATAATGATTTGTGAAATTTATTCTCTTAATATTAGGAGTCCTTGAACTCTCTTCTCTGGGCTATTATGTTTCACTTTTGGATGTTCAACAAATAGTTATGTTAGTGTTGATATATCCCTAAATAAAAAGGGTGAAAAAGGACATAAGGTCATTTTTGTTGATTAAGCGGATAAGTTACAAATTTAGCTTTATTTGTAAATAGTACTAACGATTCAGGAACTACAAAAATAATTAAGGGACAACTGAGAAAATTCTAGGGATATTCGGGGCATGTTTGTGATTGTTGTTCTTTTAAAGAGAAATTTAGTGAATTCACTTTTTGAATGTATTATTTTAATATTTTTATCATTTATTTTTAATTAGTATTTTTTTAACTAATATAATAGTTTTAATTAAAGGATATTAATTAAAACTAAGAGATAAAAATTCAAGGCCTACTCATTATAAAGATATTTGTCTTCTTTTCTCATGACAAGACCCTTGTCTTCCAATGTTGTTATGCTGATATTCTAACCAGATGTCCTGCATAATATATCAGACTCCAACAAAATATTTAACCACACTTTAGCTATTAATTTAAGGAAGATTCTCTAGTATGTCTGGTATATCAGTTGGTCAGAGTTTTTTTAATTATAAAATTTACGTATTTTTTTTAATTTTTACGTGGTTTTATATAAATTTAACGAATAAAAAACCTAACAAATTGATATGTTAAAATATCAATTACGAAAGCCAAGAAATCCTAACTTCAACTTCCTTGTTTTCCGTACAGAATGATTGCGCTACACGATGTACTCTGTATTATTATGTAATAATAGTTACTGGTTTATATATATATATATATATATATATATATATATATATTACTAATTAGGTTGTTAAAGTGTGGCCATCAATCCTAATTAGGTTGTTATATTTTTATATATTATGTTTTAATTTTATTCTAAATCCATACTTTTAGTTTGTGATATTGTCAAATCTATACTTTTGAATTAAATTTAATATATAAATGAATATTTTAATTCAGTCAGTAATTAATTTTGATTTTTAAAATAACAAAACTATCCCTAATAAAAAAAAGAAAAAATAAAACTAAAACTTTCCAATATACAAAAATAAAAAATAAAAATGAAAAACACAAAAAAAAAAACCTCATTTTAATGGTATTTTACATATTTTTAAGGTCAAAATTAGAAGTTCATAGTAAATTTTGAAATCCTTTCAACCTTCATATCAGATTTTCTAAAAGACTGTAAATTTTTCTCCCAATGTGGACTTCCCAAAATGTTATACGTGAAAATCTAAGAAGTACAAACTGCCTATAAATGCTAGCATATATTAAGTAGCTTAAAAGTTTTAATTTAATTTTATCAAAAAGAAAAAGAAAAATAAAACCCCGCGCACAACAAAAGGTGCCCAATCTGCCTTAACATTGGTGAGCCATGGGTTAAGGCTTCTACGAACCGTTTGAAAATTACCAAACTGCCTTGCTCGTCGTTCCCCTGGACTATAATTTTTTTTTATAATAATTTCAGTCCCTATTCATTTCGCTAATTTGAATTTAGAATTTGAGTTTTGCTACAGTAAAAAGTTCTCACAAATAATCACATCTAACTTTTTTGCTACAGTAAAAAGCTCTCACATAAAATTACATCTCAACTCAAATTAAAAACTCGAATCAGCGAACTAAACGGACTCTCAATCTTTGAAATCTAGACTTCTAATACTGTTTCTACGTTTTAAACCACCCCTTCTACACCCAACTTTAATAGGCTTTTTAAAAATATTCTTAATTTTATTATGCTGTCATGCGTAAGATATAATAAAACGTCGTTTTCAATTATCGTTGTTTCTAGCTTTATGTCATTGATTTGTGTAGTTGTTGTCGTTTTCACATTGTATGTTCCTTTTAGGATTATTATAATTGGTGTTCTTAAATTTTAGAATCATTTCTAGTTTATTCTTTAACTTTAAAAACTCTCACTTTACACTCTGAATTTTAAATTATTCTCACTTAATCCTTTCTATTATGGTTTTTGTTAAAAACGAGTACAAAAAAGAGAATAATACAGTTACGTAGTCTTTTTGTTTAAATTTATGTTAAAAATAAACAAATAAAAATCATATAATCACACGTAACTCTCTTTTTTTCGGTCTGATTTTAACAAAATTTCTTATAAAAAGGCTTAAATGAGATAAATTCAAAATTCAAGAAGTAAAGCGAAAGTTTTAAAAGTTTGAGAGAATGACTTCAAAATTCAGGGCACCAGGTCCTTTTATTTAGTGTGTCCTTTAAAGTTCATGGCAGTTTCACTTTATATGTCGTTTTTTTATGTTGATGTTCTTTTCTGTGTCCCTATGTTGTACGTAGTTCTTTGTTGTCGTTTTTATGTTAGATGTTGTTTTCTTGCAGTTATCGTTTCTACGTTTTGCCTTTTACCTCGTATGCTGTTTCCAGGTTATGTGTCCGTTCATATTTTGTCGTTCCGTTTATTATTATTCAGTTTCGGTTCTTGACCTCTATGCCAGTTTGTACTCTGTAGTGTCTTCCTATTATTTTGTTTTCTTATATTTTTTTTTTCAGCTTTTCACCAATCAACGTCGTTTACAAGAGTCGTCGACTCGTCATCTTTGCATTTTTTCTGTCGTTTTTCTTGTAAAAATCCCGTTATATGCCGCTTTTATGTTCTCGTTTTTAAGCTTTCATTTATGTTGTTTTCTCAGTTCTTTTCGTGCTCCCATTATCTGTCGTTTTCCCAGTTCTTTTCGTGTCTTCATTGAAGGTTGAACCAACAGAACAACACATAAATCACAATTATGTAAACAACACATTTAGTGGAGTTGATTACGTAAACAAATCGCACGAAACCTTTATTTTACAGTATGAAGCTATCACTGCATTTATTTTTTCCTCATTAGATACGTAAAATAAGATTGTGAATACTCTCAGCAGCTGCATAAGACGAAAGTTGAAGATAATTTAATTTATATATATTGTCAAATAACTTCACACTCAACTAGCCTCCAGTGTAGCCTTCCGAAACGATTTCGAGAAAAAGAATTGACCTTCGAAATTAGTGGCATAAAAAGCTTTCTTAACTTGAAAACAAACGTATGCTGGACTAGAGCATCAATTGCAGCAATCAAAGATGTCTCGCAAAAAGAGAGATCTCAAATCAAGAATGTAAAAAGAATATGAAGTAAACACTTCAAAAAGCCATTTTTCTAGCATACAAATTGCGTTCCACTGTAACAATGCGTAATGGGGAAAGATGTTGAAAAATCATACAACAACCCAGAAAAAGAAGGGACAGACTAGAGGGGCAGCAAACAAACACACACATCACCCAGTTATAGGCTAAAAGAATATCAAGAGCAACAACATAGCTGCATCAAATAAAAAATAATACTAACCTATGTCCCCTTTGAAGCTATTGTCCTTTCGTTTCATTTAAGCTATATACTCTCTCTCTCTCTCTCTCTCTCTCTCTCTCTCTCTCTCTCTCTCTCTCTCTTCTTTTCTTACAACATCAAACAAATTTTACATGGCTAATGCAGACCTTATGACTCTTTTACACCGTGGACAGTTCAAATTTGTCAGCAGGCTGGATCATGCGACTTAGAAACTACAATGTAGAGAACCAAAACTACAGCCTGGAATTACAGAGGCAGCAGCAAGATGGTGCTTACCCTAAAAGGAATTAAAGAGCTTCGTTCTTTGCTTTTATCCAAATGGGTTCCCTCCGGAAGGAAAAGGAGTTGGGGTAGTTGGTGCCGAGAATCTACCACCCAACTGCTGATTGGTATTTACGGAGCCAAAAGCTGCACCCTCAGCAACACCTCCTCCAACTCCTTGATGTCTGCAAGTGGCCAAAATAGGAATGTCATCACTACTTTCAAAATAGTATAAATAACTCCAGCAGAACGTTTGTCAGTCTCAAATGAAAAAATTGATACAAGAAATGTGTGTGTGTTAGATAGAGAGAGAGAGATCCACCAATCTCTTGTATGATGTAATGAAAAATGGAACCTCCCTAGTATTTGAATTAAAAGATAACTAGAAAATTTTATCAGGCACTCGGATATAGAAATAACTCTTAATGAAATTTCCAATCCTAGATGTATAATGTGCATTATACCAATCACCAACAACATAAAGTCTCTAATTATTATATTTTACTGCTCTCACACCCAAACTAGCAAAGTTCAAACTTCAAGGCCAGCCAGCCAAAAGCATTCAGACTACAATAAACAAGAGTTGAATTTGGTTTCTTACCCATGGCAATCTCAAAGATAACTTTAACGGAACCCACCCACCCCCTCGGTGTTTTCTTGATGCACTACTTATTCATTGGCCATCTAGTTTCCAAATGTTTTCCCTTCATCCAAAAGAAACAAGTAGTCACAAGAGCACTTACCCGAAAGCTGGCATGTTACCCGGAACTTGTTGCCCTATGTAGGCCCCTGAGATTTCAAACCGGAATTCAGCACAAAGAGAAGGAAAGAAAAATGTATATACATATGTACATATTTGTGCATATATTACAGAAAAATGAGGAGAAGGATAAGGGAGCTATGATGGGATTTTATATTTTCACAAAAACAAAAAGGGATAGGATAATTTACTCGGTGGCATTGCTGATCCATAAGGAGCATGGGGAGGCAAAACTGATGTATATGCTGACGACTGGGGCATCCATGCAGATGATGGAGCACCAAGGCTAGAAGTACGCATTAAACCTGATGGTGGCATGCTCGATGGAGGCATGCCTACAGGAGGAATGATTGATGGTGGCATGCCTGACGGAGGCAAGCCAGATGGATTCAGCACATTTGGTAGAGCACTTTGCAAGGGCACCATGGATGGAAACTGCACCATAAGAAGCACGCATCAAAAGATGAAAACAATACAATCAGTTCATGAGCTATTGTAGAACATGCAGAATCCAGAAGCATACTCAGATCAAGAAGGGTACAAGTATTTAAAAAAATAAATAAAAGAAAACACATACTGCTGGGACTTGTACTGGAGGATCACTACTCAGATCAAATGGGTTTATTGACTTCGATGATTGCTGATAAGTGGGAATGGGCTGTAAAAAGAGCACAGATTCGAATTCTGTTAATCTCCCCTAAGGTTAACAAAGTCATTCAGTGAAATTGAACAATGCGATCAACTTTATTGATTGTGACGATACCATTGCGGGATTGTACTGCATTGGATACCCCATACCACCAGGTGGACCAGTTTGCCACCCAGGAACTGGTGCACGATAGGCCGAATAACTCAAGGTAAAAAGGTCCTGCAGGTGGTAAATGATTTATCACACATTCTCATGCAGAAGAAGATTTACAAATATTTCAATCATATCCAATTTCACTGGATAGTACCTCGGGCAGTTCGTTTCTTCCACTCAATTTTACATCTGAAGCAGGAGGTTGCGATGTAATGACAGAATTAAACTCGTGCGCAGGTTTTGGAAAAGCTGAGGGTGCCTGGGCCATTGAAGTACTCGGAAACCCTTGTGCATTAGGGGCAGGTGCTAAATTCCATGGCTGACAATAATTCATGAATTTATATTTATTAAGGAATGAGAATACTGCATTACTTCAAAATACAATAACAAAATTGACAGACCAAACCAAAAGCTCCACCTGATTGCTTGAAGGTCCGGTAACAGATTGTATAAATTGTTGAGCAGTTGACTGATTACCAGCAGCAGGGAATAAAGAAGGTTGTTGCTGTTGTTGCTGCTGCTGCTGCTGCTGTTGCTGCACAGTTGGCCAATGTGTAGCACCAGAAACATTGACAAGGGTATTACCACCATTAACTGGCAATGGTGGTGCCAATCCTGGGGCAACCGCTGACACACCATCCAGGGGAAATGTTGATAAGTTGTTAACTGAAGCAATTGCAGGAGCATTAGTAGCGGAAAACATTAGTTTCCCAACAGTACAAAATGAGTCATCACTAAGCAGCAACACAAACATCTTACCCGTAGTTGTTACAGTAGCCACATTGCCTGATGATCCAGAAACAGGAGCAGAGGCAGGATTCGAAACTGTCAATTGTGCTAGTACAGATTCCAATGGGTTCGCATTAGGAGCTTGAGACACTTTTACAGGGGGGAATGCATCAAATGAGGCCCAGTTACTGTCATTTGTTGAATTTGCTGGTTGTGGAGTGGAATGAGCTACGGTAGATTGTTGAGGAGGTGTTGCAGCAACAACAGGAGGCTCAGGATCAGCATCAAAGTCTATTAAACTTCCAGTAGCCTCCAATTTAACTTCCACTGGGTTCCCATTGGCAGATCCCAAGCTACTAGAGGATGCAGTCCTCTGCAATTAAAAGCAGTTATCAAAAATTAACACATATTGACTTGTAATTGGAAAAGATAATAGAAGGCCTATACAAAGTCAGTAGTGTAACAAAGGCTAAGTAACAGAACTAGTAAGTTTATAACATTGGAAAGCATGCAAAGCTTTATGACCGAAAGATTATCTAAGTCAAGAAGGGAACAAAATAAAGAAAGAGCTTCTCAAATGAATAAGTAAAGAACAGCAGGGAAAAAAACTAGGTCCTAGAAAGACTAAATTATATGATTAACCAACATAGAAAAGCCCACGCTTAGTTCCATCCTACAGTTTAGGAAAAAGGAACCTATTTTTTGTTTTGTTTTGTTTTGTTTTTCACCCCTCATTCCTAACAAATGGAGTATCAAATACACCTTTAAACATAAACGATATATGGAAGTGATCATTACTAAGGTATCAAATTACAATCACAGAGAAAAGGAATTCGTGCTTGTTGAATCAGGTATGTCCAGATAAATAACATAAAAGCTTTAAATTAAAAGATGTCCCACCTGCGTATGTGCAGAGGCGTCAACAATCCTGGCAGCAGGTTTTGGAGGCTCACTAATACGAAGAGGTATTGTGTTCTCCCCTAAAATTTCCCTAACAGGCCTCACTACAGGGGAGCTGGATGAATCTGGGTCTTTTGGCCGTTCAGGGGACCTCCCTTCCAGCTTCAAATCTCCATCAGACATTCTACGTTCTTCAAATCTCCTTCCATTCCCAAACCTATCCTCTCGGCGCCAATCATTGACAATCTCAGGGCGGGCAGGACTTCTTCTATAATCACTATACTGCCGGCTTTCTTGGTCATATCCAGGGCTTCTTCCTCCATCATAACTCCTTCCTCCAGGACTAGATTTTTCACTATAACGACGTTCATTGTCCTCATATGGTGGGCTTCTAGACCCTCCTTGATATGAATCTGTTCTCCTGTTTTCATATAATTCTTCACCCTGTACAAGAGAAGAATGCTTCAACTTAAACCCAAAAGAATCCTCTCATAACACAAACTGTAATCATAAAATAGACCCATGCATTCATTTTTAGTAATATAGTATATATGCTGCTCTATCGTGTGTAGAAGAAACTAAAATTGAGGGAAAGAATCAGGTTACCATCTTTGCCCTAGGGGGCTTGTCATGGTTCTTCTCACCGCTAAATCTTCTATCCACATAAACATGCTTGATAAAATCTCGAAGTCTTTCGACGTTACTGGCAGCAAAGACATCAAATCAGAATGCAAGGCATACACAACAAAACAAAAATGTGATCAAGCAGTAAACACCTGCTGTCCGGGAAAGAATTCCGCTGTGGATCCCACTCTTTCAGGTAAACTTCCTTTGCACGCTGAGAATGAGAAACAGAGATAAGCCCTAAGTAATAAATGATTAGGAAAAAAAAAAATGAAAGCTGGGCGAAAAACCAGCAGATAGGAGGGAAACATGCATTACCTTGTTTCCCCCTTCTTGAAGAGCGCTAACTTCTTGTGAAGTAAATTTAGCCATTGATATTGACTTCACTCGGTGAGTGAACTCCCGGCTGAAAATATTTTCAGATAAATAGTAAAGTGAATGCAAATAACATTAAGTAGACCAAAGTTTTTTACAAATCCCCTCTTTGTACACCTATAATAGAAAAAGCAAACTTTAAGGTTATACACAGCAAAGCAGAAGACTTACTGTATTCCACTGCATGTTGTGCAAACAAACGTCCAGAAATTTGTGCAAACATATTGTGGTCCCTGCTTGAAAAGAAGTAAGAAATTACGTGATGGACCACAAATTGAAACTGATTAAGGAATATATAAGATCATATGCTCAATCACTGGAATTGCTATATTAATAGTAATATCAATCTGTTAAGTAATTAGTGAACAACATAACTGTTATAACCAAAACAAGCAACAGTCTGCAGAAAATTCTGATAGCAGCTCTTTTAGTAGGTTGTCACATCCTTAGTTTCCTTAAGAAACTAGCAGTAACTACAATAGTCTCTATTCTACGATTCCATCAAGATCCATATTCTAGCTCAGGGACCATTCAACATAATCCTTCTCATTAGTGCAGACTAAGTTTTTATAGCATTATTTTAAGACTTATTTGATATCGCCTATTATTATTTGCCTTTGCCTTTGGTCAAATGAACAAGATTTCCAATGATCTACGACAGTCGAAATAAATTTGATTCAAGAGGACCTTTATTAACCAAAAGATTCTTAATAACTGGATTGTCAAATACCAACAACCATCTTGAAGAAATCAGTTTCTCAAACAATTAAAAGCTGTTATTGGATTCCACTTCACTCAATAGAACCCAGAAAAAGCTATATTAAGTCCTTGCCAACGGAGGTTATATAGATTTGAGATTATAGGACCCAGTGTAAGACTTTGACCCATCAATGCCTCAAAGTTCAAAGAAAAATAAAGTGGCCTGGCCTCGGTTCTTTCTATGGCTAATAGACATAAGACATCATACATTATATCATGTTATCTAATTTCAATCAATCCATAGTTAGCGACAAACAAAACATATATCAACATTACGGCTCTATGATATTGAAATGATGCCATATCAAAGTTGACAAGAAAAACGTGAAAATTAGCGTACCAAACTGTTACAGTTAATGCATCTTCGATTCTCTTGAAGTTTAAGCAGACCACGAATAATTCTTTCATTCTTCTCATCTTCCTTTACTCGATTCGCCATTCCCACTGTCCATTTCAAATTAAAGCAGAGTTATGCACAGAAAACACTGATCAGGACGCCAAACATGAAACTATCACTTAATCCTTTTTCCCCGAATAATTGACACCATCAGAATTTCTTCGAACTTGAAAAAATAATTCATCAAAAATTCGAATTCTCAACTCACGCCACTCAAATTCCTATCTTTACATCGAAGAATTACCCTAAACTAATCCATAGTCTCATTAAGCTCGCAAATATTAAGGCTTTAATCAATCGGAATGTCGAATCAAAACACTAGAATTTCAATTCCTCTTTTCTCTCCTCCGCTTACATTTCCGCAACACAAAGAAAATACAAATTCAACTCCGTAATACAACGGATCCGCGAAAATCAGAGGAGCAAAAGGAAATTCTGAAAAGAAAGTAACGGAATCGATCGCGAACTGTTTGGAACCCTGGAAAATGGGCGAGAAAATGAAGGCAAAATCAGTAACAGACCTGGATTCTACTGCAGACGAAGACGACGCTGGTCTACCTCTGCAGCCTTCTGTAGCTGACGACTTTGACAAGAAGATCCACCACCTCACGCGCTTCGCGTGTTCTAGAGAGAGAGAGAAGAGAGAGAAAGAGCTGCAGATCTTTAAGGGGCTGATAACTATGGTCTCTTTGTACAGCTCAGAGCTTAACCAAAGTCTGCTTTTTCCTAAGATGTAGAGAGAGAAAGGAAATAGAGAAGAGAGAGAGAGAGAGAAAGAGTTGGTTCGGACTAAGGATTTGTTAGGCTGTGCTCGGACACAGGCGACCGTATCCTGTTCCCGCGGAAATGCCGGTTCCTGTTTTGACGGTACCGGTCTAATTGGTCAAAAGCTCATGATGACGGTCAATGGTCGTACTAGGCGACTGTTTAGCAGTTAATCACCCTCTATTTATGTGTTTAATTACGAATCAACCAATGGATTTGGGCATCAAGTTTCTTTTTCTATTCACAAGTATCCCTAATTGACACTATTGGACTGGATTTTAAAATTTTTTTTTTTTTTTTTTAGGTTCTGTTCACTTTATTAATTTAAGTTTAAAATTTAAATTTTATTATAGTAAAAAATTTTTAAAAATAATTATGTTTAATTTTTTTACTACAGTAAAAAATTCTCACATAAAATTACATATTAACTCAAATTATAAATTCAAATTAACGAAGCAAATCAGCCCTTAATTTAAGCTCCGGTTGAGTTAATTTTTTTTATTTAGGTATATTCGTTTCGCAACTCAAATTATATTAGAAAAAAATATTTTAATAAAAAAATTAAACCAAAAGAGAAAAGTGGATCAATTGTCTCTTTTTTTTTTTTTTTTTTGGAGAACTTATTGGTAGCACTCTTTTTGAACTATCATATTTATATCAAAAAAAATTTTATTTAAATTTTTACGAGATTTCATTTTCATTAGATTTGTAATGAAACTTAATCGACAATCGGCCTACGTATGAATTGTGTTTTGTAAATTGTCCTCGCTGTGTTGGTTGGTTTAAAGGTCTTTAAAAACACCCTTGCCTGAAAAGTCATACAGAATCAAACAGACAATACTTGCTGTATACAATTGTCATGCCGACAAATGCATGTTGGCGAATTGTCCTAAACCACAATTTTACGGGGAAAAAAAAAAATGACAAATGAATTTTCAAAGTTTGAGAAATTGCCATATTGTATAAAAGATATACGCACATATATATGCATATATACCATCGTTGTCGCAAAACTTGTGTACTAATCCAAACCATATTTCATAAGAAAATAATGATAATGTGGAAAAATTTACAAAGGGTATCACTTAAATTTTGACTAGATAATAGTACGTGGGGTTAAGTATGTGGATTTTGTACTACGCTAGGAGAATAGTACTTTTTTTTTTTTTGTATGTCATAGCGTTGAGTTTATTTAACAAGCGTAAGATGATGAAAAGTGTTATTTGTCATGTGAATAATAGTAAAATTTCGATTGCTCAATGTTTTCAATTATTATCTAATATTTTTGCATGGTAAGACAAGATTTCACACTCCAGTTTGAATATTCCTTGAATTGAGGCGGTCCAAATCAACTTTGGCTAAGAGTATGTTTGGTAGAAAAGAAAAGTAGAAGGAAGGAAGAAGATGAAGAGATTTTAGAAGAGAAAATAGAAATGTAAGTTATTTGGTGGCAGATAAAAGAGAAAGAAAGAGAAAATAGAGTGAAAAATAATACATGTGGGTCTCATTATTTGGACAGAAAATAAAATGAAAAATAGGAACAACTAATTAAAGTGAGCAAAATTATTAAACTATTATTTTCTCTATCAACATCAAATCAAAAAATTCAAGGGTATTAAAGTAATTTACGAGTAAATTTTTTCTTTCCTCCTAATTTAACTTATAATACCAAACAAGTGAATATAAACTTATTTTCTTTTTATTTTTTATACCAAACAACATAAAAAAAAATTAATTTCCTTTCCATTATTACTATTTTTCATCACTTCCATATTTACTTCTTATCATATTTTCTTTTCTTCCTACCAAACATAGCATAAAGCTATCCAAACTCTGAGGAGTATAATAGAGGAGAAGTCACTATAGTTATAAGTCTTGGTGCATTTTCTAATAAACTATATACTGGGTAGATTTCTTTTGAATTTATAGTATGTGCGTCACATCATGCATTTATATATTTATCTTCATTAACATACTTGCCTGATTAGATTGTTGTCATATTTATCATAATATTCTATTCTACCAAAAAGATTATTGCTATGATTAATTTCTTTTTCCTTGTGGGGTTGCGCGTGCAGGGGATAAAATGAAAGAAATCTAAAAGATGAAACCAAGGATTAGTAACAAATCCATCATTTAAACAATACGTAAAAAGTAGTAGTAGTAATAATAATAATAATAATGAATATTCGGTCTGTAATACTGGCTTTTAGCTGGCTTGGCGGTCACAGCTAAATCGAACCATTTTATATTTGTACACAGGTTGATCTTTTTTTATTTTTTTATTTTTTTATTTTTTTTGGTAGACTTTTAGCCAGATGGATTTTTATACATACATACATATATATATATATATATATATATGGCGTGTGTTTTAGACATCGCTATTGAATGATTGAGAATATATGGTAGAATATTGTCGTATTTTACTAGGGTCTCATGTGTCTCAGTAGGAACCATTCAAATTTTGGGACTACAGATATTCAGATCAATAGAGACATTTGAGCATCGAACTTAGTTCAAAAGCATTTTTCTGGTGTGAAATAGAGCCAAAAGAATAAATACCTACATTTGTACACATATTATACGTATACACATACACACGCATACATAATACGTATATGTATATGCACATGGTTCCTCTTTTATCTTATTTAGGCCCCGTTTAATTAGAAAATTTAAGTCTAAAGATTAAAGTCATGAGCTCAAATTATTGTTTGGTGTCGTTTTAGACTGAGAATACAACTTGAATCACAAATCATATTTGAGGTCCTGATTCCAAATCAGGCCTCCCCTGATTCAGCCCACGATTCAAATTTTTCACAGTAAAAACACTGTGCTCTCTGTCTCTCTGTCACATGATTATGTCATTTGTGTTGAATAATGGCCTAATAAAACGTTATGAAATGGCTGGCTTCTGCTTTTGGGGAATGATGAGTATGAGTTTAGTTCATCATCTACTATATTGCTTGAATGAAATGTGCTCAAATCTTTGTTTCTTTAGAATGAATTGCTGGTCTATATTTTGAGGGCATAATTTTTTTTTCTAGTACTTCATTTTTTTTAATTATATAATGAATTATATTCTTTTTAAATTACACGTAATGAATTATATTTATTATATAATTTTTTAAATTTATTTTGGTCATGATTATAATTTCATAAAACAAGACAACTAAACACTGATTCAAATCATATTTCAGGTTAGAATTAGAATCATGCATATACACATCCAAACGAAGGTTTTAATCACTCTGAATCATGATTTAAATCATGAATCATGATTCAAATAAAAAAGACTCAAATCACCCTGATTTCAATTCAAATCACCCTGAATCATCGTTGATATATACGATGCTATTGTTAAATGGATTTTTTTATTTGTTTATATATCGCAGTATATTGTGAGAGGAGGGAGAGATTTGTTCCCTTTGTTGCCCGATGCGTTCAAGGGTATTAAGTAGGTTTGTTGCTCATTTCTGATTCAGCACAGGTCTGTTATTTTTACCCTTATTTTATATTTTATTACTTCTCGGAAATGTTGGCTGAAACTTTATCATGGTGAATGAATGTAGTGTGAATTTGCTTTCGATGATCGTTATTAATGTTAGAATCTGTGATTGGATGATTGATTTTGCTCGGAAGTGTTTTGTTGAAAAGGATATAACCTGATAATATGATGCAGGATGATAACTATGAGAAAGTATTCTCCCACATGAAGCCAAACAGCATCCTTGGGCTTTCCCATGGTTTTCTTTTAGGCCATTTGCAGTCGGAAGGACTAGATTTCCCCAAGAATATCAGCGTGATTCTTTGTATGTCCAAAGGGTATGGGTCCTTTACGTAAGGAGGCTTTATGTCCAAGGAAAAGAGATAAATGGTCTTTGGAATTAATTCCAATTTTGACGTCCACCGGTGGGCTAAGTCTTTCTTCCGCCTCTAGTCCCAACCCCTATTTTCGCGTTTCCTTGTTTTACTCAACCGATCTCTAATTCTTGATGAACTTCATGCGGGATGTTGATGGTAGAGCCACTGATGTGGCATTGGGATGGTCAGTTGCCCTTGGTTCTCCACTGATGAAATTGTCCATTTGTAGTGCTAATTTCGACACAATTTCTTTTCCTTTTCCTTTTCCTTTTTTTTTTTTTTTCCTTTTTCCCCTCTTGCTTTTTTAGTTTTGAATAATTGGAGTGGATAACAGCAAATATCAATTAATGTACTAATTGGCACCGAATGTTCAAAAGGATTGTAATATTTTTCTAATCATGATCAGATTCAGTTAAAATCTTACGATCGAGTGATTCTTGTTGCGTCTTGATTGTATGACTCTCTTCTTATTGTTATATAATTTTATTCACATTTTTTCTATTTATTTCTCACTTAGCTTGTTATAATTTTGAGTTATAATTATTTGCATAATTTTTTCTACTACATTTTTCTTAATTATATAACGAAGTACATTTTTTTTAAATTACACGTAACGAATTATATTTATTATATAATTTTTTAAATTAACATTATTTTGCTCATGATTCAAATTCAAAAAATAAGACAACCAAACACTGGTTCAAATCACATTTCAGGTTAGAATCAGAATCATGCATATACACATCTAAACGAAGGTTCTAATCACTCTGAATCATGATTCAAATCAAAAAGACTCAAATCACCATGATTTCAATCCTTATACCAAACGGGCCCTAAGGTTGCGTCACCTCGTAGGTTACTTCCGCTAATCTTAGAGGTCACCCTTTTTATCACTTTTAATCTTAGAGGTCACTTAGGTTTCGAAACTCATGCCATTTTAATTATTTTGCTCTTATGGTGAAAATGATTATTTTGCCCAACGGTTATCTAAAAATGGGTCCAAAATTTTTAAAAAATTGTGTGTTTTTTTTTTTTTTTTTCTCACACACTTTTTAATCAACTATTTTTTCCACATATATATTTTTTTAGCTTTTATATGTTTACACAATAGTCCCCGCGTTTTTCTCTAATTGCAGTTGAGCTCTCCAAACTGTATAGGATTGATCCAATTAATATTATGCTGACATGGCAAATCAGTAAGTTAGAAGTGGTTGTACAAGCTGTGAGGTTAGTTATCCGATGTGGCAAATAGGCATTGTAAACTAAAGAGAATATTAAAAGAATAAATAGCATAAGATAATACAATAAATTGTATTATAATATTATTGTATTATGATAGTTTTTAATAACTACTAGATACATATTGTGAATTTTGCTATATGAAAAAATACCCCACCGTAGGGCTCTGTGTTTAAACATCAGAATTTTTTTTAATACATAAAAAGTGTTGATTTTGCATTCTTTTTTTTTATTTTAATGTAATTTTAATAAATTTATGTTTAGAATTATGCACTACAGATAAGGATACTTTACTATAGATTTTTTTAATTTCAATATATTGCATTTTGAGGATATAAAAACCATATCTTTTATTTTGTATTTTATCACATTTATAGCTTCTCATTTCAAAATTATGCTCCATTCTTATATTTTCTGGACTAAACTAAACAAAAGATTCTCACGCCCTCAATAGTCAATAAAATAAAATAATTAAGAAAAAAAATTGTAAAATGTTTATAATCCTCAAGACTTTTTTCATAGTTAAAATCAAGCTCAAACGATAAAAAATAAGAATTTCATATAAATTTAATTATGATAATATAAATGTGATGTGGTAAAAAAATGTAAAATATCATAAAAGATATTATAATTGCTCAAAAATAAGAGCATCTTATAAAGCGAACTAAACGGGCCTAGATTCATATTTAGTTTCAAGGAGAAAAGAGAAAAAAATTATATTTGGTTAAAAGGATTACATAGTTTATAAAGAGGATAAATAGGCCAAATTATTATTTTTTCTTGTTTGGTTATGAACCATTCTCTTCTTCTCTATTTTGCATTGGGTGATTCTCAAACTTTCATCATAGAATCTGGGACTTGGATCCTCTATCCAAATTCTTCTGTCCCGAATTCTTGTCCAACCTTAGTTTCAAATTATATTTGGTTTAAATTAAGAGAACCCTTTTCCTCATTAAAATTTTTTGGGTGATTCGTTTTCATCATAGAATCTGGGACTTGGATCCTCTATTTAAATTCTTTGTTGAATTTTCCAACCGATTTAAATTTGCCACCTCATTAAAAATTTTTGGAAACGTTTTAAAAACTTCTCCATTTAAAATTTCACATTTAATTTTTTTTTTCTACAATTAAAAATTCTCAGAAAATGTCACATTTACAGTTAAAAACTTTGAGAAAATATCATATCTCAACTCGAATTAAAAATTCAAATCTGCAAAGCGAATGAGGTCTTAATAATCGTTCATTTCACCGATTCAAGTTTAGAATTCAAGCTTTGCTTAGTAAAAAGCTCTCAGAAACATTCACATCTAATTTTTTTGTTACAATAAAAAATTTTCATATAAAGTCACATCTCAACTCAAATTAAAAACTTAAATCAGTAAATTAAACAAATCTCACCGTTATTTTTACCTTCTCTCTCTAGTTTCTTCTTTCTCGAGCAAACCAAGAACTTCTTGTCCTCTCTGAGACTTATACATGTTGAATATTGCAGACTGTGAAAGAGAAATTCACAAACCTAATAAAAACTGATCCCTTCACATTTCTTCTTATATATATATATATATATATATATATATATATATATTATGAACGACAAAATTTAGGTTTTTATATATATATCAACAAATAGCAAGTCGTGTCATAATAGTGAAAATCAACGATTATTTTATTTAATTTTATTTTTGATAATCCTTGTGAACTATGCTATGCTTTTCTTATTCATGTTAATCTGAAAAAGGAAAGATCAAGAGAAACTCTGAGGAACACAAAGACAAAGTTTTTTTTTTTTTTAAAAAAAAGCAGAAATATTTTTATACTCTAAAATAAAAAGTAGCTCGTGATTTTCATAAAAAAAAAAAAAAGGAAAAACAAAAGACATTTCGTGGGAAGTTTCAAATATTAAAAATGAAATATAATTATATAGGAGCACCGTTCTATAAGAAATTCTGAAGGTAACAAATACTACATATAATAAAAATTTAAAACCTTGAAAGTTGCAACAGAGAAAATATTAAATTAGCAGATAAGTTTGCCGAAAATAACTAATCAACTGATCTATTTCTAAATAAATTATATACACGTATTCAGATTAGCCTCTAACTTCCCTGAAAAAAAAAAAAAAAGATTATCCTCATAGTAATTAAACAAATCTAATTTTCCACTAACTAATCAAATCCCATTTGAACTCAAATCCTTGTTGTGCTGTTATTGTCTTAATTATTATTAGCTGTAACCTTTTGTTTTCCTAGGAGCATATTAGTATTCGTTATACCTCATTATTTGCTCATATATATATATATATATATATATTGCATAATAATTAATGATTTTCAGATTTTTGTGTTTTCGAAGGAATCCTTTGTTTTACAAAGTTTGCAGTTTATGATTCTCATAACCTGTACACCTTGTAAAACATGGGACTTCTTGGAATAACATTAATCTGAAAAATAAAATTAAGTGCAGAGTGTTATTTTTAAGTTTTAAAAAAATAATCCTGAAAAATTATTTAGCTTCCTATTTTACCTCGTATTTAAGGATTCTTTAAGTGGAGGGATCATAGATATCATGGGATAAAATATTTTAACATAATATACTATTAAGATATTAATGATATTAATACAATAAGTCAAGTAAAAGTTGGGAAATTCAAAAATCTAGCATAGAATGTTAAAAAAAAAAAATAAAATAAAATAAACAAACAAACTTGAAGTATGGGGTGAGAGATTAAGCCATATGGAGAAATCTTGACCAACCATTTAAAAAAAAAAAAAAAAAAAAGAAAAGAAAAAAAAATAATAAGAGAGAAGAAAAAAAAAAAAATTGATTAATGCGAACCATTAGATAATAATACTATTCTCCCTTCTTATATGTCTTATAATCTTATATATCTTATATTGATTTGTTACTGAGTTCTTAAAAGATTGCTAAACTGGGTTTGCTAATTTAGCATTTCTCTAAAATAAAGGGTTAAATTTCAAGACTGGGGGGATGGATCACGCATGTGAAGGCCTTAAAAGAAGTGACATGAAAAAATTGGGATTAAATCATTATTAGTCTTTGTCGGTGCTTGTAGCCTTATAATAAGTTCCAACAACTATATTATTATACACATTTTTTTTTCCCTAATGTACTATTAGATATGTAACATTAACTTCAGTCACATGGATATTTGAAATCCTGCGTTGTTCTTGTGCAGTGTTCATTTTTAATTATATTTGCTTTACGAGTTATGCCATATTAATTATTAGCTAGAGAATATCATGTATTAATAAAGTTGTTTGCTTCTAGCAGCTTTTTTGACAATCTTAAACTCAAGTCCTTTGAGTGCCATGATAAATTCTGTCTGCTTCGGTGCATATTCTTGATCAGGCACGTTTAGTCTGGCATTCCAAAATACTGAAGGCTTGTTTAGTTTGATGATTTGAGTTTTTAATTTGACTTGTGATATAATTTTATATGAGAATTTTTTACTATCATAAAAAAATTAAATGTGACTGTATCTAAGAGCTTTTTACCATAAAAAAATTTAAATTCTAAACTTAAATTAATAAAATGAACGGAATTATGTGCTCCTCTATTGGGGATTAGTGAGAGCAAAAGTAGCAATCAACTTTTATTTTATTTTATTTTTTTAATTTTCGGTTTTTATAATAACTTTTTGTTTTTGTTCGTTGTACTAATTCACCGTTTTGGCAGAGCAGTTTAACCACCAAAATTAAAGATGTACTCAACTATATCTTAAATTTTTTTTTTTTTTTTTTTTTTTTTTTAACTCTTTGTGTCACGAAGGTTTTTTTTTTTTTTTTTTTTTTTTTTTTTTTTTTTTTTTTTTTAAGCACAACGCATGTATATTGGCATGATTTGTTATTATATGTAAAATCTAAAAATTATTGAGTAGAAAGCCAAGCTTGCTGCTTCACCGTCTCTCTAAATGCAGTGCATATTACAAATCATACACTAGAGTAAATTTCATATATTAGAAACAAAACTTAGGTCCTGTTAATTTCACCGATTTGAGTTTAAAATTTAAGTTTTGTTATAGTAAAAAATTCTCTAAAATAGTCACATCTAATTTTTTTACTACAGTAAAAAACTCTCATATAAAATCACATCTTAATTCAAATTAAAAACTCAAATCAACGAACTAAACGAACCCAAACTTACATCGCCAGAAGATCAGATACTCGCCTATCTCCAATACTCTCAGGACTCCAACATTTTTCCTTCTTTTTTCCCCTTAATTAGGCAGAATTACCTGTTGCTAAGCGGATGGAGGTGGAGCCATGCCTTTCCAAAGGTAGGCAGCTGCCCCTCTTATTTTTTTTTTTTTTTACTTTTATTTTTGTATGTATATTTTATTAAAATTACAGTTTACCTTTTTAAAATATGAGTTTACATATATTTATTATCGTCTCTTAAAATCTAAAATTATATATCCGCCCTTCTTCACTTAATTTTCTGGCTGCCCCCTCCCTCCGAAGAGAAAGCAATTATTGAATTTGTTGCCCCTCGTATTCCTATGGTCATTCCTCTCATTGAAATGTTATTGAAAATTTCCCCTCCTTTGCTTCTTTTTTATTTTTTCTTTTGCGTCTTATGCAGTGCACCATGCAGCTTTATGTGGTGCCCCACAGTTGGCCACCCAACAAAAACAGACCATAGAAGAATGGTGCTGTTCCCCCTTTAGTGATCCATAATAGAAACATTGGCTTTTTTTTTTTTTCTCTAGGGGCATTATTCAGATGAACCCCACATGAGACTCTTGCCACCCAATCTCTGTTGTTGCCTAGTAAACCTCACGTGACCAACACGTGTCCAACATAAGAGCCCTCATTTCACGAATGAAGATCTATCGGCTCATTTTCCTGTCATGTTCTGTTAATTGTTCTTTCAATTAAATTTTAACACGTTATGCTTTATGTAAGTATTTTTAGTATTTAGTTCATATTTATGTGATTAAATTATTAATTTTAATGACATGACAATTGAGTAGTGAAGAGATAGCTAACGAGACAGGAAAATTGGAACAACAGAACGGGACTCTCACTTCACTAAGAGCCTTTTTTGAATTCGTCTCATTAGATTCATTATTAATGAACCATCTTTCACATGGACCAACCTGTGGAGAATATAACCATTTTCTTATAGCAAAAAGATAATAAAAGAAAAATGAAGTATTTGTGGAGCACTATAGAAACCATTTCTAAAATCCTTCAATAGTAGTCATGAATTCAATCATATATTATTCAAGACTGAGCTCATGAGGCACCAATAATTCAGAGCCGTCTGTCCCATTTCCATTAGAAGACAAATGTGTCGATGCAAACTCCTAATAGTTCTTCTCTATTGGCTTTGATTTGTTAATTAATGTGAATTTACTTCCCTCATTGTTTAGCCTTCTAGGCCACTCCTAGAGTTGTGAAAGAAGTCCTTATTTTAAGCCGTTTGGTTAGATTGTTAAAGAAAAAATTGCGCACACCACTCTTTCTTGCACCCTTTTGCACAAAAACAATTTGATGAAGTGACCCTTAATTCTCATCCAAGCACCACGTGGACCTCTTTTTTTTTTTTTTTAATTCCATAAATAAAATATAATTTACGGAGAGAAAAAAGAAAATTGGCACTTGGGTCATGATTAGTATAAACTATAGAGAGTGATTGTTGCCCAAACTAGCGTGACTTGTGAGGTAGCTGGTATAATACTTATTTCACTTTTTCTTCCGTTGGGTTACCAAATATTCCATCTTTTCTGATCTCTTCTGCTCAAACTTTTCTATGCATGCAAATTAATGGTCATATAAAATTGCCCAATTTACAAAAATATAGATCCTTATCCAAATCAGGTGTGACTTATGAGGTAGCTGGTATATATATATGTAAGTAGTATTATTTTTCCTCCAGCTTGGAAGAAGCAGATGTCACATGACATAAAGTAAGTTTGATACTGCAAAATGACACTAACTTCCTCCAATTTTGGTGACTCTTTTCTGATCGTATTAATGCCCCTTTTGCTCTTTCACACTCTCTCAATGATATGAGATAGGCTTTACTTCCTTTCTTTTAATGCATATTAATTGTTGTGTTTCTTTCTATCCTTGCTGCAGAAATTGTCACATGAAGACCTAGCTTTGTACATGCCAATTTGCCAATCTCAAAGGAAGTTTCCTTCTTTTTGAGCTTTTTTCATTGTGTAGAGTTTATTTAGCACTTCATCACATGAAAAAAACTAGTCCAAGTGAAAACTGTTTCTGCGTAAGAAAGTATTACAAGTTCAAGAGTGCCTTCTTTTGGGCTTTGCTTGATGCCCTCATACACTGATACACATATATAGATAGCATATATATATATATATATATATATGTTTTTGGCTTCTTTCCTTCTTCATAGCTCTTCATCGGGTCCGTTTCTATACTTTTTGCTTCCCCAATGAGATTTTGACTTTTAACTCTTCTCTTTGTCTATCTCTCTCTTTCTTTCTCTCTCCACCCATTATAAATTAGTATTGTCCACACTAGTTGAGTAGTTTTTTTTTTATTTTTTGTTTTCCCTTGGATTTTACATCTGGGCAGGTTGGTTTGGTTTCTCTCTTTGAGTGACCAAACTTTTGGTCAGATTTGTCTTTGTGGGCTGAGATCTCAATTCTTATCAAGTACTGCCCTGAAAATTAATGGGGAAGCTCAGTCTTGGCAGGGTGTTAGACTGTCTTTGTCTATCTTCTTCTGGGTCAGGCACTTCTTGTTTCTGCTTGAATTCCATGGAATTTGATGATGAGTTTGAGAGAAACCCTTTACTGAAAAGTGAAAATAGCCAATTGCTCACATTGAAGGATGTTGTTTCTGGAAAGCAGACTTTGGCTTCCCAATTGAAGCCCAAGGTATTGTTTCCTCAAATCTTCTTCTCAAATACGTTTTGTGTTTTCATATGATCTGACACACACACACACACACACACATATATATAGATATATAATATATGACATATTGAAGTTCTTAGTGCACACACATTTAATATGACTTGGTTTGCAGATGGTAATGCTAAGAGTGTCCATGCACTGCCATGGCTGTGCCAAAAAAGTTGAGAAACATATCTCTAAGATGGAAGGTAAATGAACCTTACTCGCTCATTCTTCTATTTTGTCCACATCTTATCAAAAATTATCTATTTTGTTTTTCTCCTCAAACAAGCATACAAATACAATGAACATACATTCACATATTCCTATTGTCTAATCTTCAAACTTTAAAAGAGTCCAATCTCAACCAAAAAAATCTTATAAAAGTCCAACTACTTGTGATAATGATATAACGACGAAAGACGACCTATTAAGAATTTCTCATGTAACACTTGGAGATTAGTTCTTAATTATTATCTATGGTCCTAGTGAGTTGTCAAAATGACCATTGGGCTTAAGGACATGATAATACCTCTTATCACCTTTTATTGAAAAAAAAAAAAAAAAAAAAAATCTTAAAAAGTCAAATATTCTAAGAACATGATTTAACTGTCAAATAGGGGTACGGCTCATCTTATTCTCTATGTCTCATTGTTTCTCTCAGTTTTTGGTAATTCCAAACCAACCCTGTATGTTTTTCATATCTTACATTCCTCACATCAAAAAATTGATAAAAAAAAAATAATTTCTGTCCTCTATTTTCACAATACAAACACAGGTGTGACCTCGTACAAAGTGGATTTAGAAACCAAGATGGTGGTTGTCATTGGAGACATTCTTCCTTTTGAGGTGTTGGAGAGTGTCTCCAAGGTCAAGAATGCAGAGCTTTGGAATTCTCCATCCTAATCAAACAATATTATCTTCCATCATCCCACATTGCCAGTGTTATTCCTGCTCCCAAACAGGGACAAAAGAAGCCAAGAACAAGATAGAGACAACTGCATTATTCTATAATCATCAGAAGCCGTACCATATTATATATATATAAATACACACATTTGTAATATCCCATCTTGGGAAAAAAAAAAAAAAAAAAAAAAAAAACGAAGCACTTAATCTGCGCCTGCAATATTCAGACCTCTTAATGCCTTTTGGCATTATGATTATATAAGCTTGTACATGTATCACTTTGTTCCAAAGGCTCTAGTTGGAACATATGAATATTTGGCCATTACGTTTATGGCTTTTGTCCGTATTTAAACTTCACAAACCTGTTTTGTTCTTGATGTTTTTATGCCTTAATTAGCAAAACATAGTTTTAGTCAAACCCCAGATTTTATTTTCCGGTGCAAAACAGTTTTACTTATTTTGGAGGTCCTCTAGGAATTATTAACAAAAATTATTGCAGAAACACATGAATATTGTCCGTGCCTCCAGAAACAATTTCTGAACAAAATCTGAATCCGATTCAGTCCAGCCTATGATTTCACAACATTTTGTAATTTTGGATGGAGCATTTCAGTGAATATTAGATTATGTGTGTAATAGAAGCACGACCAGTAGTCCAGTTTGCGACTGCTGGTAGCACAGTCGACAACCACCAGTTGTCGAAATATTTGGTGTCACGGCAAACTTAGTATCGTTTCAGGATACTGTTGGTCATCGATGGCTACAATCAGTTAAACTGTGAAAGTGAGACTGCCGTCGAATTTGTTTTTAGGGGGTTAGAGTTAGGGGTAAGTCTGATTTAACGTCGAATTTGTGATTGGTTTAACGGTAATGGAGACTTCATGAGACTGAGAAGTATCAAAAAAAATAAAAATAAAATAAAATAAATAAAAAAAGTAAAAAGTGGTAAAAGTTATTCAGTCATTATTCGCATGAATAATTAGGCTTCATAAGTGCTAACAGGCCTAATATACAATACCCTGAGGGCAAAAAAGAGACATATTTTGAAAATGTATGAGTTTAAATTTTTGTTTTTTATTTTTAATTAATAAATTTTTTAATCAAATAACTATATTAGTTAAAAAAATATTAATAAAAAATTAAAAATAAAAATAAAAATTCATATAATTTAAAGATCAGTTCAACCATTTTCTCGACTCGTCCTTGAGCCAAGTAAATTTTAGGATTGTTACATTCAGGCCACAATTCTGGTCTAGACCGTTTTTGGGCTGCAGGTTCTGTTTTAGACTTGGTACTCTAGTAGTGAGGCACAAACCCAAAATAGAGTAAACGATATACACATGGTTTCATGAGTGATTTTTGATTATGCATATATGAACATATAAATATATATATATATATATATATATAGAGTATGGTAATATTGAAGCATGTTATAGATAACATAATAATAAATTAAATTTTATTGAGCGTAACACTAAAAAAAATGAGTATTACATATTACACAAACGAATAAATAATGTTATATTGGCGCGCAACGAGATACTTAACACCTTTGTTGCACCTAATACATTTTATTTGGTGTGTATATATACACTTTCCATTCTAAACGTGTAAACACTCCATTTTTTTTTCATATATTAATATAAGTTTTATGAAATTCTTTTTATCCAATGTTTGTAATAGTCCATAAGAATGAATTTGGATTAAAAATATGTAAGAATTTTATATACTCAAAATGACAATCACTCCAAAAAAAATGGTTTAAAAAAACAGTTTTTTTTTTTTTTTTTGCAGATTATGGAGAATCAGTCGAATTTTTATTAAATACCTCAGTTTTACATACTTGTTCAATTTTAATGTGATTTTCATTAATAAATCAGCTTTAAGTAAAAATACACTGCACATAAGACATACATCAGAAAAAGCTCAAAAAAAAAAAAAAAAAAAAAAAAAAAAAAAGAGAAAGAAAGAAAGAAAGAAATGAAAATCAACGTGAATTTCAAGAAACGGGGCTTGTTCTTTTGATATTTTTGAGTTAAGTAAGTTGAGTATAAATTTTGAGTTGAGATTGAGTTATAATTTGAGTTGAAGTTATAAGAGTTTGTGTTTAATTGTGTATATTTGAGTTATGATTTGAGATAATAATCTTTTTGAGTTTGTGTTTGAGTGAGTAAAAATTTAAATTTATATTTAGATAGTATTTTAATAAAAACTCAATACTGATGAAAAATTTTAATAGGGTATATGGGTTGAGTTTTATTCGTCTTTTTGTTGTCAACGCATAGAAAAAAAATCATCTCAATCAGAATTAAAATGAAAAAATTATAGTATTTTTAAAAATAGAAAAAAATATTGTTCATTAATTTGAGTTCTAATTTCTGAACTCGAGTTTTAGTCTCAAACTCGAGTTTAAACTCAAATTTAAACTCGAATTCAAATTTAAAAGAACATAAACTCGAATAAAATTGTAACTCAAGTTTTTTTTTTTTTTTTAATTTTTCATTCAAAAACACCATAACCGAACAACCCCTTATTTTTTATTCAAATGAAGAGTTGAAAACTGATCCACCCAACCGAGTTGAAGCTTTTAATTTCCACTTTTGAGGATTCTTCCTTGTATATATTATCTAATGAGATCATAGTTTAATTTATTACCAAACGAGATCACAGTTTAATTAGCTATGTGACGTGAATCTAATGTCATATCAAAGATTCAAAGCCAAATAATTCATGTCGTTTTTAGGACCCGCAGCTGCAAATAAATATCATCTTTTGGAAAAAGAAAACCACGTGCGACGTCGTATTCATGTCGTTGCCGTACTGCCTTGTCCCGTTTCCTTGAAAGTATCGATTCTTATCCCTCTTCATCTTCTTCCTCGACCAAAAACCAGAACCAGAACTTCTTCCTTCAATATCTCAGAATTGAAAAATAGTTTAATAAAAAAAATAAAAATAAAAACAATGATTAAATTCCAATCTTTCCTGTTCCTCTTCTCTTTCCTGCAATTTATAATCGCTGGTTCTTCTCAAAACCCTAACCCTAGCCAATCTCCGTCGTCGGCACACTCCGAGCTCACCAACTACGGCTTCCCGATCGGCCTTCTGCCGTCCGCTACCGTCCTCGGCTACAGCATCAACCATACCTCCGGCGAATTTTCCGTCGACCTCGGGGGCGTGTGCAAGGTCACGCTCCCGCCGGACAACTACCCCGCCACGTACTCGAAGAAGATCACCGGAAAGATCGGCCACGGCAGGATGGCGAAGCTCGACGGGATCAGTGTCCGCGCGTTCTTCAAGTGGTGGTCGATCACCGGGATTCGCGCCAGCGGCGAGAATTTGTTCTTCGAGGTCGGCGGGATCACGGCCAAGTACCCGTCGAAGAACTTCGATGAGAGTCTTCCTTGTGAGGGAAAGCACTTGGCTTCATAAGAGGTTTGTGAATTTCAATTTATTCTCGTTTGATTCTTGTTCTGATTGTCTCTTTCCTGTTATAGTGATTTTTTTTAAAATTTAAAGAAAAGTTGAAGTTGAAAAGGAAAGATTATGATTCATGTTTTTTTTTTTTTCTTTTTTCTTTTTTTTTTTTTAATTTCTTGGTTTTGTTGCTTGAGAAATGCTCCAGCTTGTAAAGGACGCTAATGTATTCTTAGTGCTCATTTACTATTCAATTATTATTATTTTTTTTTTCTCAAGTTACCAACTTTATGCTTTTTCTTTTAGGAAATTGCCAGTATGAATCCCCTGTATCACTCATGAATTTCATGTTTGTATGTCTAGTTTTGCAGGTATTAAAAATTTGATTTGTGCCTCACAAGTCACAAGAAACAATTCTACTAAAAAATATAGAAAATTCTAAGGTCCGTGTATTTTACCAATTTGAATTTAGAATTCAAGTTTTGTTACAGTAAAAAGCTTTTAGAAATAGTTACATTTAATTTTTTTTATTACAGTAAAAAACTTCATATAAAATCACATATCAATTTAAATTAAAAACTCGAATTAACGAATTAAACGGGCCCTAAATGTGTAGCTATTGAGGTTGTTGATGGGTAGGTTGAAATCTAGATTTGGTAGTTTAGATGAAGCATTCAGAGTGTTATTTGAGTAGCGCATTTGTGTTAGATTTTATTTCATGCTTAAAAACTGAGTAGGTTTTCTCCATGTGGCAGGTCGTAGTTAAGTGGAATTTGGACTTTGAGCATTCTATCATTTGGCTAGACACAGATTTATCTTAGAGATAGATAGAGAGATAGGAACTTATCGAACAAATCGCACTCCTGACCGACGTATAGGATTATTTCCCTTACCCTTTCCCCCCTTTAACTTTTCTGGCTTGAAGGAGTTAATGAATTTTATATGGATTTTGCATCTTTGTAGTTTTGGCAATTTCTATTGTCACACTGGAAAGTTGAAAACCAATCACCAATATAGCCAGTTCAAAGTCTTCTAATAGAAATACATGCAAGGTAATCATATTTCTGGCCGGATGAGAATGACCAAATAACAATAATAATCATTAAGTCACATAAAATAGATATACCGTTTTTGGTCGATTGCAACAGCCTTACAGTTGTTTCTAGGGTCGGTATAATTCAGTCTTTTCTTTCATAGGGTTGGTTATGGAAGTCCTTAACTAATTTGGTTTAGCCCATGCACAAATATCTTGAGTATTTGTCTGTCAAGTCTTGAGACTTGGGATGAGCTAAGGTCATGGTGAGCTATACCCAGATTCGACAATGACGATTGTTCTGTAACAGGGTCTATTCTGGGTCCAAACTCCAAAATGGTCATTGGGTATAGAAATCGATTTGTGATTCTGCAGGGGCTGAAAGCTAAAATTCTTGTGGATATTGAAAGTTACAAGTGACCTTGAGGAACCCCATGAGTCAAGTCACTGCTCCTACTTTGGAGTAAGGACCGTATTGAAAAAAGTTTGAAACCGAAATGTTGTAAATATAACAGCTATTTTGATTTGCCCATTTGAGATACTTTTGAGTTTGCGTTGCCTGCAAGCTATTTTCCTTTCTACAAGTTGAAGTTTTGAGGAATCTTATTAGTCCAATTCTTCTTTTTTTACCAAGTTTTTTATGGTCCTTTACCATAAAGTAATAGGTTCTGCATCTTTGAGGAATAGTCGGCTAGTTGACTTCATGGTTGATGAACTGTTCTGAGTATCTATTGCAACATCTTGCACATTGGTGGGGCAAACTTACTTTTGGTTGCTTTTCTTTTCCACTTTTGCAGGGCATCCGTTTAGGTTCTATGGATTAAGTTATATGATGTTGTTCGGCCACAAGACTGGAACCAGAAGTTATACGAATGATTTGCAAGATATTATCTGAATAAGGGCAAAACCTGGAATTTTCCTACATTTGTATGTATATATAGTAAATATAGACATGTTTTCTTTTCAGTAGTATATATACAAGTTCTACTTTCTTATGGTAATAGACAATGCTTATAGGAAGTTTCGTTTGTATTTTCACTTCTCTTCAAACTCATATTTATCTCTATGAACTTAAACGGGATAAACTGTATGAAAAATATGACTTGTCTTTTACTCGTCAGTGCTCTTTCGTCTGTTCATTGTCAATAATTAATGCTCATATAGTGTAATTCGCATTTAATCATCGAAGACAATACTGTATAATTAAATATCATATAGAAATAGAATCAGCGCCAACTGCGAAGTTGTATTTTTTTTTGGCTGCCGTTTTTGGGGCTGAAAACCAAGCTGTGATGTTTGTTCAACAAGGAATAAAGCTCTGATCCGACCAAAAGTAGTACATGTACGCTAAAATGCTAATCACCTGTGCTGAAGACCGGTTGGTTTAGTTAGGGTTGTTTATCGGTTGGGTTAGTACAGAGTAGGGTTTTTTCTTCTCTTATTGTAAAAAGTGTGGGTTATACATATTTGACTTTAACGATGTTAGAAAAATTTTGCAACCTAATGATATTTGAGTTTGGTTGGGGCGGTGTGGGATAGGTTGGGTGGTTGGTCTCAACTTTTAACATTCAAAGAATCAAAGACTCAAAATTCAATCTAACATTTAAAGTTCATCATTAAATAGAAATAATAACTCTAACATTCAAACAGATAGAAATTTAAAGTTCAATTTAGCATCAAATATGAAGCAAAGTAGTCCATCTAACATCAAACATAAATCAAACATAAATGAGTTTAAACTCTATAAATTAGTCTTAACATAAAGTAAACATAGAGGCTTAATTCAAAAATGAAGAAATTAGAGAGTATAAATGAGTTGCCTATCTAGGGTTAGATATTAGAGGAGGTAAGTTAGAGCACAGGTTGAGTTGAGGTGTGTAGGCTGTAATAGGCCTAACTCACATCCAGTCCAAAAACTTCAGGCTATATACATTGAATGGGCTGAAAAAAAAAATTAATACTAAAAATTACATTTTACGGGTTGAGTTAGGGTGGGGTGGGGTGGATTGGGCCTGCGGGTTTATGAACAATCTTAGGTCTAATAACACTTTGAATGGAGTGGAATTCAGGGGAGGTAGCTGATTCGATCCCGTATTGTATAATAATTAAAAAAAAAAACAAACAAAACAAAAGAAATGTTAATCACTTGTGATAGCATCGATAGTTGATTGATTTTATTCTTCTCGTTCAACATTGTTGGGGTCTTTTTCCCGAGTAACAAGATTTACTGAAATGGTTCAAATTAACTGCCCTTTTGACATTCCGTACGTTCTGATTCTGTTTAGACTTATTCAGCTAACGGACAAATTAGTCATTAAAGAGGAATGAAATCTGGTATTATGTCCAATCGTTTAAACTATAAAGCATGAGAATACAAACAAACGTCATAAGGACCGTGATGCAGGTAAAAATGTGTTGGGAGGATCAAAATGGCAAGAAATTTAGCAGAAGGATTGCTTTTCATCTTTTTATATCCGTTTGAGTAGAAAAACTCAACATTTTACACAAGCGATTGGACCATGCTACGACTGCCTTCGAAAAATTCAGGAATGAAAATAATTAGTATTTATTAGGTGGTCCAACATATGGCCTTCTGATTATCAAAAAGGAAAAAAAAAAAAAAATGAAAAGCAGAAATTGGGGTTTGAGTTTAGTTGAAAATAGAAACAGATGGGTATCTTTCACTGGTTTTCCTTGTTAGTTTACGACTGAAAATTTGAAATGTTAAAAGTGGTAATTCAGTTATCTACGCAATTTTGTAGTTGGTAGTTGTGGTACATAAACTTTGAGCTGGATGCCTGAATCAGTGGTCCAACTTTTTAAGACTTCCCGATTCGAGTTTAGAATTTAAATTTTGATACAATAGAAAAATCTCAGAAACAATCACATTTAACATTTTTATTACAGTAAAAAATTCTCACATAAAATTACATCTCAATTCGAATTAAAAACTCGAATCAACGAACTAAACGGTCCAATAATTCTTGCATATCCCATCTACATCTAGTAGACTAGTACTTCATTCCCCATCCAAAAACAAAACAATAACGCACACAAGCTTTAAGATGATTACTGTTTCAAAAAGCCACCATATCAATTTCTTCCACTATTATAAAGCAAATCCCCATTTGCCATGACAAATGACTCATGTTTTTGTGGGTCTTAATATATTAGAAGTAGCTTTTAAAACATTTTTAAATTCATTCTCTGTTCCATGTCTAATCTCCGAGTTAGTTTCTATCTCAAGAGTTCATTTTTAACCATGGATTTTCTCATCGTCGAACCTTTTGGTTTCTATATATTTGTTGCTGTAGTCAAATTGTTGGAGGAATGACTCATGGCATTGATGAGTTCCATGTTTTTAAAATAGTTGATACATGGTGCAGTAAAAAATAGAAAGTTTTTTTTTTTTTTTTTTTTTTTTTTTTAGGACAATCACGTGACCCATGCATAATTATAATATTAAGGCCCGTGTAGAATATGATTTTTGATTTAGAAATTTAAAATTTAAATTTTTTATAAAAAAAATATTATAACAAAATTAATTATTTAAGTTTTAATATATAAAACAAACATGTTTTTTAGGCACATGAAGTTTTTTATCCCAATAGAGAGAAATCCCTATAGACACAAGAAGTTAGCCCCACATAATGGGATCTACGTGGACCCACTAATGGGGTCTAACTTTTGTGTCTGATGGCAATTTAACCCCATTGGTACGCATAAAATTGTTCTTGACCCAAAGTATCGAGGTAAAGTTGTAACTTTAAACAAAAATAGTATTCATTTTGATGGGATTAAAATTCCACACTCACAAAATGATGGGTCTCACTAAATTAGATCCCACTTATTCAGGGGTGAAGCTGTTTAAAGACGAGTGGGGGCAGCTGCCTCCATTGATTTTTTAAAATAAAATTTGACCCCTTAAAAAATTAAACCTTTCAGTTTTGCCCCACTAATTTTTTTTTTTCATACATGCCCCCACTAAATAGGGGTGCTCTATCTTTTAATGCAACATATTTATTATATCGTAATTTATCACGGGTTTAACTCGACATTCTAAACTCGATACCTCGAGCTCGGCACTTTTGAGCTTGGTACGTTGAGCTCAATACCTCGAGGTCAAATCTCCGGAAGGTTAACTCCCTAGGACAAGTTGTTGCACTAGAGCAAGTTAAAATAAGTCCAACCCCTGACTCAATTTATCACGTGGAAAACAAAAAAAAAAAAAATAATACGTCAGCAATCCCGGTGAAATAAGTGAATCACCACGTCAGCAATCTCATGAGATGTGGATTATCATCAAGGGAAGCAAAGGTTATGTCCAGGGAGGAGTAAAAAGCCACGTGCTAAGAGAAGAGTAAGAGACGTGGCAATGGTGGATGTGGGTTAGATGGTTACACCCACGACCAACGGTTACATCCACAAAGGATGGTTACTCGGGGGTAGAGGCTCTATAAATACGAGAAGAGGAAGCGGAGAAGAGGATTCGAATCCTCGCTCTCGGAGAAGACTTCTTTACGTTTTTTTCTTACTTTGAATGTTAAGAGAGCATGTAAAAGAGAGTTTAATGGTGTAATCTCATATATTCAATGAAAATCACAGTGAATGTTAGGCCATATTAGGTCGAACCACTTTAAATTTTTGTATACTCTCCTTTTTTTATCTTTGTTTTAATTCATTGATGGTATTTTAATCTTTTTAAATTGGATCTCACTCCAAAATTCGGTTCCTTTAAAGTTTCATTTTTTGACGTGAACAGTATCAATGGAAAGGCTTGCGTGCGAGGGAATGAAGGCGAAATTAGGTCACGAATCGGCACAAATATCCAAGTGCAGAAATCAGAATGCGTATCTTTTGAGTCTACTTGGAATCCCACCCTACACCAATAATAGTACCCACCCATGCTCGTCCTCCATTTCTTCCAAATCCTCGCAACTGCCAATTGGACTCTAGGGTGGCATGGCCATTAATCTACCAAGAGAGACTCAAGAGGAAGTAAGAAGTACACTATAATCTCGTTCATATCACCGATTTAAATTTTTAATTTTTAATTTTTATAATAAAAAATTCTCAAAAAATGTTATATTAAAATTTTTTATTACAGTAAAAAACTCTAAAAAAATATCACATTTTAACTCAAATTAAAAACTTAAATTCACAAAATAAATGATATATATATATATATAATTTTTTTTGGGTGGTTTCAATGCCCCCTTGGGCCCCTACCCCACACACACTCACACAAACACAAGTTGTTAGGCTCCCAGGTTCCAACCTGGGACCTAGAGGTACCCACCTCCATTCCACACCACTGGGCTAACCTCAGTGGTTTAGTAGGAAGTACTCTATTGTACTCTCAACTATATATATATATATATATATATATATATATATATATATATATATATATATATATATATATATATATATATCTCTATTGTACTCTCAACTATATATATATCATGACGCATGGTGGAACTACATTAGTCTGGTTCAGAAGAACAGTAGCATCGAATTTTGAGTCAGGCAAAAGTCTTTCTCCTGTTTGGTTCACCAGTTTGAACCACAGTTCAAATGCAGCGGTTCTTTTTTTTTTTTTTTTTTTTTTTTTTTTTTTTTGCTGCATTTCACTAGTTTAAATAAAACGTGCTAATGTAATTCTCACAATCGGATTACATTAATCAACAATTAGAAGATGACAATCACATATCTTGAAATTCATTCATTACTTACTTACAAAATAACTTTTTTTTTTTTGTTTGGTTCACGTCGTTTAAGAAAATTCCAATGCATTGTGCGCTTGCTTCTTTGAAATTCCAAATTTATGATAGTACCTTTGTTTCTATTTTATAATAAGAGAGATTTTTTAGTATACTGGTATATTGATAGGTCAGATTTTTTTTAACCATTAGATTTACGTATTTTTTAATTTTTATGTGATTTTATACATATCATATTATTAAAAAACTTGACCTACCGATATATTGGTGTATCACAAAAGATCCCTTATAATAATTATGAACATAAATGAGGAATTCTAGGGTCGGGACTCTAAGGGTGCATTTGAAATTAGTTTTAAAATGATTTTATTTTTAATAAAAAGTAAAAATGAGATTGTTTTGAGAATTATTTTTTTGACCGATTTTGAAATTGTCGTTTAGTTAGTTTTTTAAGAGATTGTTTTGAGTATAATAAAAAAATAAAATCATGTTTATTAATTAATATATTATAATATTATTAATAAACAAAAAAAGTGAAAAAAACTTTCAGGAACAAGAAGATTTCACGTGCAAAATTGCCTAACTATCAATTATATAAAGGACTTGTGTCAAATCTCACACCTCTTTCTTTTCTTTTCTTTTTTTTTTTTTTTTTTTTTTTCTTTTTAAGGAGAAACAATAAAAATATTAAAAATTTATCCAACAAAGATTGGTTGAAATCTACTTGCGCCGATATTGTGTAACTTATAAGTTGTATATCTCAAAGATTTATGTTTCTATATATGTGTGTGTGTGTGTGTGTGTGTGTGTGTGTGTGTGTGTGTGTACATACATATACATCAAACACTAGCAATATGCGCCTCATGGATGGGAATTTTAGAATCCCCTTTGTGAAACATGGACTTTTTGTTCAAGATATAGTTTAGAGTATCTCCATTAATATTATTATCATCATTATTATTTTCACTTTTAAAGCAAATAATGGAATGGCACCCAAATAAAAGGGTGCAGCTGTACACATCTTACTCCGATCACATTTTTCCTAATGAGATTTTAAATTTTGTCTTTATACGTAAATTGTTGTAAAACCTTAGGGTCCGTTTGGTTGGGAGATTCGTCCCCGATTCGAATCATGATTTATGGTTCGCTACAGTAGTTTCTCTCACAAAAAATACACATAAATCAAAAATGGTTCAAATCACATGATTCGAATCCCTGAAACAAACGGACCCTTAGAGTTACTTTCGTTCAATAAGAAAAAAATAATATATAACTACGGCGCACTCAATAATTGAAAAATAATGACTATCTATTTCTATTTTAATGAATTAAATTCTCTCTTATTAATGACTATCTATCTATTCCTATCTTAGAATAGGTCAACAAACTTTGCACTGGAAGTTTTTCATTGTAATTTGCAAAATGCTCATTACACCATTTTGAATGATGGAGAAACTGGAAAATTTTTTCAGTTGTCACTACAGAGTATGCAAATTGCACGTATTAAATGGGAAATTAATATGAAAATGAAGCGTTTTTTTTTTTTTTTTTTTTTTACCTAAACGGAGGATTTGTTAGGCCATTGTATTGGAAACCGAATAATCAAATCACTTATTTAATTTTTAATGTTTCAATTGATATCTAACCAATTAAATTATAACATATCGTTTAATAAATTAAAATGTAAATGATATGGTACTGTTTAATTGATTATTGCACTAAAATTGAACAGACGATTTAAAGTCGAAGGTAAACGTGACATAAACGTTTACCTTTGACTGATCATGGACTGATCATGGAAGTGATCATAAACGTGACAAATTGTCAAGGGATTTATTTGGTTTCATCAATTTGCTCGAGCGTTCTTCACGTTCTTAGCGAAAACGTTTGCACAATATTGTTGACCGTCAGTTAGCCGCAACTACTACAATTCGTGGAATTAAGCAAAACAGTTCATAATGTTTTATGTTCAATGGATCTGATCTGCCATGCATGACAAAGTTTTGAGAGGCAAAAATATTCATGAACTCGTAAATTTTCCTCTCCATGCAAGAGAGAAGATTGACAATTTTGTCAAGGACTCAAGTTTCAATAATTCCACGTACTTCCAAAATCCAAAATCTTTTTTGACCAAAAAGTCTATGACAAACAAATATTAATCACGGGTTCAATCAAGAAAGTTAGGTAGCTAGCTAATTAGAGTAGCGTGGAAGCATAACTCATGTAAATTTTAAACGTCACATTGCAATACAAATGTTGGGGATGAAAATTGGTAACTCAAAATTTATCTAATTATGAATCACTCACGCGTCACTCACACGAATTAAATAAAAAATAAATACAAAAAAAGTAAAGAATACACAAAATTTATAGTGGTTCGGTGGAATATTATTGCCTACATCTACTCGTATATGCACTAAATTTCAAAAAATACAAGAAATATTTCTCAGAGAGGAAAATTATGCGTAAAAACTAAATGAGGAGTTTAACCTTTATTTATAGGTTCTCCACTTCTCCTACACATGATATCTCTATCTTTATATCACATTATGAGATAAGCTTATTTATCCCCTTTTTAGATAAAGAATTTACCTAGCTTTATCTCCACATTTAATTATTTGAATTTAAATACATAATTGTAGTTAATAATCTACATTTGCTCTTCTATTTGAATTTGAATATAAGATAAGAGTTACCTTCTCCTGATTTAGTGGGATTTAGGTTGATCTCGGCCTTATCTCGTACTTGTCGACTTCTTTACATAGACATCTTTATGACCTATTTGGGACTTCTCGACCACAATCACACAACTGCTTGGAAACTCTTCATCCAAAGGATCTTCCTCTTAACTAGTACTTCTTGATAGGTAAACCCGATCCTGACTTCCAGAATTCTCAATTGCTTTACTTGGACAAATGGTCGAAAATCTTGACCATGGTGCAACAACAAACATGACTAAATTTAGTGTCATACACTTTATCAGTATTCAATCATGTGATTAAGCAAATCAACAACGCTTGAGTGCCTCAATATCTTACAATTGTTGCAATTTAGCTAATGATCCTAATAACATTTCGTACTGTTAGAGTGTGGTGACCTAATTTCTATTTGGTTCGGCCTGGGAAGCTCGCGGTGTGATATTTATGGTGGAGCTTTAATTATGAAAATTTTTAGGAGTTTGTGGTGGTAGCGGAGGGATCGAGCTGATAAACTTGATCCTATAGTTTTTTTTTTTTTTTTTTTTTTTTTTTTTTCTGTTTTGGATTTTTCCAACTTAAATCTTTGTGTTCTTATTTTGTTCTTCTTTGCCTATTGTTCCGTTATTTTATAACACGTACCAACGTATATAGTTGTACCAAACATGCTTTCACACAGACATCATACATATTAAGGATTTAATTAGCATTAATATTTTGTTGATCTTATTGAAATTCCACCAGTGCTAGTACAAAAGGGAGAGTATTGTTAAAATGTCGAGTAAATATCAGTATTATTTTAAAAATAGACGGGATGAGTACGCCAATCTCTTTATTTCTTATTGAAATGCCGTGTTTGAGCAGTGGCGTGATCATTCATCCCTTGTGTTCTTTATTTCATGTTAAGGTGTAAAGAGACTATTTTAAGAGACCTTTGGACATTTTATGTTTGACCAATTTGGTCTAACTTTGCGGTTAAAAATTTAAAATTAACTTTTTTGCACGTAAAGTTTGACCAAATTTAACCTGGCATTCCTAACAATACAACGTACAACAAATGTCCACTTTAGGTTTTCCCATGTTTATTAATGTTACAACATAGATTTTAGAGAAAAAAAATAATT
The DNA here is from genome assembly GCA_012066045.3 of Morus alba. Taxonomy (NCBI): domain Eukaryota; kingdom Viridiplantae; phylum Streptophyta; class Magnoliopsida; order Rosales; family Moraceae; genus Morus; species Morus alba. The sequence continues at coordinate 17,167,957 of CP050232.2, forward strand.
GACTTATTTAAAGAAATTTTTACTAATCTGAAGAAAATTTAACTACTAGTACATAATTAGACTCTTTATTTACTGCACGAGTTTGATTTATGTGGGTTTGAAACTTGTCTCTGGGTAAAGTTGAGTTCAAATGAACCTTACACTCAAATTCAAATTCAAAATGTTATGCAATCAAACAAGGACTTGAACTCAAAAGTTGGTTCTAACCATCTAAATCCTTGAAACAATCCCGTTTATTTCACCGATTCGAGTTTAGAATTTGAGTTTTGCTATAATAAAAAGTTTTAAAAAACACTCACATCTAACTTTTTTGCTACAGTAAGGCCTCATTCTTCACTTTGCGGATTCGAGTTTTCGATTCGAGTTGAGATGTGACATTTTCTGAGAGCTTTTTACTGTAGCAAAAAATTTTGATGTGATATTTTCTGAGAGCTTTTTTACTGTAAAAACCTAAAACTAAAAACTCGAATCGGTGAAGTGAATGAGGCCTACAAAATTCTCATATAAAGTCACATCTCAATTCGAATTAAAAACTTAAATCGACGATCTAAATGGGTCCTAAATTTTCATATAGTTAAGGGCTATTTACTTTGTTGATTAAAGTTTGTAATTCGAGTTGAGATGTGATTTTATGTAAAAGCTTTTTACTGTAGTAAAAAAGTTAAATGTGACTGTTTCTGATAACTTTTTACTATAATAAAATTTAAATTATAAATTTAAATCAGTGAAGTGAACGATGCCATAAATGATAACATTAGAATTTTTATATCCTAAGTGCCTTACCCAAAAAGATAACAAAAAAAAATTATTCTATTATGAGTACGGAATATCATTTTTGGTTGAAAACATACGTAGGGCTAGCATTATAATCTGCTTTTGCTTATGCATAAGAACTTATAGAACCAAAGAAAAGCTGCCATGCGACTGTCCGACACACACTTTCAGAATATAATATAATCTTAAGAAATGAAATGGCATGATAAACTAATGCCGGGTGGCACTCAATCAATAGGCCACTGGGTGAAAGTGAAGCAGTGGCCTCCATTTCTAATTTCTATTCGTTGGGGGGCAGTTAAAAGGAATCATATTTTTACACTTTGCAGCACTAGCCAGCCACCCCATGATTCGATCCTTGCCTGTCTCTCTAATCTTAACACTTTATTAACCTCTTTTTTATCCAAAAAAATTAAAATAAAAAACACTCATTAACCTCGTCTCTGAGACTTGTCATTTCAGTCACCACCCTATTCCCTAAAACATCACTCTCCAATAAGCCTACGTGGACGGTTTGTTTGTTGTGCCAATGCCCCCCACAAAAGTGCACTTTGGTGATGACATTGATTGATTCGATGGTGTGTACTTTTTTTTCAGAAAATCTAAAATGTACCTATGAATTTTACCAAATAACATATTTACCTCAATAGTTTCGAGTGTCTCTCACATTTTACTGTCGGGATAGTTTCTTACGGCTATATTTAATTAAAATAATATTAAGATAAAACAATAGGTAAAAGAAACAGTTTTTAAGGTCAAAGATTAAAAATGAACTTTTTTGATAAATTCATTTTGTCATCACCTATAACATTAACTCCCCTATAATTTTTATAATTTTAAAATAATTTTTTTGTAAACAAGGTTAGATTATTCTCAAATTATCATAAAATTTTACGTATTTTAGAGCATTTTAAATGCACTGTTATAATTAATGTGTCAATTATAAATTTAACATTTAAGTGTAAAAAATATTCTTTAATGTAATGCTATTTGTTACACTAACTTTCTCATATGTTATATTTTGTGATAAATTTCTCACTAAGGATAATATATGAAAAATTGACATTTAATTTTTATTAGTTGAAATGTTTACCATTTCATATAATTATTACAATTTTTATATTTTCTAATTATTTTAAACATAGAAGTTTACTTTACAACTTCAAAAGCTTTATATTATATGAAAAAATAGATTTAATATTTCAAATAGCATTAGACATTAGAGCAAAAATGAAAATAATATATCATATCACACTTTATACAAAAGTTTACTTTACAACTTCTAAAGCTTAATATTTTATGAAAAAATAAATTTAACATTTCAAATAACATTATACATTAGAGAAAAAAATAAAAATAACATATCATATTACAGTTTACGATGGTAAATATACAATTGATATTGACATTTGTATTAGAGATGGTCTTACACATTTGCCTCCTGAATTTGCATAGTTTTAACAACTTACCCTTGAACTTATAATTTTGACAAGTTACCCCATCAACTTAGAAAATTGTTGTAATATGCCTCATTTTAATAATGATTGTGTTAAATTAATGTTAAAAAAACACGTTCGACGAAAAATTACAGCATCTCAATTCAAATGTAACACAAATCTTTCAGTTCTTCAACTTTAATCCCTTAAATTTGATAAAAATAAAATAAATTTAGTAAAATGATACACATTGTAATAGTTTTATAGGTTTGAGAGTGTTGATTGTCAAAATTAAAAGTTTTAGGGGGCAATTTGTTAAATTTTTTGAAATACTAAAATTGGAAATTTTGAGATCCATTTTGTAAGTGCCCTTATAAAACAAATATATAGTTGACATTTTTCATCCGAGATCTATATAATTTAATAGTGCCCTATTTTTCATCCAAATATAATTTAATAGTTTGGATAATCGTTGTTATTTCAGTGAGTTTTTAGTTTATGAAATACCCACATCCAATAATTAGGGTAAGGACTTGCACCCTCAAAAAATGATCATATTTATCACTTGCCGTCCGATGTTAATTAGATTTTTTTATGACGTGACTTTCTTTTATCAATATAATCTTATGTCTAGATATGGTATCAAGTATCAACCTATCAGTCTCTATTTTTCTATAATAAAAGTTATTATTATCGTATTGGTTTAACAGGACCTAACAATTATAAATTGTTAGATAGATATCCAAGTGTATATTCTACTCAGAATCTCTCAATTTTAAAACAAAAATAATTTGGTAAAGTAGGATTATGGACAGTAGATTTAATAAAAAAAATATATTACATTTATGTCCTTGTTAATATGAATATGATTATGATGTTCAAAAACCAACAATATTTAGACAAAGTCCTACCATGGAAGTGAAAAAAAAATCATAGGCATGTTTACTTCGTTGATTTGAATTTTTAATTTGAGTTAAAATGTTATTTTATATGAGAGTTTTTTTACTGTAGTAAAAAAATTAAATGCGAATGTTTCTGAAAGTTTTTTTACTGTAATAAAACTTAAATTTTAAATTCAAATCAGTGAAATACACGAGATCATATTCTGTTAAATTAAATATCATTATGATGTTTAACCCACAATAATTATACAAATCCCTATCACATAACTTTCACGGAAGTTTCTCTTGTGCCAAAAAAGAAAAAGAAAAAGAAAAAACTACCACGGAAGTTCAAAATATGTAATAAGCAATAAAAAGAGAAAAAAAAAAAACAAAAAAAAAAGTGCGTGAACTACCCAGTCATAAGAAAAGTACCAAAAACCCTCTTCCATACTTGTCATGCATGTTTTAGTTGACCAATTCTCAAATTTTTTTTTGAAGATTTTATTATTAGATTTAATAGATTCTGGTCGACACGTGTTAATTCTTGTGATTTCTTGTATGAAACCCATGGTTCCCTTTTTTTTTTAATTTCTTATTATTTATTTATAGGTTTTTGTTTAATTTTTTTGTGGTTAATTTTTGATTTGTGTATTTGTATGAAATCGTGTTTGTCAGTCAACGGTTTCAAACGAGTTGTTGAGTTTTACTGTTGGGATTGATCCGACGGTGGGGATTTGATCACTGCGGGGTCAAGCTACTCGTAGACTGTAAAAAATAAAATAATAATAATAATATTGCTGAATGACATGGACTTAATTGCGCTTTTGCTTTTACCCTTTTTTTTTCTTTTTTCTTTTTGTTTCAATGACCCCAAAATAAATAATTAATAAAAAACACGGTATCTTAGGAAAATATTGGATAATTAATATTCCTACGCTCTAAGTAAGCGTGTATGGCTTACACGGGCCAGTTGCGACGCGGGACAGTGCTTCTTGTACTTTTCTGCGCGGCAGAACCAACCCTACTTTTAAACTGAAGGCGCTCCAGACACGCGCTCTTTCAGCGCGTGGATTACAAGGCGGAGTCTACTCTAAATCGTGAGCAACTCGCGCAAGACTCTCTCTCTAAGCCAACTAACACGTCGGAGGAGTTTCTCTCTCTTCGGGGATTTCATGTTTTTCTTCTGATAGCAAATTCTTCGAATTTGGGGGCATCGAAACCCTAGATTCGTCACCATTGTTGAGAGGTTCGGTTTTTTTTAAGATTCGATTATTCATGTTTTTTTTTTTGTTTTTATTTTTGTTTTATTTTGTTTGAATTTATGGCATTGTTGACGCTTTTCGACAGTAGATCCGTTTCTCTCCTTCGTCTTCGGTGTTTGTCGTTCGGCTTTTCATGTTCGCTTTCTCGAACTCCGTTTCCGTTTCGAAGGAAATTCCGAAAATTTATTCGCTTTTCTGCTTTTGAACCCTCATTTTCAAATTTCTCTTGTTTTCCTGAAAATCGTTTTGGATTTCTTTGTTCAATGTATATACGAGTGATTTCTAAACAATATATAGCTCATTTTTCGAGTTGTTCTAGATTTCAGTACGATAAAATTTGTCATATTGGTTTTGTATGTATACATCTTAGTTGTTAAATGTTTTTGTTTTTGTACATCAATTAGCTGAATGATATATAATGGAGAAATTTATCGTGTTCCATCGTTTTTTCTTTGCATGGGATTATCTGGTTTTTCTGGGAAGCGAAAAGGTAACCTTTTGGTGTGGGTATTAACAGGAATTTGCTTTTTGCTCTTTGAATTGTTTGTGGTCATCGGATAATTTTTAGTTGCCATTTTTGTTCTAGTTTGCGATTTGGTAATTTCCTGGACTATATGTTTGTATTTGTGAGCTGCATTGCGGCTAAAATACGAAAGGATATATAAAGGATTTTTGCGTCATTCTTTCCCTAAGCTTTAAGATGGAGAATTTGACCAAGCTATATACAATTTTGAATTTGTAACCTCGCCTTTTTCGAGCAATCAATTCAGTTATTTTCAACTGTTGTATGATATCCACATGATTAGTGAAGTTTTTAATATTGTTTTATTCTTACAGGGAGGACTGCTGACTTTTTAGAACTAATTTTTGAAGAATGGATTTGGAAGATAAATTTCTTGCTAAAGGTATAGTCTTTATTACCATTCTTTTAAAAAAAAAACTTATGTAATTGCTGCCAATTGGAAAGACAATGTTGTTGAGGAACATATTTTTGCAAACAATTACTGGTTCGCAAACAATTGCTTACCGTTTTCCTTTGATCTCCTGGTTAGTTATCCATCAGCTAATCTCTTGGTTAGTATCATAGTCTCTTCCATCCTTGTTTCCCTTGCTTTAGTGTGATGTGCTGTTTCTGTTGATTTTTGATTTTGGATTGAACACTGGAATGAAGATCAATGTATGCTTCCATTGATGTATGTTTTAAAGCTCTGCTTTTATTGTTGCTCTGATTTTTATAGAGCACATTCTAGAAGTTGACAGTTATTTTAAGTTGCCTAATCCGGCACTTAGTTTGGCTGCTTCATCATGTATCATAAACTAGATTACAACTTGCATTCATGCCCGATTTAATGCAGACTTTACCTTTGGAGCTGTTTTGATTCTTACTGTAAATGTTGTTCTAGTCTTGTTTTCTAAGTTTATAATTCTGTTCCTGAGAAGATATTTCTAAGTTTTGCTTTGTGTGTTTTCATATCCAGTTTCTGGTGTTCAAAGCCTTTCTTCCAGTGTGCAAAGCACTCCTGAGAAGAATGGGCATTCTGATGATGTGTCGAGAAGTCCAGAGCTACTTCAAGAGTTTCTGAAATCCGGTCCCAAGAAGGAACTTTTGAAAACTTGCTTTGATAAGGACAAGAAAAACTCAGTCTCGTCAAAAGGAAACACCACAGAAATAGCAAAGATGACTAACAAAACAAATAAGAAGCAGGATGCAAGAAAAGCTTCTTCCAGTCCTAGCAATCTGAATGCTTCAAGAAAGCAAAACAGAAAGGGAGAGAATCCTATGCGTTTCCCTCCTCCTCCTGAACAGTCTTCAGACTTTGGATGCTCAAACTCGTGGATATGTAAAAATTCCGCATGTAGAGCTGTACTATCTGTAGATGACACATTTTGCAAGAGGTGCTCTTGCTGTATCTGTCATTTTTTTGACGACAATAAGGACCCTAGTCTTTGGCTGGTATGCACGTCAGAATCTAGTCAGGGGGACTCTTGTGGGTTGTCTTGTCATATTGAGTGTGCCCTTCAGCGTGAAAAGGTGGGGGTTGTTGATCTTGGGCAATTGATGCAGCTAGATGGTAGTTATTGTTGTGCTTCTTGTGGTAAAGTCTCTGGAATACTTGGGTGAGTAATAATTTTCAGATCTTTTCTTAATGTTAAAATGCAGTGGTCACCTTGTCAAGGCTCATTTTCTAGCCCCTTGCTAAATACTGTACCTTTTTTCTTTTTCTTTTTTTTAATGGCATTTGTTGCAGGGCAATAAAATCTTGCTTCAATTTGGACCTCAAAGGAATCATATTGAAGTTCTTTCTTTTAAACTTTGGTTGTAGATAATGTGTATTCTTCCTGACAAATGGTTTTGTGATAAAGTAGTTAGCGAACTAAATGGTTGGTAATAAGAAAACTTTTCCCAGAACCCAGATAAAGCAAGAACAAGGCTACTCACATTCTGACCTTGGGCTGATAAGATTAATCTGAATTTTATAAATATTGCAGTTCATGGAAGAAGCAACTAGTTGTAGCCAAAGATGCCCGGCGCCTTGATGTACTTTGTTACAGAATATACTTGAGTTATAGGCTCCTGGATGGAACTTCAAGGTTTCGAGAGCTGCATGAGATAGTTAAAGAAGCCAAGGCTAAACTAGAAACAGAAGTAGGTCCAGTGAATGGTGTTTCCGCCAAGATGGCACGTGGGATTGTAAGTAGACTCTCTATTGCTGGTGATGTGCAGAAGCTTTGCTCCCTTGCAATTGAGAAAGCAGATGAAAGGCTGGCAAACATTTCTAGTGTCAATCCGTATTCTAGAGGTTGGAACTTGCACAAAATCTTATGTTTTTAATTGCTTTACTTTTTCTATAGTAAAGTTGTTAAAAGTGATTACTTATGTTCCCTTATTTCGTTTTTCAGAGGATTCACTTCCTTCTGCTTGCAAGTTTCTTTTCGAACAAGTAACATCTTCGTCAGTGGTGATAATTTTAATTGAACTGTCTAAAGCATTATCAGATGATATTAAGGGCTACAAGCTTTGGTATTACAAGAGTAGAGAAGAGATACACTCGAAAGAACCTAATTGTGTCTTTCCAAGAGCTCAGAGAAGGATTTTGATATCTAATTTGCAGGCTTGCACAGAGTACACTTTTAGGATTATATCATATACAGAGAAAGGGGACTTGGGTCACTCTGAGGCGAAGTGTTTCACCAAGAGCGTTGAGATAATTTACAAGAATTCTGATTTGGTAGCTGGCAAGACTGGTAAGAAAGAGAATTCCCTCATTGAAAGAAGTGCTAGTGCAAAAAGGGAATCTAAATGCGGGATGGCGGTCGGTTCTTCTGAATTTAAGGTTCGTGACCTTGGAAAGATACTACATCTAGCTTGGGCTCAGGAGCAAGGCCACTTAGAGGGTTTTTGCAGTGCTGATATAGAAATGTGCTGCACCACAACCGAAGCAGTAAAGCCTGAAACCGTACAAGAAGAAGAAAGATTGCCTTCGATTTCACGTGGGCTCGACTTAAATGTGGTCTCTGTTCCCGATCTAAATGAAGAGTTAACCCCGCCATTTGAGTCCTCGAGGGATGAAGATAATGGCTGCAGCCTGCAGCAGGCTGTTGATGATGATGCTGCTTCTCACGATGTAGTGAAGAATGGTACTGTAAGATCACACGGTAGTGGCGACTCCCAGACGTGGACACTTGGGGCAACAGGAGACGTGCCGGCTGTTGATTCCCGGACAGAGTTTTGCAGGAAGAGGGCAGCGGGTCACACAAACGAAGAGGCACACGATTGTGACAGCACACTGATTAATGGTTCACCATTCCGAATCTCTAACGGTTCTAGTTGCTTGGATGAGAACTTTGAGTACTGTGTGAAGATGATTCGATGGCTTGAATGCGAGGGTCACGTTACGCAGGAATTCAGGTTGAAATTGCTAACTTGGTTTAGCCTGAGATCATCCGAGCAGGAGCGTAGGGTTGTTAACACATTTATCCAAACCATGATTGATGATCCAATTAGCTTGGCAGGACAGTTGGTGGATTCTTTTTCGGATATTATTTCCAGCAAGAGGCCAAGGAACGGATTCTGTAGTAAGCTGTGGCATTAAACAAGGAGGGGAATTGTTTCTGATACCGAGGATTGGTATTTGCTTCATGTTTACTATGTGTTCTTTTGATAAATGACCTCTGATCAATTTCGCCGTCGTCTCTGTACAGGCAATTTTTTTCATTAATCACAATCACCGGCAAGATTTGTCCGGCTTAAAGATTTGATCGCTGATTCAGGAGACAAATCTCTGATTTTTCTTTGGTAGGGGAGGCCATTGGATGGAAGGTTCTGGGGAGGCATTTCTTATTTTTCCTTGACTATTCTAGATACAATGAAGCAGTAGAATTTCAACCATGGACGAAATTATGTTATATTCTCTTACCATTGCCTTCTTAAATTCAAAGAAGGGCACATGAATATATGATGGATTTTTAATTGGTTAAATTTCCTCGTCATTGATCTTATAATGTTCTTTTTTTTTTTTTTTTTTTTTTTTCAACTTGTTAAATTTGAGGATAAAGATTCGAATTTTACATTTTATCATGAAGTTTGAAAGCTTGCAATCAAAATCTTATAATTATCTTTTGGTACTTGAAAAGATTATTATTCCAAAAAATTTTCATTATCTTTTTTCTGGATAAAATACTGTCAAATCATTACAGTGGGACATCCCAGTACGTAAGGGAAGACCTTACTCTATAGTCTTTTTCCTCACTCTATCAGAACAACGGGTTGTTAACGTGATTCTTGAGTATAATTTTGAATGAATATGTTTAGTTAGAATTGAATTTTTACTGAAGTTTTTAAAAAAAACTTTTTGTTATATTGTAAAAGAACAGGCCCAACACGTGATTCAAAATATATTAAAAAATGAGATGATGTTTTAAATTATATTTTTTTAAAACGTTTTAATATTTTTTAAAATATCAAAAAAAAAATATTTATTTAGTACATTTTAAAAAAAAAAATGAAAATAAAAATAATAAAAATTTTTTATGAAAAAAATTAAATTTTGATTTTTTATTTTTTATTTTTAGTACTTTTTAATAATGTTATAAATAATAATGTTAGAATTTAAAAAAGGTTAAAAGTTATAATCAAATATGATTTCACTTTTTTATTATATTTAAAATAATATTTTAAAAAATTAATTAAATGTAATTTTAAAATCAATTTAAAAATAATTTTTAAAATAATTTTATTTTTATTTTATATTAAAAATAAAATTATTTTAAAAACGATATTAAACGGACCTATAATAATATAATATTTTACCTAAAAAAAGATTAAGATCTTTGTATGGTCGAAAGTTAACTCATAAATTTTTAAGAGAGGAAACAACGGTTTACAAATTCTTATAATTATTTCATGTGATTAGTCAAAAAAAATCTAGACCAGTGATAATCAGCAACGCATTAGGGAAAAAGAAATGTTAAAATGTTTATTCTGGCAATTGAAGAAACGCTTATTTGGACAAGAATTGCAGCCTCACACGTGGAAAGAGCATTATTTCAGTGAAGTGCTTATACGTTGCCATGTCAGCAACATTTTGATAAACGTCGTCGTAGTGGCTAAGCTGTTGGATTCTGTATGAATTATGATCCTATATGACGCAAGGAGGAAACGAAACATGAGGCACACAAAGACTACTCTTCATCTCTGTTTCTGCACATTGCTTTCTCTCTCTCTCTCTCTCTCTCTCTTTCTCACTCTAAAATGCAGCTTCTTCATGCTTCCTCGTCACTGTGCGCTTCACTTCATATATCAAAACCATATTCAAGCACAGGTGAATTGCTCTGTTGCCCTTGGGTCCTTTTTTCTTTTAAATAGTTTTAATTCTCGTTTTTCAAGTTTGACACAATGATTTGTTTTGTTGTTGTTGTTGTTGTTGTTGTAGGACTAGTTTCACCAGAGAAAACTATTTTACCATCATCTGTGAGTTGTTCTCTTCAGCCAAAAGGAATTGAAAGTTCCTTATGGGTTTCTCGTAACAACTCCATTTTGAGCTCTCTCACTACTAAGGCTGCCTCTGTTGAAGGTAAACTTTTCTACATCTTCATAGACATATATATATATATATATATATGTTTATAAAGAGTAGCTTTTTCTGGCCTGGTATATAATAACCCATTTTCAGTTTTCTTCAATAACATTTGGAGAATCCTATTTGTCTTCAATTATCTGGGGTTATGGTTGAAATGAAATGGGAAAAGTTTTGTCCACCATATCCTTTTCTTTTCTTCTCTGTCCTAAGTAGTTTATAAAGCTTGAAATTTTTTGGCATCACAAATTTGTAGAACCAATTAAATAGTGTTCATAGTAACTTGCTCATCCTATGAAAAAAAAAAAAAAAAAAAAAACACTAGTTCCATGTGAAATTGTTTGTGTACCAATCTCAAAAAACTAATTGAGTAAACTGTTCATACCTTATATCATGGATGTACTCTACGTCATCCATTTACTTTTGATTTTAATTTCACGTTTAATTTTAAGAGGTCTTTGATGTTACAGTAGTATAGAAACTAAAGTTTGCCAGCTTTTGGAAAAAATGGCAAGGTAACATAGTATTAGAGAGGTCCCAGCTTTTAACTCCTGTAATTTCACTCTCCAAAAATTGTCATTGTATTTTGGAACTTTAATATTTTTCAAGTTTTAATTCAATTTTCATGTACTGGGTCTGCGATTCTGTCTCATTGATATTTTCGTACACGTGCCCAACTCAAACGTGGGAAAGAGTGTTTGAATAATAGAAAAAACTAATTATGTGTCGACTCCTAACAACTTAAGCTTTTGAGAAAAATAGTAAAATTAAGAATCAATATTAATAGAATGTGCAACCACGGATAAGTTAGCCAGTCTTTATGTGGGAGGAGTATGAAATTTATGTATTTATTGTTGTTATTGTTATTATTTTGTAGCTGGTGCTTCTACAATATCAAGCGGAACAGCGGAGAATGATGTTTTAAAAGCATTGTCCCAAATCATTGACCCGGATTTTGGGACAGACATTGTCTCTTGTGGTTTCGTGAAAGATCTTCAAATCAATGAGGCTTTGGGAGAGGTCATCTAGAGCATGGATGTCAAATTTTCTATGACATACATGTAAAACATAGTGTCCTTACTAAAATGTATTGGTTTTCATCTCAGGTTTCATTTCGGTTAGAGCTCACTACACCAGCATGTCCAATCAAGGACATGGTAAATCACACAGTCATCATTGTTTGATCAAGAACTCACATTTGTTTGGAATGGTAGACTTAATTTTCTCAACAAGGATAGATATAAAAATATCCCAAACTCCCTTTTTCTATTTTGTGTATTATTATCCTTTCAATGAAATAAGTTGTAGGCATCATTCATAATATTTGCTTTAATAGGATGTTCCATAAATCCGAGAAGAAAAATTTCAATGTCACTATGCTATTGATGTAGTCGTAGATCGGCTATGTGGAGTGTTTCCACTAACGATGTGGGAAGTTTGACAAGTTTCAATTGCATGACAGTTTGAGCAAAAAGCAAATGAGGTGGTGAAAATGCTTCCTTGGGTAGAAAGCGTAAATGTGACGATGTCAGCACAGCCTGCAAGACCTGTTTATGCTGGCCTACTTCCACCGGGTCTACAGAAGATTTCAAATATTGTGGCAGTCTCGAGTTGCAAGGTACGTTTTTCCATGAACTTTTCTTGCATGTCCTTTGAGAACCTTTGCTTACATTGTATCATTGCTCATCATATTTGTTAAAATTTTGTTTAGGGAGGTGTGGGAAAGTCAACTGTAGCAGTCAACTTGGCATACACTTTGGCTGGCATGGGTGCTAGAGTAGGAATATTTGATGCTGATGTCTATGGTCCAAGTTTACCAACTATGGTCTCCCCCGAAAACCGGCTACTGGAGATGGTATTCTTGTGAATTCAACTGAGTTTTGCTTCCATTTGGCTAGGGGCTAGAATGATGACGGGACAAAATTTGTTTGTAGAACCCAGAGAAGAAAACTATCATTCCTACAGAATACTTGGGAGTGAAGTTGGTGTCTTTTGGATTTGCTGGACAAGGCCGTGCTATAATGCGGGGTCCAATGGTGTCTGGGGTCATCGACCAACTTCTCACTACAGCTGAGTGGTATGGCCTTCTTCCAAGGAGAAAGTAGAGTTTAAGTTGAATGAAAGTGGCGTCAAGTGTAGCAGTAGAAGTTCACACAAATATTAACTGTTGATTTCCTTCTGAATAACTGATGTGATGGGTTCTCTCATTTAGGGGAGAGCTGGATTACCTTGTTGTGGACATGCCGCCTGGAACTGGTGATATTCAGCTTACCTTATGCCAGGTTTTCTCCTTTCACATGCTTTTTCTATTTTTATTGTCATTTTTGTTTTATTTTATTTTTTCTAATCATGATTGGTTTTCTGGTGTAAACCAATACAATCTCATTAATTCAGCATTATATTTTCTCAGTTTTTGTATCATGCCTTATTTAACGCATGTTTATATGGAAAATGAGAAGCCATTTGGAAAAATACTTTTAATAGATATCTTCCTCATACAAACTTCTTGGCATGAAGATTTCTTCATTTTTTTTTCCGATGTTTTCAGGTAGTCCCATTAACTGCTGCTGTCATTGTTACCACCCCTCAGAAGCTTGCATTCATCGACGTTGCGAAAGGAGTCAGAATGTTTTCAAAGCTTAAGGTTAGCATTCTGCTGTCCGGTTTTTTAGCAATTCTTAATCAAACAGACTTAACTGTACACAGTTCCTTACAAGGAGAGGCAGTTTTATTGTGGCATGGATGGTCATGCTAAATTACTCTCACTGCTTCTTTCTTACTTCTGTTCTCTCTTCTTCTTTTTTTTTTTTTTTTTTTTTTTTTTTTTTTTTGTTCATATATTTAGGTGCCATGTGTTGCTGTAGTTGAGAATATGTGCCACTTTGATGCCGATGGAAAACGATATTACCCATTTGGTAGGGGTTCAGGCTCGCAGGTATGCAGATTTCCGACGATGTAGCTTCTTTCCGCTAGAAAATAAAAACAAATAATCTAAATGTCAGGAACTCTTTTTACTGATTACGAACAAGCAAATCTAATCAGAATAAAATGTGGAACCTACACCTTTACAGGTTGTGCAGCAGTTTGGAATTCCTCACCTGTTTGATCTTCCCATTAGACCAACTGTAAGTCCCATGACAGTTTTATTACTCATCTTCATATCTTGAGAAATCTCTTTAATTATTCCTTTAAATTGTTTTTGTTTGTGTAAATTTTTATTTATTTTTTAATAATTCTGTAGTGTTCAATAATATGACATATTGCTGGCCATGTTAAACTTAATTTCAACAAATTCACATATACAAATTTTGTTTTCTTTTCTAGCTATCTGCTTCTGGAGATAGTGGAACGCCTGAAGTGGTGGCTGATCCTCAGGGCGAAGTCGCTACGACATTTCAGGACCTTGGCGTATGCATTGTGCAGCAGTGTGCCAAGATTCGCCAACAAGGCATACTTATTGTGCTCTATGTTCTTCAGAAAAAAAAAAGTGTTCCTTTAAAAATAGAATTGAAGAGCTACATTTTAAACACACATATCATTTTTGAACCTACTCAAGTATAATAGGTATTCAAAAGGGTTTTTTAAAAATTTTTACTAGAAATATTTGGGAAAATAAATGCTACACGCCATACAAGATTTTCAAAACTAAAATGAAGCATTGGTAAGCTTGTAATTTTGCTAAGATTCAGAATGAAGCTTGCAAACTCTTTTAACAATTTTGTGTGCTTTCTTTACTTAACCGAATTATTACATCACTTTTGATGACTAATTGAGAAATTTAATTTTCATTAATTCCATTCATTTTTTTCCCCCATTTAGTGTCAACGGCTGTCACCTATGACAAATCTCTCAAGGTAATCAGAGTGAAGGTACCGGACTCAGACGAAGAATTTCTTCTCCATCCCGCAACTGTAAGACGAAATGACCGCTCTGCTCAAAGTGTGGTATGAACAAAACTCATTTTGCATGACTGCTTATCTATTCCACATGATTTTCTCGCAGAATAAAAAATATCATAATGTAAAAAAAGCAACATAAGAGTTCAGGTCTTTGTGTATCCGGTATCAGTATGTATAAAAATGGTGGTATACTCGCAGTTTACTGCTCAAAAGGCTTTTGCTGCATGATACATGAATTTTGAGCGCCTCTGTCTCCAACTAAGAGAAAGTCAAAGATAGAACCTTGAATTTGGTCTTGAGGATTTTTCCTTGCTCATTTGGAAAATTAGGGGGGTCTCTTTCTTCATTAATTTACTTACTAGCTAGCTCATACCAGCAGGAGAATTTAGTTTTTGTCTGTGTTTTTGTGTGTTAATGTTTTTTTTTTTTTTTTTTATTTCTCTCTTTTTCTGAGAAGGGGTATTCAATAGAAGCAAGGCATGATGTGATAAAGCTTGTTTTAGTAGAAGCAATGGCTAGAGAATGCAAACCATAGGATCAAGAGATTTCATTCAAAGACCATTAGAGAGTGTAGTCCTTTATTATAAGAAAGAAAATTGCTCTCCCCTTTTATTTTTGAGGATGTTGTCCTACTCCTAGTCTAGTTTTATGTAGGGAAATCATCATTAGCATGGTGGATCCTTAGTATTGAAAATATTAACTTGGTACCTTATAATTAGCAAGAGTTCGAACAACCCGATCGACATCTGAAAAACAGCATCCGAGGTGCTCGAACTCTTACTAATCATCACTCCTGGCTATTCGGGAAGCGTTGACATAAGGTACGGATTTTATATTTTTCAATATCAAGGGTCCTTCCCGCTAAGAAAAGAAAACATACAACACCAGAATGATAATTTCCCTTTTATGTATGGTTATAATTTCTGATCAAAAGCTTAGGAGGGAAATAGTATTTAAAGATTTTTACTGAGGGTATTATAAGAATCACATTAGATTTACCAAATGTATTTTTTTTTTTTTTTTTTTTTTTGTTCCACATCAAAACTTTCTAACCCCACTTGAAACTGGAAAAGAACAGTAACAATCAAATTGTCATATCCTTACTCTGCATCTATGATAGATTAAAGTCAACTAATAAATCTAGAGTTGAGAATTTAACGACACGGGATGTTTGACTTTGAAAGGAGTATTAGTTTGAAACGGAAAATTTGCAGAGCAGACAAAATGTTACTTTTCAGGAAGGAAAAATTAAAAAAAAAAAAAAAAAAAAAAGAGGGCCTAGGAAAATTCTTGCATTCTACTGCATCTTTTATTTTATCAATTTAAATTTTTAATTTTAAGTTTTTATAGTAAAAAATTATCAAAAAATATAATATTTAATTTTTTTTGTTACAGTTTTTTTTTTTAAAATACTATATTTTAACTCGAATTAAAAATTTAAATCTATAAAGTGAATGAGACTTACGTACCTGACATATTCTATTATTTTTATTTCTTTTTGGCTATCAACTTGTTGGTGATTTGTTTATTTATTATTATTATTATTTTGTGATGAAACAGGATGAGTGGACAGGAGAGCAGAAATTGCAGTATACTGATGTTCCAGAAGATATTGAACCTGAAGAAATTCAACCAATGGGAAACTATGCTGTCCAAATATCATGGCCGGATGGTTTTAATCAGGTGACTTGCACTATGTGAATTGTAGAAATACACTTGCCTTTTTGGGAAGAGTCAACTTTATCATACTTAACACATTTTGTTGACCGGAATGCAAAAAAGAATAATACCAGCAAGACTCGTGGATTTCATACGTGGTAAAACATAGAGGATTCGGGAAACTCAAAAATCTCAATATTCATTAACCAAACACGTTTTAAATTGAAATTACAAACTACTTTATTTATAGGCGAACCGAAGAAAAGATGTAAGAACTTAAACTGAAATAAAATAAGAAAACTACTAACTCTCTTTTTCTTTTTTCTTCTTTTTTTCTTTTTCTTTTGGAAGGGAAACTAGCAACTTAAAGTGATAATAAGAAGCTAACCCGATCCTAAAAAAAAAAATTAATTAATTAATTAAATAAAAACTAAAATTTAAAAGTCAATGCTGTCATAATCTACACACAGTAATCAGACTAGAATTTGATTTAGGCTCAGCATTAGGCAAGTAATAGTTGTGATTAACTCATGACTTCGTAGTTTTGAATGAATGTGTAACTGTTTCCAATATATTCCTTACAAACTTTGTGATCAAATTTAGTTATTATTTTCTTCTGCGTTATTATTTTCAAATTTAGTTCTCTTTTTTTTTTTTTTTTTTTTTTTTTTTGTGCTGCAGATAGCACCATATGATCAGCTGCAAACAATGGAGCGATTAGTCGATGCTCCTCGACCAACTGCTGCACAGGCATGACAAGTTTATTCAGCTTTCATTATTTGTTTTGTCTGATATATATATTGCACCAAATGCCGTCTACTTGACTAAAATTCAAGGTTGTTTTTGTGTTTTGTATATATATTTTTTTAATATTTTGTTTCCTCTCCTACAGGTGTACTAGCTTCAACAGATCAATATTCATAGAGATCACTAGAGAAGTGATCTATCATTGTTCTTAAATCTTTTAATGATCCTGAGAGGAGACGCTAGTGGCTAGAAACCACTAACATAATGACACGTGTCAATTTTAAAAATGACTAAAGGAAATATATATATATATATATATATATCATTCTTAGGGTTCAGGTAATTATACGTGTAAGACCATTCAATGGTAAAGTCTTACTATATTTCATGTCAGTTTTGTCCACTCCTTTGCCCTCGTCAAAGATATCTAATGAAATTTTGAATTGGTATGGATGAATCCTTTTTTAATGAACTATTTTAATCAAAATGAGGAAATTAAATACCTAAGAAAGACTTTAACATATGAAATATGGACCACCTGGAAACATCAAATTAACTAGACAAAGATAAGGTCAAGAGAGAGCAAAAGAAGAATAGATGAAACGATATTAGGAGACAAAATCTGAATTCATTCTGTTCCAAGTAAGTTATCTGCAACATCTCACACATAAAGCTAAAGCCTCAGCAATTTGAATTTTAGAAGCAAAATTATTAGCATCAACGACAACAATAATAAAAGTATAAAGTTAATATATAACAATAATAATAATTGTTCAAAGTTAGATAAATTAAATAATATACGGTCCCGTTTATTTCATTAATTTGAGTAAGTTATCTGCAACATCTCACACATAAAGCTAAAGCCTCAGCAACTTGAATTTTAGAAGCAAAATTATTAGCATCTAAAATTTTTATTAACAATAATAATAATTGTTCAAAGTTAGATAAATTAAATAATAAGTCCCGTTTATTTCATTAATTTGATCAAAAAATTCGAATTAAAATTTTAAAGTCACATCTCAATTCGAATTAAAATTTTGAATTTACGAACTAAACGGATCCGTACTCAAGCCTGAGAAACAACAACAAAAGGATCAACAATAATAATAAATGTGCGTAAAGTAATATCTATTAAAAAGAAGTAATATCTATAAAAATACAACTCAATCGTAAAAATAGTAACTACCAGTATTGTCGTGTTACAGCCTTATAGGCATA
The DNA here is from genome assembly GCA_012066045.3 of Morus alba. Lineage (NCBI taxonomy): Eukaryota > Viridiplantae > Streptophyta > Magnoliopsida > Rosales > Moraceae > Morus > Morus alba. Next base: position 17,185,913 of record CP050232.2, read on the forward strand.
GTCAACAATAATTTCACATTCGCTCCATATTTAAATGTAGAGTTCAAATCTTCTTATTCTTAGATTTAAGGAAAAAAAAAAAAAAAAAAAAAAAGTAATTACAAGTGCTTTGGTTGGCCGACTAATCACTAATCTACCAATTCGAACTTAGGATGATATTACTCGTGTTTTTTTTTTTTTTTTTTTTTTTCTCCTTCTACTTCTTAATGAGAAACAAGTTCACCAACAAATATTAAATGAGAAATGGCTAAATTAGGAACCGTCCTATTAATGAGCACACCTGCCTTGAGATGTTCCAATAAGAGTCGATGTTTTAAAGCCTCAAGCAACTATAAATGTTTTTATTTTTCTTTTTGTTTTATATATATATATATATATATATATATATATATATTTTGTAGAAAGCAACTTGTTGTTTCAACTGTGTGGTAGTGGTGAAAAGTACCCTTTTTCCCCCTTGGTTTTTGGTTGCATTGAACAATTGCACTTTTATTTCCCTTTCACAGCTTTAAAGTTTTCAAACTACTCATTGGTCTTTTTAAGACCAGTCAACATTACACAATAGACTAGTACTATAACTCATTTGGTAAGGTTCCTTGCACCTTTGCGCTTTGATTACACCTATATATGTGTGTGTGTGTGTGTGTATAATGGTCCAGTTAGTCCCACATCCTTGGTGACAATCCAAAGTGCATTTAAGACTTGTTCGTGTTTTGTTTGCTGTCAGTTTGGCAAGCGTGGCCTTACCTCACATGGCATAAATGAGGCCAAGATATATGGAAAACCCACAAACACACAATATAGTACATTAAAGTTGGATTACACAAATTTATATCGTCAGTTAGGGAGATCAAGAGCATTAAGTTCATTGTTTATTTCATTTTTCACATGAGAGAGAAAATGTCCATTCCTTTTAGAAAATAATAATAAAAACAAGATGTGTGAGAAAGTATTCGAGTTCAACTCTTCTTAATATGTATGGTACTATTGATGACTCCTAATTTAGCAGCACTCCAAGTCCACGAAGCATATTTTGTCTATCAAATTTTTCATATTTTGTTGACTCCTACCAATTTATCTAGTAATATGCATGTGCTCTATTATGGTCATTTATCAAATTTTGTTTATCACTAATAAGCAATAGTATCACTCGCACTATTTTTTTGTTTTTTTGTTTTTTAGGGTATCACTCACACTAATAGTAGTTGTGTTTCACCAAATTATTGTTTATTATCAATTTAGTGTAGGAAGCCGTACCTCTTCATACATATATGTATATGCAAATGAAGAAACCAATTGCAAAAGAGGGGAAATCAGCCACTTTAAAATTACTTTATGGAGAGGTCTATTTGACATCTAAAAACTGCTCAGCAAGACATAAAAAAAATGTTGGTCTGATGACCACTCAATTAGCTTGAAACTTCAATAAATAACAGTGACAAATTGAAAGAAGAAAACGAAAAAAAACAACTTCAAGAAAAAAAATGGGTTTTCACCAAAACAAAAGTGTAACAAAAAATGGGGTTTGTTTTTTTCCCCTTCTTGGTCCGTTGGATTTCTATAAATCTGCATGCTTCCAAAGTCCAATGATGCCTCTGTATGTTTGTTTGTTTGTTCTTTTTAACCCATCCAAATTAAGAAAAGAAAGCGCATCTTGGAATCGTTCAATTGATGCCTTTCTTTCACTGGTTTCTTGCTCATCATGTAAAATTGGTGGTCTAAATTTGTAGACATAAAGTTCATATATATATATATATATATATATATCCTTCCAAAGCATAGTATACACAAAATATGACATATGTTTGTTCAGGATTTGTTTCCAACTAGAGAGGAAAATGATATCTTAGAAAAGCTTCTTTTGGCCACACTATGATATATTGATGTCGGCCATTAAAGATGTCTCTATCTCCGCCTTCATCATTAATCACATTGTTTAATTATTCATCTAATGACAATTATTACTTAAACTAATAACTGTTTGACAACGAATCTGAAGACAAACTAAGAACATTAGCGAAGTTGGAATTTAAAGTAGAGCTTATCTTTTGAACATTATTATAAGAAGATGTGATGTGCAAGTTGTAGAGCCACGTCAAATTATAATCGGAACTACTTTAGATTCAAAGACGTAATTAAAACTGTAAAGTGAAGATTTACTGTTAAGCTACAAACAAAGTGAAAAGTGCCTATGTTAACCTCTAAACGTGGCTTGAGAAACCAACATAGGCGAGTTTGATATCGCTATGCCTTTTTAATTAAAGAATTTCTAATTCTGCTTCTGTAAGCTTAAACGTAGAACTCTAAAAAGTTGAAAAGGTCCCCTTTCATGTTTTGTTGTATGTATTATTTTTTGCCCTTCCATTTTTTTTTTTTTTTCTTTTCCCTTTTGTTTAGATATAAAACTCGAGAATCTTCTTCTATTACTAAGCAGAAAAGAGTAGGAACAAATGAAACAGTCCAAAGGCAAAGATGACAATTTGCAAGTCCTCCAAAATTGATTTTTTTCCAAGTCTGTGGTTCTAAGCAATTGAAGCCTCTGCTAGAAAACCTTATTGTCCCTTTAGCCTTATAAAACCGACCGAGTAATTACTAAATCTATACAGTCAAGGTCCGTTGATTGTTTTTCCAACTTTGTTAAGCTAATTGACACTCAATTCCACGATTGCTATGCAGTTCAAAATTTATATTATTGATAACTGATTCTTACTTTTTCTCTCACACACACATATAAGATACGGCTTTTAATACAAGGCTGCGTCCCTTTTTTTTTTTTTTTTTTTAACGGTTCTTTATTATAATTGCGCTCTACCTCTAATAATGAATGATTATTAAATCAATAATTAAACCCCACAATTTAATATATTAAATTATCCTTGCAGTTCTTATCACTAGTACTGGAAAAGTACATTAACTGTCGTTTGGTGAAGCCGATCAGATATAAGTCTGTCTTATTTATTTTATTTTATTTTATTTTTTTTGTGAATAATGAAGATTCTATCTTAGAGAGAAGAAGACAATAATAGAGAGAATATGAATATTCAATATAATTAATCAAGTCTGAAAATAATGAACATAAAATGTCCTAGAAAGAGCAATTATTGAGAAGAAGTAGAGAGAGAATATGAATATTCAATATAATTAATTAAGTCTGAAAATAATGAACATAAAATGTCCTATTTATAGGCATATAAGTCCTAATAGTAATCAAACTCTCAATACTATTTAATCTTAAATAATCCTAATAGAACTCAAATAATTCTAATAGATAAACATTAAATAAAATAACTTTAAAATAACTCTAATTCTAATAGAATTCAAATCGTGTTCTCTATCACCTAGTTTTGTGGTAGACAGTTATGTTCCTTTCTTGACCGCTCTTCTTAGATTCAATTGTCTACTCCGTAGCTTGATAGATGGTTTGTTGCCTTGAGCCCTCCCCATTGGCTATGGCTATTTGTTTTTTCGTTGTTTTTACTGTTTTGTAATAAAAGCGTTGATACTTCCGTCTTATTGGTGTTGGTTTATGTTGTTTTGTTATTATGTTAGTCCTGTAATATCAGAGGTGGTTTCCCCGCCTTTCGACTTTATAAATGTATCCCACCCATTTATTGCATAGCATGAGTGATGGTATCCGACTAAATTTGATTCTATATCGTGTTGCTTGTGTCCCTATTATTTGAGGTTTAGTCTCGATCGACTGGGTTAATCCATCAACTGTAGTACTTTTGTCTAATAAGTCTTGGTCGCACTCAATCTTTATTTATCGAGCATGTCTTTTCCTATTTGGTCTCAACACTTGTATTTTGCCTATATGCTTCATTTGTCTTCACTGATGCATCCAGTCAATATTTGGAGTTGAATTTTATTGTAAGTGGTGCTCACTTGTGACTAATTTAAGCATGTAATTTTGTTTTGATGAAATAAAATTTTTCCTAAAAAAAATCATGATGCTGACTTTTAACCCACGTTTGACAGCTTAAAAAAAAAAAAAAAAAAAAAACAAACAAACAAACAAACTTTAAATTGAGTGTGTCATTTGACCAGTCATGTGGGGCGTAAACAATTCAGCATGAATTTGATAAAAATAAAAGAATTAGAAGAAATTTTTTTCAGTTGCCTTCCATCAACTTTAAGTGGGTGCATGCGTTGTAAGTGTTTATATATATATATATATACATGTATATTTCTATATATCCTTATTAACATAGCTAACACATCCGTTAGTTGGCTTGTCACTTTCACTCTTCTCGAACTCAGCGCTCCAACAATTACCATGCTTTAGGATCCTAATTAATAAATTACTATAATAAGTAAACAACACGACCCCCTTAATTAATTGCAATGATGAAGATACATATTTTCTTTTACATGGACAGGTCAAAAATGAAGTCAATCTATTAATTAGCACCAAGATCTTTTATCTAGGAGTTATGGAATATTTGTTCATGGATCTATATCTTTTATCTTAATAATTTGTTATTTATATGTCAACTTATAATTGGCAAATGCTGATAAATTTCTTTGAGAGGTTGGGGTATTCTACATAACATATAACAACAAACTGCGTATGCATATATACGTGATAATGACTTTGAAAAAGGTATAACAAAAAAATAAAAAAAAAATAATAATTAATAATAAAAAAAATCTATCGCAAATTATTTCACATTCTTACAATATAATAACATGTTATAAGTACTGTACGTAGTGTGATTTGTGGACAAATCGTGTAAAATGGGTAATATTATATATATACCAGGTCAAGATAATTGCCAATAAGCTTGAATCCAATAAGTGAAAAGGGTGGTTAAGTATCTCCCTAAATCTTTGATTATCTCAAGCCTATATATAATGAATGCCGGCGCCAGTTTTATATATACTATACTAATTGGTCAAATTAAAATTTTTAAAAATTTGGATATATTGCTTCATAAATATTACTCCAAAGTTTTGCAACCTCGTTAAAATTATGACAGCTTATCAATTTCCAACGTTTATGTATGATATATATATTAGGCGCGTTTGAAACTCGTTCTAAAATGATTTTATTTTTTATATGAAAATAAAAATGAAAACGTTTTTAATCTCAGACAGAAATAATTTTTAAAAATACGTTTAGTAGTTTTATCAATAGATTGTTTTCAGTATAAAAAAAACTATTAATGTCTCTCTTTCTTTCTCTACTCCAGAAAGGAGAAAACGAAAACAAAAAATAAAAAATGACTACAAGTCGTTTTTCATTTCTCTATCATTTTACACTAAATCAAAAAATTATTTTCATTCTCTGTTTTTTATTTTTATTGCGTCAAACGCCGTTTTAAAAATGTCTTTATTTTTTCTTTCTCAAAAAACGTAAAAAATAAAAACAGGATCAATTTCAAATACGATTGTTGTTTTCTCATATAAGAAAATATATAGTATATTTAAACATGTAACACACAAACATAATGTTCGGCTTATATACAATTTATATATATAAGAATTTTCAATAATTACATTATTATTATTAAATATAAAAATTTAATAACTTAACGTAATATTATTGTCATAATTTTTTTTATCTAATTATATAATTTATTATAATAGTGAGATATATATATCTTTCGTGTGAATGTAACTATGGGATGATATTTGCTAATAATTTAAATATGGGTGGCCTGCAAGCGATAAGCTAGGGACGAGAAGAACGTGGTGGGGTAAGGAAAGGTTTAATGGAGAAAAAAGGCGGAGCTTGGACTTATTCGGTGGATGACACAAACATCAACATATGAAGACAAAAGGATCCTTTTTCTGGGTTTTGTGTTGATTATTTCTGCAGTATGAGCCAATAGGAAAACGTCTCTGTGATATGGAAAATGTCCTGCCTGATCCATCCCCCTCACACAGCTACGGCTGCTGGTGGGCCCCCACCACCTTTTGTGGTTCTGCTTTATACAATTATTCTTCACCCACCCTAATTTATGACATGATCAACCGCTTCCTGCTTCAGATTTATTGCAAAATTTATGCAGAAACCCTAATATCTCATTTTCACACAACCATTAATTACGTATTTTTTATTTAGTATAGTTTTTAATTTAAATTAAAATATAACTTTATATACAAGTGTTTAACTATAATATAAAAAATTAAATACATTTTTTTATGTGAACCATTCACTCTGTAAATTTAAATTATGTTGTTTTAAACGCCTTATTTTGAGTTTGAACAAAAATTTTTAAACCCATTTTGATTTATTCTTATTTAAATTGATGTTTGGAAGTGTTTATACATAAAATAAAACATCACATTAGAGAATAAATTACAAATAGAGTCATGATTTTAAACCATAAATACAGTCTGTGTGTGTCTGGGTGTTTGAGGAGGTGGGGGTGTTAAATTCTCCAAACCCCATTATTTTGGGTTCACACGAGTTCTCAATCACATTTCAAGTTCAAAAGTGTAACAGCCAAACATGAGTTGAAAACTGAATATTAAGTTCAAACCGGAGCCATAAGTCGTAAACTTATGAAACAAACGAGTTTTTTTTTTTTTTCCTTTTTTATTATGAATCATATGTTGTTAAAGAAAATACTAAAATATTTCTAATTTTCAGCCTTATTTTGCTATAATTTTAGAATCACCATTAATTAATTGAGCTGGTGAATAAAATTACCGCCTGCTAAAATAAACATGCAATTAACAGAATTAGCACTTTGACAAAACACAAATACATTAAAGCTATTCTTTATTGATTTATTAAGCGTGAGAATAAGTTAATTGTGCGGAAAAAAAAAAAATGAAAAGTAACTTCATTTAAAACAACTAAAATACATCAAAACAAAAGAAGTTACTTTCCTGCAGAGAAAAATCAAATGAATTATTTATTAGATTGATGACTCACTTGTAGTTTGTTAATGGATTGGGTAGGTCAGCTCCAATAGTTCTATTAATGTGTATATATTTTTCCTTATAAAATACTTTTCATTCATGATCTTTCTTCTTTAATTTGTCTTTACTGCTAATATAAAAGGCTCTTTCAGAATCCTGGTTTTCAGGATTCCTATCTATGAAAAATTTGGTTGAAACTCAGTTTTAAATTTGGACACTAAAAAACCATACTCTTGACAAGTGGAATTTAACAAGTACCCGTGAGCATGAGTGTTTTCTTGCTATTTTAGCTAGAGCATTTTTAATAATTATTACATGCATAGTACACGTTTCACATAGAATATATAATATTACTAACAATATCCATTTTCACATAAACTGATATTGAAACCATATATCAGAATTCTAAATATTTTAAAAGCCAATGGATTAGGAAGATTTATCAGTACACACTGAATAATTTATTGTATATATTATGAGTAGAAACGAAAATAGTATAAATGTAACATAATCTATATATATATATATATATATATAATGTTTTTTTTTTTTATTATAATTTTGCTGGTCAAATGTATATAATGTTAGTTGAAAAGTAAGAAAAAGGCAGGACACTAACCAACCCTAGCATTATTAACGTAGACATAGCATTAAATTTACTATTATAAACCATCCCATCTTCTATAAAAGAAGGCCAAACCAATAGCAAAAAAACAAGGCCTTACACACACCTCTACCTCTACCTCTACTTCAACAGAATATATTCACCTCATAATCTCCAAAACTCCTTAAAAACCCTCTCCTTTCTCATATATATTCCTCCAAAAACTCACCAAAATGGTCGAAAACCGGCGACTTTCGCCCTCCTTGAACGCGAAGATCGTCGGTTCTGGCAACGAAGCAGTGGTTCTAGCCCACGGCTTCGGCGGGGACCAGTCGGTGTGGGACAAGATAGTCCCTTTCTTGGCTCAACACCTGAGGGTTCTAGTCTACGACTGGCCTTTCTCGGGGGCTATCAAGGATGGCCTTAACCTTTTTGAACCACACAAGTACTCCTCCTATGAGGGCTTTGCCAATGACTTGATTGGTCTCTTGGATGAGCTCAATTTGAAATCGGTCGTTTTTGTTGGTCATTCCATGTCTGCTATGATTGGATGTATTGCTTCCCTTAAGAGACCTGAACTTTTCAAGAGGCTCGTACTCATTGGAGCTTCTCCAAGGTACATATATACATATATATATATATATATATATATATTTATGTAAATTTTTTATGCTCAAAGATATATTTATATATGTTAATATAAATATACATACATAGATGTACTTAATTTGTATGAGCGTATACTACTTGTATGTGTTATTTGTATTCAATTAAATTGCGTTTTAATTCCATTTAGGAATTCCAATTTAGAATCTACAAGAAAACCTATTCTGTATTAAACTCCTCCACTCATATTGTTATTATTATTATTATTTTTTTTAAAAGATGATTTCTCTTATATATTAGTAATATATATACACACAGATATTATCCTACCAATCAAATTCTTCATTCAAGATTTTTCTAGTTCTTTTTCGTCTGAAAATATGTGTATAATTCCCTTGATTAATCTGCTCTAGTCCCCAGATCATTTTCGTTCCACTTAGTAAGAGCCTTTTTTTTTTTTTTTTTCTTTTTGAAGAAAGAGCTAGTAACTCGTCATTTGTTTTTAGTGCAATATTTTTCCCCCATAAAACTTGATGAGGAAAATTGTATTGAAGAAATTAAAGAAAAAAGACAAATTATACCAACAGCAGGAGATGACTTGAGCAAGTTAAATTGCATTAACTTCTGTAGATAAGAAAGACATGCATTTAATGGTACTAGAGTGCTGACACTGGATATGCGCATCATTTTTCTCTCTTTTAACTTTACCTAAAAAATCCATAAATTTATGCAAAAGCTTGAGAGAGATTTAGAACCTGTTTAGTTCGTTAATTGAATTTTTAATTTGAGTTGAGATATAATTTTATATGAAAGTTTTTTACTGTAGTAAAAAAGTTAAATGTAATTGTTTTTGAAATTTTTTTACAGTAACAAAACTCAAATTTTAAACTCGAATCGGTAACATGAACGGTGCCCTCTAATGTGTTCTTTTATTCTCCTGTTTTTATTAAATCATAAAGGGAAAATTCAATATTGGTATTCTATGTTTTAGTATAATTATTTTTTAGTATTATGTGTTTTTAATAATTTTAAATTGGTACCTTAACATTTAAAAAAATTATTTTTTAGTACATTTAGGTCATTTTTTAGGATGTAAAATGTCAAATTTATCATTCTCATTAATTTACTAAAAACTAATAAATTCAGAAAAAATTCAGAAAAAATTATTTTTAATTTAAAGCAATATTTTTGTTTTAAAGTTTTAAATGTTTAAAAAAGTTTAGAATTTTTCTACATTTATTATTAGTATTTTGTTTAATTAATGAAAAATGTAACTTTGACATTTTATATTTTTAAAAATGACCTTAAGATACTAAAAAATGATTTTCTAAAATGTCGATGTACTAATTTAAAAGTATTAAAAATACAGAGTACTAAAAATAATTATACTAAAACACATGGTACTAATATGAAATTTTTTCAATTATAAAATAATAAAAAAAATCAAGTACTTCTCTTAGGTTTGGTTTTTATGTAATGAATGGATATTAATCCTGTCTTCTATAATAAGATCCCTTCAGGAAGAGATGATATCGTGATCTTGTGTTCGATCTATTTGTTTGTTATGTGTTATTTGCTTTTATATGTTAAGAAAAATAAAAGAAAGAAAAACCTGTCCTAGGTCCACATGCAGTTTGTGAAATTCCTAGCGAGAGCTTCAATCAATATGTTAATTAAGTACTAATTGTCTTTTCATTTTCTTTAATTTGACATTTTTGGCTTTTTATTATAGATAATTTTCTTTTCATTAAAATATAAGAGTTTTTTTTGATATTCCCTGAAAAATTAAACTATTGATAGTCTTTCATTTTTCAGTCATTATATTTATATTAAAATTTATTTATTCAGTGTATTTTTTAATCTGATATAATTTTAATAAAATTTAATAATAAAAAATTAATGCTATTGAAAAAAAATTTATTAGAAAGTGTCTCTGGGACTCATTCTATTCTATTGCATATACGCTAGCTGCTGAGAAATTTGTAAAAAAATTTTTAATCAGAAATTTTCCTTTTTTTTTAAAAATACTTATAAAATATATATATATATATAATTAATTAACTTGGTTTTGCTACTTCTTTGATGCATGTGTAGGTACATAAATACAGAAGATTATGAAGGAGGATTTGAGAAGTCAGACATTGAACAAATCCTCTCAAACATAGAATCCAACTACTGCAACTGGGCCTCACATTTCGCTTCCCTGGTCGTGGACACAGCCGATCCTCTCTCCGACGCCAAGTTCGAGAAATGCCTCACTAGGATGAAGCCAGATGTCGCCCTCCCATTGGCTAAGACCGTGTTCTACAGTGACGAGCGAGAAATCCTCGATAGGGTTACAATCCCCTGCACCATCATCCAGACTAACAGCGATATTGTCGTCCCAAACTCCGTTGGATTCTACATGCAGAAAAGGATCAAAGGAGAGTCAACGGTCGAGATCATCAGCAACACCAACGGGCATTTCCCTATGTTGACTGCTCACCTTGAGCTTCTTGATGTGCTTGGAGTTGTCTTGGGATTTTACCCGTCTTAATATTTGGTTAATATAATAAACTAAAGTTTTTATTTTTATTTTTATTTTTTTTTCTCTAGTGAATCTTAATTAATTAGGAGAATAAAGTCGAAGACAAATGCCCATTTGGAATTGGACGTTGTTTGTGTGCTCATCACTTTCATGCATGGGATGTGTATATGCATACAGGAGGTTTGATGGATCGCAGAATGTTTCTGTTTTAATTATTATGGGCTGATCTTTTAGAATGTATGATTTAAGTGTAGTTTTTAAGTTAAATTTGAGTTATAATTTGAGTTGAAATTGTAATTTAAATAAAATTAAATAAACTTAAATAAACTTAAAATTTAAAAGAACGTGAATTTAAATAAAATTGTAACCTGAGTTTTAATTTTTTTTTTTTTAAATTTTATTACAAAACAACAACTCCTATATTTTTTAGAAGCTACACTAAGCTAGTTGAGATTTGAGAGACTGAGTTTGAAGTTTTGAGTGATACATATATTTTTGGCCTCTCTTTTTTTCGCACAATCCTTGATAACTTATATATATATATATATATATATATATATATATATATATCATGTTTCATTCTATTTGCAAAAAAATTTTAAGAATCAACCATACCAAGAGAACTAATCTCACTATTGTATGCAGGGCAGCTAAATCAAGATTAACCACCTTTATGACGGTTAACAACAACAACGACCACTCTATTGTAATTATTAAAAATACCAATAAGAGTAAATTAAGGAATCACTTATTATGGGTTGTTACGTTGAGAGATTCGTGTCCAGATTTAAATCATAGTTTATGATTTATTACAGTATTTTTTTTCTCACAAAAAATATACATAAATCGAGAATGATTCTGAATTTATGAACGAAACGTCTTCAACTGAATTCTTTAGTTTTATACCAATATTCTCTCAACATTTGGCCCCTCTTAAGTTGATATATATAATGGGAAAATAAAGACAAGACTTATATCCTAAAAAAAAAAAAAAAATGATACATCTTTATGCCCAAAGCGAGAGGGACATTCCTTTAGGGCCTGTTCATTCGAGTTTGTAATTTGAGTTGAGATGTGATTTTATATGAGAATTTTTTATTGTAATAAAAAAGTTAAATATGACTATTTATGAAAATTTTTTATTATAATAAAACTTAAATTTTAAAGTCGAATCGATGAAGTAAAAGAAAATTTTCCAAAAAATAACGACAACAAAATAGACCACTCTATTTGTGGCTGTTTGTAGTTTGTACTAGTTTAAGCCCAACAGAAACCCAAACCCACACGAGTGGGTTCATGACGCAGGAGCATTATGGATAATTGTTGTAAACGCCCAATTCCATCAATGGTATGACTTTTACCACCCTTATGAAATTATTACAATACGTCTCTCTCAATATGGTGTGCAGACTAAAGTGTCACGTTTCTCCAAATTTGAGACTTATTCATTTACACTTAAACTAAAAAAAATTTGAGCTTAAATTATAACTTTATTCAAATTTATATTCTTTTATAAAATTTGAGTTTGAATTTAAGTTTGGGCTAAAGTCTGAGTTCAAGTTTTCCTTTCAATTTAAGTTCCTAAACTTAAACTCAAATTAATGAATAATATTTTTTCTATTATAAAAAACGCTATAATTGTTTTGTTTTAATTCCGATTAAGATGATTTTTTTTGTGCATTCATAATAAAGAGACGAATAAAACCCCACTCATATACCTATTAAAATTTTCCATTACTATTGAGTTTTTATTAAAATGCTATTCAAATACAAATTCAAGTTTTGACCCACCCTAACACAAACTCAAATATATTCTTAATTTAAACCATAACTCAAAATGTGCATCTCTAAACACAAACTCAAATTAGAGTCTTAACTCAAACCTTACTCAAATACACCTTAATTCAAATTAAGATTTGCCTAACTCAAAAATGCAAATAAACAAGCCATATTAATCAATTTGTCCCCTACCACCATTGCCCCGCCCCCTACCACTACCCTTGCCCTAATGTTGTTGTTTCCAGAGATCTTTCAAAATATCTTAGGTAAAGGTGTGAGAAATATATTCACTCCTATACGACGCTTCATAACATTATGGCTAGATCTGTGAAGCTCTATGGCTTTGAGCATGATGATTTTTGCATAGGGCCGTTATTATTGTGATTTTTTTGGTGTTTTTTTTTATTCTGTCTTTAACTCAAACCATACTCAAATATGCTTTAATTCAAATCAAGATTTGCCTAACTCAAAAATGTAAATGAACAATCCATATTAATCAATTTATCCCCTACCACCATTGCCCTGCCCCTTACCACTACCCTTGCCCTAGTGTTGTTGTTTCCAGAGATCTTTTAGAATATCTTAGGTAAAGGTGCGAGAAAGATATTTACTCCTATACGACGCTTCATAACATTATGGCTAGATCTGTGAAGCTTTGTGGCTTTGAGCATGATGATTTTTGCATAGGGCCGCTATTATTGTGATTTTTTTGGTGTTTTTTTATTCTATCTTTAACTCAAACTATATTCAAATATACTTTAACTCAAATTAAGATTTGCCTAACTCAAAAATGCAAATGAACAATCCATATTAATCAATCCATCACCTACCACCATTGCCCTGCCCCTTACCACTACCCTTGCCCTAGTGTTGTTGTTTCCAGAGATCTTTCAGAATATCTTAGGTAAAGATGCGAGAAAGATATTCACTCCTATACAACGCTTCATAACATTATGGCTAGATCTGTGAAGCTCCATGGGTTTGAGCATGATGATTTTTGCATAGGGTCGCTATTATTGTGATTTTTTGGTGTTTTTTTTTTTTCGACAAGAAAAGTACTTATAACATGGTCGATATACCAGTAACACGTATATTATCTCTAACTGCCAAACCTTAAAAAAAGAGACAAACACCCCTTAAAATGTATAGGTCTTGAATTTTTATCCTTTATAATTGATTAATACCATTTAATTAAAAAACTATATTAGTTAAAAGGGTTTTAATCAAGAGTAAAAGGTAAAAATCTTAGAAAAATACATTTCAAAAGGTGAGTGTATTGAGGCATTGTTTGGTTCAATGATTCAAATTATTGATTTGGTTTGAATTGTGGTGAATTGAATTGTCATTCGAATCAGTATCTGGATATACAAATAAATAGTAATTTGAATTGAAAATAAAAATTGAGTTGTGTTTAGATAAAGTGTTGTAAACTACCATTAGAGTTTTGTAACAAATATTATAAAATCTCGTTATAAATGACATTAAAAATGTGCAATATAGATAGAGATTTGTTGCTATAAACATTATGAACACATTTAAAAAAAATCATCTCAATTAAAATTAAAACGAAAAAATTATGATGTGTTTAAACTTAAAGTTGAATGGAGAGAGAAAGCAACAACCATTCAGATGGTTGAATTTATCGGGGCGGGGGGTATGAATTATAATTTTAAAGGTTCGAATTGAGATTAGAGGTTTGAATGACTCTAATAGTTGAAACAAATAAGGGTTAATTTTCTCAATATAAATAAAAATTTTTTGATATGTTTTTTTTTTAACCGTTAAATTTATATTAAAATTTATTTATTATGTATTTTTTTAATTAAATATAATTTTAATTAAATTTAAGGGTTTAAAAAATTATGATTAACATAGTTAAAACTCAAAAAAAAAAAAAAAAACTTTATTCAAGTTCGTTTTTTTACTCAATTTTACTCAATTTTATTCAAATTCTAACTTCAACTCAAATTATAACTCAAATTCAACTCAAAAATTACACTCAAATTACACTAAAAAAAAACAACCCCAAAGTAACGAACGCCGGAGTTTGTTAATAATAACAATATTATTATTATATAGTACCAGAACAGAGTATCATAGGTATCATTGAAGGATACCATTCTATCTTGTGCGGTATTCTAAAGGGCAATCATGTCAAAAAACGAGCTGCCCCAGATCCTCCACGTCACATATTCTCCGTCACCGTTTTCTCCTCCCATCCAATTAAAATTAAACCCGTCATCTTCAAACAGAAAACGCCTGTAACGGACGTTAATGAACATCCTTCTACTAAAGTCTCCGTCAGGAACAGAGTTAGCGAAAGTCATGACTCTCGGAGCTACAACCCAACTTCTCACCAAATCTTCGAAGCTCTTCCTGAACTCAGCAACTCGGACTCAGCGACTCAGCGATTTTCTCAACCTTTCTTCTCTTGGCAAAGCCTCAATCTCGATCCGAACCTTCGCGATCATGGCCGCCGGCGACGATTTCGTCAAGGGAAGCGTCCACCCCAACGGCGTCGCCGTCATCACCCTCGATCGCCCCAAAGCTCTCAACGCTATGAATTTAGGTTTCGTTTTTATTTTTGTTTGATTGCTCTTGAGATTACTGTTGAATTGTTGAATTGTGGAGTTTGTGGCTGATTGTTGAATTTGGAGATGCCAATTTGGTCATCTTCGCGCGTTGATAGTGAAGTCCTTTTGCTTGTGGGAGTGAATTTGCTGGTGTAGTAGAGGATTCTGATTAACGCCTAAAGGCTAAATTGTAAAACTCGACGGTCTTTTGTAGAGATTATTTATCCATCTTCTTATCTATAAAGCTTTTTAATTTATTTGTATCTTTATTTTCTTATTTCAAACGGACTAAGGCATGTAATCGAGTCTAATTTAGTTTTTGAAGTTTATTGCAGACTTATTAGCTCATAAATTATTGTCGTTGATTTTTGGTTTAATTAGCATTTTAAGTTTGAAATGCTGAATATTAAAAGTCAAAATTTTTAATATAATCATTTTTTTTTTTTTTATAAAAGAAATCATGTAAAATATTACAATTAAAAAGTTTCATGGGGAAAACCAAGAACAAACTGTAAAACAAAGTTTTATGGAGAAAGAAGTTTAATGGAGCCCCTTGGTCTGCAACTGTCAATACGAGTTTATACATGTCTGTGTTGTGTGTTCGTGGTTTGGGTCAGATTAGGTTTGTATGATGCAGGGCTTAGAAAAATGTATTTGGTTGATCAATGGGCAGAATTCAAGAACACAAACAACAACATTCTCAGACTTGCTTGACTTTTGATTGGGATAGGAAGTGAACTGGGGATTTTTTGTGAATGCAGATATGGATATAAAGTACAAAAGTTATCTTGATGAGTGGGAGTCAGATCCAAGGGTGAAATGTGTTCTGGTAGATAGCAGCTCACCTCGCGCCTTTTGTGCAGGTAATATGCAGATAATATGATTCTATGAATTCCTGTGTTGTTGGTGATCATTGCATTTAGGCATGTTGTTTACTTTGCTTTCGTGACATTCTATTGCTACGATTTCTCTGGTTCATGTTAAATGTTCTAGGCATTTTTCTGTTTTTTGGGAGATAATTTTGTTCTGAGCGATGGTGAGAATTTCAGGGTGATCAATCATGGGTGATGCAGGTATGGACATTAAAGGGGTTGTCGCTGAAATTCAAAAGGACAGAAACACTCCTCTTGTTCCGAAGGTTTCTTCGTAATACTCGTTTGGTTTACTTGTGTTTCTTCATAACACTTGTTCTGACGGTTCTATAGTGTTTCTTGCTGGGTGCTTTGATCATAACTATTGACCTGCTTTTAGTTGTATGTTTCAGACTATGTAATTCATTGCCTTTCTCATTCTTTGTTTAGATGTAGTTTGAGACAACTTATGTTGGTTTTTGTTTGTTGACTTGCGTAATAGTTGTTCAATATGATGATCCAGATCTTAGTTTATCTGCAGGTGGTGATGTGAAGCAGGTCACAACTAAAAACCAATTGTCGGATATGATTGAGGTCTTGTAGTGTCTTTCTAACTATATGATATTGGATTTATAACATTATGCTCTTTTAAAGTTAAACTAAAACATGACTGGCTTGCTACCACATTCTCTGCAAAATACAGCAAGTTTCTTGCTGACCGTTTATCTCACACGAACATGATCCTATAATTCAATTAACTCCAGATCATTTTCTGAATATCGCAAATTCTTTTAGAAAAATGTAGAACCCTTTAAAATGTGTTCTCAGGCAATTCTCATTTTGGCGTATCCTAATTTTCTGAATTCGCAAATTCTTTGATGCATATTAAGTCTTTACCATTTGACATTTAAACTGTCATGGGGATAGCATCTACTGTTGGACCAAAGATGTAATTGGCATATTGCTAAACGTAATGCTAAGCAAAATTCACCGACACAATTCTGCTTTGAGTCTAGTTGGCTTTATGATAAATCATATGCATGCGCCTCTTTGTTGGTTATTTATTGTTCTTATTAGATTGGTAAATTGGTTTTGATATTTTTTTTTTAAAAAAGGCAGGAATTTGTATTATGCATCATTATACATGAGCTGCCTTAAGACCAAGTCACATATTTACAATTACTAGATGTTTATACGCCTTTTTTGCTATGCTGTTGTGCAGGTTTTCTCTGCTGAGTACTCTCTGATATGCAAAATCTCCGAATACAAGAAGCCATATATAAGCTTCATGGATGGCATCACAATGGGCTTTGGGATTGGTCTGTCAGGTCATGGTCGCTATAGGATCATAACAGAGGTATATATGTCTTGTCCTGTATTCCTTTAATATTATCATTTACGTTGTGATGTTTCTGAAGTATTTCTTAATCTTTTATATTGTCTTGATGCGCTGCAGAGAACAGTTCTTGCTATGCCCGAAAATGGAATTGGTTTGTTTCCAGATGTGGGGTTTTCATACATCGCAGCACAAAGTCCTGGAGGAGGATCTGTTGGTAAGATTTTGTTATTCTGAATTGCAGTTTGTTTGTTGCTTAAATACTTTTTTTAGGGCCATTTTCCTTAAAAGTCAATTATTGTAGAAACTAACAAGAAACAAAGAGTATCGGAAGTAGTTATAAATAGGACATGGACATAAAAATTAGGAAGGTTTTTTTTTTTTTTTTGGTGGCAATGGAGAAAACAGTTTGTGAACTCTTTTTGCTGTGTATATGAGCTCCTTATTTTTCTAACCAATTTTAATATTCCTAGGTGTTTACCTTGGATTGACTGGAAAAAGGATTAATACGCCCTCAGATGCACTTTATGTTGGCCTTGGATCACACTTTGTGCCGTCTGGAAACTTAGCTTCACTGAAGGAAGCCCTTTTGTCAACTAACTTGTATGTACCTGATCATCTTTCTACATTTAACTTTCTTACCTGTTTCTTTTGAGTTTTCCATAGATGTCGTTACCCTGTATTAATAACTCCAAAATCAGTACAGTTCCCAGGATCCACATGAAGATGTCAAAGCAATTGTGGGAAGATTCGGTAGCAACCCTGGGCCTGATGCTCATTTAAGTGTGCTTTTACCTCAAATAATTTCGTCTTTTGGTGGAAATAAGTCAGTTATTGCCACAATTGAAGAACTGAAAAGATACCGGCAGAGTTCAGATGCAACCGGTAAGTTATCATTTATTTTTCAGTGTAGAGAGTAAAGACTGCATACATTGCACCTTACTTTTGGAGACCGAATGCCATTGTCATGTAGCGAGTCTATTCATTTCACATTTACTGCTCTTTCTGATTTTCATGTTCCCCGTGTAGTGGTGGAGTGGGCAAATGAAGCTCTTCAAGGCATTGCAAAAGGTGCTCCTTTTTCACTTTCTTTGACACAAAAATATTTCTCCAGAGTTGCATCTGCGCTAGGAAAAAGCGACAATGAGTTGTCCACGGTGAGTTTGAATGTTTTCTTCACTGTCAATAATGTTGCATCCTTTAAAGAGTTCTGTTTCATTAGCAACTCTGTATTTAAGTGACGCTTACACATTTCCTATTTGGGGCCTCATCCAGCTCATCGGTGTAATGAAAACTGAATATCGCATTGCCTTGAGATCTTCTTTGCGAAATGATTTTGCTGAAGGTGTTCGAGCAGTTCTAGTCGATAAGGATCAGGTACTCCAATTATTCTCAAGCATTCCTGAAAGAAGTCGAATCCACTTTATCTAAAGAAATGTACAGTAACTACGGCTGTGTTATTTTGTTCTTGCAGAATCCGAAGTGGAATCCTCCGAGTTTAGAGGAAGTTGATCACAGCGAAGTGGAAGCTGTCTTTGAACCATTGAGTCCAAATGTTGAGGAACTGCGTGTCTAACTTACCAACATAGTGCTTTTTTCAGCATTGAAATTGTGCTATTGAAGGGCAGTAGTTAACTAAATATTTACAGGCGGAAATAATGTAATTTTAGGCGTAATAAAAGATCTTTGTATTATTCGACACTTGATGTGACAGCTTTGATATGCCTCTTGCTCTGCTTGGAATAGCAACTTTACGCTCTTTAACCCTCATGAAGCACTTAAATTCAATTTTAATTGCATGTTTTGAAAACTGAAACCTCTTTATTTTTGCACTACGCTACCACCATGTCCGCGTGGATAGCTGACAAATGGGTTGGGCGCACAACATACCACATCGTTAATCCGTAAAAATGCTGATCATGGACCAATCGCATGGGCCATGCTGGGCTTAAGCATTGAGCATGTTGGCCAAGCATGTTATATACATTTTTGTTCCTTCTTACTAATTGCTATGAAATAAATGAACTTTAAAAGAAATTAAATTCGACATTTAATTCAATGGATTGACACAAATCGACACCAAAGGATTGGGCCAACGGAATGTGCTGGCCCAACGCGGAGGGGTTTTTGTACCAGAGTAGTTACACGGGAGAAAGAGGAAAATAGGTAAAAACTTGGGATGAATTAAAATTAATAGGTTAATAGTTTATATAAGTTAATAAATAAGTTAAAAATTAAATTATTTTTATTCATAATTTATCTGGTTATGAACTATAATTTGACAAGTTATTGTCTATAATTTACAGTTTTTGTCCATAACTTGTCTAGCTATGAACCATAACTTGATAAGTTTGTCCATAATTTATCTGGTTATGAACTATAACTTGACAATTATGGCCTATTAATTTCTATAACTAAAAATTGGCCTATACACTTTCTTAAACTTTTCATATTGGCATATTTTTACTATTTCGTAGTTATATTTACACTTAAAAATTTAGTACCCCCACTAATTTATAATTTATGTTAATTATAATTTCACTCTGCATTAAAATTACATTAAAACGCACATACACCCACATTAACTATAAATGGAAATAATATTTTTTTTCACTCTAATCAAAGCCAATTTCATCTTTATAAACTCTTTAAGTTTTTTCATCAAATTTTTTAAAAATTTCAATGGGGGTAGACATCACCATCCTTGTACATCTTGATGTGCAATCCTTATGTAGCTCGCATCGAAGTGTTTCGTGAATTGGTAGGAAGAGATATAGCCACAAAAGAAACTTTTAAATTTTAATTTAGGTAGTCCTTGAGGTTTTTTTTTTTTTTTTTTTTTTTTTTTTTGTTAATAGTTTCTTTTACCCATATTATCTAATATACTTTATGGGCATCCATCTTATTTTGCGAATTAGGGATAATCGTTGAGTTTTTATATGCATCAAGATCATTTGCATGGTTTGTTTTTATTTTTTTAATCAACATCATTTGCATGGTTTTGTTTTTTAATCATCTATTTAGTTGAAAGGATTATATTATTTTATAAATAAAAATTAAGATTAAAATTAGGTGGCAGTATGAGAGTATTAAATTAGGCATTATAAAAATTATATTCATAAAAATATATATTTTTCAAATCTTTATTAGAGGAGCATTAATTAGTGGGGATATTAAGGAATTTCTTAGGGTGTAAATATAACTTATAGTAGCATGATCGTGTCTAATTAAATGGGTTGTGCCATGCAGGGAGGGAATTTTTGTAGGGTCAATTAGGAAAATACCACTTTTGTGATGAAAAGTTTGAAACATCAACGAAAAAGACAATTTTGTCCTAAACAACCAGATATGGTTAATCGCTGATGATTAACTGGAGTTAATCACTTTATTCAGTGATTAACTGAAGCATTGGAATTTAAATATAAATGACGGGTGGTATAAAGTGGTATGAATCAAAGGAAATAAAATAAAAAGGTAAAAACCGACAACCACCTCTCAGAAATGATACATAGTCAAATTAACTGATTTGTACCAAACAAAGTTGTTCGATTGTGCGCATTCATTTGACTGCTCGACATGCATGTTCCCTTTTTCCAATAATTTGTCCAACCCTCCTAGTCCTCGATGCTTTCAGCAATAGAATTTTGCTAATCACTTGAAATGTCTGAGCAATCCAGGGAAATAGTTTTATGCTTTAAGCTGTGCAGGCATGCTGTAAATCACAAAGTATGGTTGAAGCAACAGAGATTTCGGAGTCCGGGAGTACAAAGGATAAAAGATTACTAAGAGCAGTCTCCACTCCTCAAACTTTGTAGTAAATCCAAGTAGCCAAAGCATTCTGGACGAATATACCTGCAGGAATTAATGATACCAATTAACCGAAGAAAAAGGTTTGGAAAAAAGGCAAAAAAAAAAAAACTACTATTTAAATGCACAAGTAATTGTGGGTTTTGCTCCTTCAGAAGTTTTTGTCCAATGATCAGACTACAAAGTTGAGTTATGAACTAGGATACAAATATGGAGGGAGCAAATAACTTGCCCTTCGGTTTTGCTAATTACTAGTTAGTTTATGGTCACATACAGATCACAATGATGGTCCTTTGCTATATTTTGACAGCTGCTGACGAGTTTAACGCAATAGAATAAGTTGGAAAAAAGAAAAAAGAGGGAAAAATACCCGTGCCGAAACAGAAAATTGATGATTACGAGACAGCAATTTGGCTTGAACAAGTATGTCCTCCGTATAACATTTGAAACGTGAGCCACGGGGATCAACTTAAAACTTTCCACCTCGCCATCTGCCACATTTGTGATGAGCCATTGCAATGCATAGAGAGCTCTTAGTATAATACTCTTTTATGAGCAAATAACTAGTGAGCAAAATGAGAAAGCCTTATGGTAATGTTTGATTGCAAATACTGAAAAAGGGCGAGTTCAAATATGCCTACCTTCATTCTTAGGTATGAAACTCTCAGGGAGTTTTAGGTCATAACAAAATAAAACATCTCTTTTGTATCTATATCCGTCAATGTCCATGTATGAAATAGCGCCAACTGGTATGGCACTGCAAGAGAAGCATTTCAGAATCCATGAGAAAGACAAGAGAGAGGTTGCAACAAAATAGTTTCTCAGCTAAGGAAATGGACTTTCCTCATGGTACAACTTCTTAGCCAATAAAAGTAATATGAAAGCTGAATTCAATGATCAACAAAGAGATTTGATCATTCAATGGTTAACAAGGACAGACCTACCTACTCGAAATGGATCTGGGTATTCCAGCTTCCTCTTCGCACTCCTTCATTATGTTCTCCCCACATTCAATCCCATGAGGCTGTGTCATTAAATATGAATTTAAAATTTCAGACATAATAAAGATTAGGTACATAATAGATTTTGCACTGAAAAAACTATATGAGTTCCTTTCTTGTATCGTTATTCAGGAAAATACCCAACCACAGCATTAAATATTTGTCAAGTTCTGTAACTTAAAAACCGACGGTTAAAAACAATGTTAATACTCTACCACAAAATTCTCCTTCAATTTTATACATGACTCATCGTTTATCAATGCTTGGAAGTAAATTGATAGATTGTTACAAACCAATCCTCCAGCAACTAGATGATCGAGCATCCCCGGGTAAGTGGATTTTGTTTGACTTCTCTTCCCTATCCATAGAAACTTTTTGCCTCCTTTCTCAACATAACCATTCATGTGAACTCCATAAGCCTATTATCATAACAGGATATCAAGTGCATAAGCAAATTGAAGAAGTATTGTTTAACACATTCATTGTTGTATCAAATTTCAAGTGCTCAAATAGAAAAAGACTACATGATTTCCAAAAAGGCCATACATGGTCCACAAAACAAACCTTTATTCCAAAATAAGGAGCAGCTGCACGTTCCAACGAGAAAAATGTTGGCGAGCCAAATGACGAAGTCACAGGGTAAAGCTGTTTGACATTAACAATAGTTAGCTAAGGAAACAATGATCTAATTTCAACAGTTCAACTAACAACTTAGCTCAAAGGGGTTCAATCCCATAGAAAAACAACAAATGTAGAGATTATAACAATCTCGGAATTCTTCATTAGGGTACCCCGTTAGTAGTCGCGTTTTTTTTAACTATCAAATTTTCATCGGATTCCATCATATTGGCATACTGTTTGATTACAATATAGTTAACTTGCAACACATATAGAGATTGTGCATAACCAGACATAAAATGGGAGTTAATACAAACTCAGGTAGCTCATGATTAATCAAGCACTACCTCAATAAGAATTATGGATTTTAACACATAATTACCGAGCAATAGTGATAGAGATTATGCATAAAACAAACCACAAAATTGGATTTAATTCCTCAACTAAGCTCATCAAGACAGTACCTCATTCCGAATACCTGGAATCAATTCTTCCCCTAAACTTTTAACTACTTCTCCCACTGCTCTGGTCCTATCTTCTGGTGTCCCTAGCGACGAGTGCAACGTCACAGCGCCGCTTCGGAAGCCGCCATTAGAATTATCCGGTAAGAACGTGAACACATTCCGGAACTCCCTCAAATTCTCAGCAAAACTAACAACAATTCAAGAGACCAAACTTATGCATAATCTCTGAAATCCAATTCCTTAACCAAAAAGAAAAGTTATTTCTTTTTAACTTACCGATTGTGAATATATCCGACGATTTGGTCCTGAATTACAAACGGAATGAACTCGTGTTTCTTTTCCTGAAACCGTTGGTCAAAAGGAAGACGCTAGGCTATGTTTGGAAGCTGAGAAAACGTGAGAAAATGAAAGAAAATAAATGGTGCGTATCTTACTGATCCGCGATTGCAGATTTTGATCTTGTCGAAGTATCCTTTGAGGTCGGAAGGGTCGTCCAAAACGCTTTCCGGTTCGGAGATTCGAACGACGTCATCCCAAGTGATGGTTCCACCGCTGGTTGATACTGATATCGGGCGAGAATGGGATGTCGTTGCAAGAATTTGAGCAAAGCGGAGAGAAAACGACGTCGTGAAAGTGCTGGGGAAGGCGTGAGAAGCTGTGGAGACGGCGGTTGAGTGGCGGATTTGGTGAACGAGATGAAGATTGTTGCAGGCCATGTGAACTGCCATGGGAAACGAAATGGACAGGATGAAGACAAACGACCCGTTTTTGTTGAGTTCGTATGAGAAATGGTATGTCGTTTTAATGGCGGAAAAAGATTTTCCAAATTTGGTAAATTTCTAGATGGTAAACGACATGTCGGTTTCATGTTTAGACGGCAGAGTTGTCATCAAAAGTTGAGCTTTTCCTTTTGCTTTTAGCGCCTGTGATATTTTTTTAGTGAGTGATTGGAATAAATAGTTTAATGGGTTAAAATAATTTTTAAGTTTTTTCATAAGTAATAAAATAGATGGAAAATAGTAAAAATAGATCAAAAGTTTTAAAAAGTATATATATTAATTTTTAATTATAAAAATTAATAAGTCATAATTTATCAAGTTATGATTTATAATCAGTTAAATAATCAAAAAGTTAAATTATGAATAAATTTAACAAAAAATTAATTTGATTTTATAATAAACTATTAACCTATTAATTTTATAAATCAAATTAAACTGGACAATACTTTTTTTCTAAATATATTAAAAGGAGATAATATTTTAATAGACAAAAATAATAAATTTTTAATCTATTTAAAAATTTTTTAAACTATTAACCTTTTAATTTTTTAAAAATTCATAAAAAGTTATTTATCTCATTGAACATTTTTTAAAATTAGCTTTTAGATTTAAAAAGTCAAAAACAAAGAAGTGAGGCCACTAATCATTATCTAATCATTTAAACGACAGTAACCCTTTGAAGAAACAGTATAAGCGACAAGGGACACAAAAACTGTAATACTTGTGTCGTTATGATAATAAAATGTGGAAGAAATGATGTGCAGTTTTTGGTGTCAAACTACTAAAATAAGGTAAATGTTGTTCCATGGCTAGGCCGCTAGTGGAAACTCTAGGCCACAAACGACATGCAATTTTTACTGATAGCAAATTAGCAATGGACTTACAAACTACAAACCAGAATGTCGTTTCCCCAATAAACGACAGCAAGTTCTGGTGAAATAATAAGGATGTGTCGTTTTACAGTTAAACTAAAAAAAAACCATAAAAGCGGTATGTCGTTGTCAAACTTGATAGAAAGCAAACTGGGAACATCAACCTTACACACGACATTCGCTATCTGTTTTTTAAATGTTTACAGAACTTTAAACTACAACATACTTTAACATAAAACGACATGTTGTTTCCTCGCACAAACGACAAAAAAGAATTTCAATCTTTTAAATTGAAAAAATGACACCGATTTAGGATTATTGGGGATTTTCTCTCTCTATTTTTCTACGCTGTGTATATATATATTTGAAAATTGAAATTGACAACCACGCATAAGTTCCCACTTCTCTCGGTCGTCTCCAATTATTCCAAGACCAGAGTTCCTCTTCGTTCCCGCGGGTCCTTCTTCGCCGTCACAGTCCAATCTCCCGCCTGATTACGTGGCGGAATATGTCTCGCCCGTCACAAACTGCTTTCCCGACCACCAGAACAGTCACCATTTCCTTCTCAGAGCTCAAGGTAATGATGGTTATCCTTCTTTCTCTGTTTGGTTGCCGAGAAAAAAACGAACGACAAAAAAAAAAAAAAAAAAAAAAACGCTGGTGGAACTGCCTTTTATCTGTCCAATATCGACGAAAATAAAAACACTCGCAGCCAACAAGGCTAACAACTGCAAGGCTTATCGAGTTCAGACTTTCCTTTTTTGTTATAGCATGCATAGCAGCGTGATTTTTCTGCTATCTTCGAGACGTTTATTTTCCTCCGTTTTCTCGGCGACCAAACATTGGACTATTTGTTCCGTTTTCCATTTTCTGATGGTTGATGCTTCAATTTTCAATTTTTTTGTTGGCTTGGTTGAAGCAGGACAAGAACGCGGATTTGTCCGTTAAGATCGAGGAAGGATTTGGACCAAGCGGTCTAGGAATTCTATCTGTAACAGATGTATGTGAAAATTTCGCTTTTAATCTCGTTTTGATATTAACAGATTTTTCAACGCTGTGCTAATTGGAGTTCGTTGTATTTTGGCGAATTTGTTCGATTGTTTGTTCCCAGTATTCGCGCACTTTTTGGTCTAAGAATTGATTCTTCACCGTACTGAACAGGTTAAAAAAAGGCATCTAAATTTTAGTGCGTTAGATAAATTGATTCCTTATTGGATTTTTGGCTTTGAAATAATATCTTCTGACGTGTTATTGTCTGATGAAAAGAAGTTGTGGAGATATTAAATTAGCTTTAAACTTGAAGGAATCTTAAATTTAAGTATGTGAGTAATGACTTTATATTAGTGAAGCTGCATTGTAATGGAGTTTTTTTTTTCCTTTTATTCGTTTGAATGGACACTTTTTTAGCAGTCCTAATTGTTCTATGTGGATGGTAATTTCATGACTAGAATGCAGTTTTGGTTCTAGTTATTTTCTTACATGCCCTTTTCTCCTTGTTTCAAATTTGGACAAAAATGTTGGAGACGTAAATTAGTGCTCGTTTGGCGTAACCGTGTTGTAACCTATCTTGTAGGTTCCGGGATTTTCTTCATTGCGGCAAGATCTCCTACGCCTTTCTCCAAGGTATAATGTGGAAATGGTATTTGAGAACTCAAAGATGTAGAACTTGCGAATAATGCTTACATAATGTCGCTGATGGGCACTTGCCCTTTTATCTATTATTAGGTTAGCTAGCATGCCTGAAGAAGCGAAGAGGGAGCTTGAAGATCCTCATAGTAGGTAATAAGATCTTAGCTGTTTAAATCTCTTTCTTGCAGCCCTATGAACCGATTATGATACCGAGTTACAATGATTTATGTTATCTTTGTCTGTCATCCATGTGTAGGTACAATTTTGGATGGAGTCATGGGAAAGAGAAGCTTGAATCGGGGAAGCTTGGTATATTCATGTACTTTATATTTCTATCTGAAGTACATAGAGACAAACCAAAGGCCTAAAGCTTTATAGTTTATGAATTTCTTCCCATTTAGTTAGATTTTCAATATAAAATGATGTGATACTTTTTTCTCTAAAATGAAAGGAAATGATGAGAATACTAATGAATGTTTATTCAGTCAATGGATTTTAGTTCTCTGAAGCTCTTACATTCAAACCACACAGGCCAATTCTTGTTACTCCATATTGTAGAGCATGATGTATCATTTTTGTCTTGATTTATTTTGACAAGGTTTAGTCTTATAAAGGAGCTGTGTGTCTGATTCTTTAACCTGATAGATTTTTTCTTTTTCTTTTTCTTTTTTAATTTTCAGATATGCTGAAAGGCTCTTTCTATGCAAACCCAATATTTGATAGACCTACAACAGACGCATCTCTAATCCAAAGGTAAAGAGATTGCAATTTTTTATCACTGCTACGTGTAAGTTATATTCTACGTAAACTATGAGGGCATAATGACCAAAGTCGTTAATTAAAGTGTGTTTTTGGTTGCCTTTTTGACTGTTTCTTTCTGCAGTATGCTTATTTTAGCCCTTACTGGCAGTCTTTATCAAAATATGATGTTATGCAACTTCATTCACACAAAATCTGGATTGCAGGTATCCATCATATTGTGGATCAAATATATGGCCTCATAGTGCGTTGCCTGAACTTGAATCAGGTATGTTAACAGATGGTGGATAACCTTTCTGGTTCATTTTGAGAATGCATGACGTGACAAGATGCCTTTAAGGATTATCAGTATGAACTTTTGTACAAGTCTGTTCATCTGCAGTCATGAAAGCATTTTCAGCTCTTCACTCTCCTAGACTTTTATTAAGTTAAAGATATGAATCCACTACTGTGTCAGTTCTAAGGAAAAAAAAATGTACTTAGAACATGTTTTCTTATTACATGCTGCATTCATGTAATAAGAAAACATGAATGCAGCATGTAATAAGAAAACATGTTTTCTGCAGCATGAATGCAGCATGTAATAAGAAAAAAAATGCAACATGTTTTCTTAGAACATGTTTTCTTGTTCCTCCATGTATACTTTTATCCCTGATTACTTTATAATCATCATGTTTGCTTCATTTTGTTACCTGACATGTGTTCCTGGACGGTCTTACTTTATTATTTCTCTTGATATGCAATATCTTGGTTGATAAGCTGTTAAATTTCTTCTTTTGTTTTGCATGATAATATTGTACTAAATCTATTTGTAGCCTTTAAAGCTCTTGGCCAGTTGATCCATGATGTTGGGCTCATGTTGGCACATCACTGTGACCAATATGGTAAGTTCTCAATTCATATTATATACACTAACTTGTGGTACCGAAAATATTGAAATTCTTTTTCATAGGTCTCGTTTACCTTTCCAATTCCAACTGTTGCAAGTTGAAACAGTTGAATCTGTCGATAAATGTACTTGTCCTAACAAGTGAAACTACCATACCATTTTTACTCTGAGATTTACTGGGAAACTAAAAGCAGGACTCACAATGCTGGTAAAAGATTTCATTACATTTTAAGAAGTTTATCCAGAGTAGGCTTTCCATCTTAAGATTATAACCTTCAATTACTGAACCATCATGTTATAGGAAGTGAGAATACTTCTGAGCTTTCTAGCATCTTTTCAATAGTATCAAGTATATCTCTTTTGTGAGTTCTATCCCAACAAATGCCTGTGCTAGCCTTCTTATTGCTCTTTCTTCTTTTGGTTGCTTTTATATTTCAATTTTTATTTATTTTATTTATTTATTTTTTTTATCAGTATCCAAAGTGATGAAAATGGGAGAGGATGAAGGCCTTGAGAAGATACTTCTCCGCTCTCGTTGTCATAAGGGGCGTCTGCTTTATTATTTTCCATCGGAACAGAGGTGACTAAGTTTTTGTTTTTATCAAGACTAATTTAAAATCTGATTCTTTAGACAGCTAAAAGTTCCAGTTCTTGTAGTCACTCATAATCTTTGTCTTGTAACTATTTTGACCTCTTTGCCAATTGTTGAAATTTTAAGATGTAAGAACTCTCATGGTCACCCGTAAAAACTCTTATTCTATGAGTTATAAAGAGTTGTTTCTGTTGTAGTCTTTCATCTGTCGTTTCCTTTTGTGAGAGAGAGAGAGAGAGAGAGAGAGAGAAGAAAATGAAGTGGCACCATAATAGTTTCGGCTTCTAGGGTAATTGTTTGACTACTAGAATATGACTTGCAGTAATGATAGCAACTCCATGTCGTCCTGGTGTGGGTGGCACACAGACCATGGCTCACTAACAGGTGATCACATTTTCTCCTTGTATATACCAGTTCATTGCTTTTTATTTCATTCCTTTGTCGGTCATTACTTAGTATGCTGATGGATAGCATATATTTTTAACTTTTTGTGTGTACTGTAGTCTTTATTCTAATTTATGCCTTAATTCATTATGTAGGTCTGACATGTGCTATGTTCATGAGGGATGCTGTAGAAATACCTTGTCCTGATAGTGCTGCTGGTCTTTATATTAGAACACGAACTGATCAAATTGTCAAAGTACACTTTCTTAAACTTGAAATTCTGGCAATAAAGAGCTGCAATTATGATAAAATTTTACTCGACTAATCATTCAAAATTTCACTTTTTGGTTATCAAAGTTACTGCATGAGTTTTAGCTTTCATTCTACGAAGTGGCCTGCAGGCCGTGCTGTCTGGTTAGATCACTAGTAAGGTTTCATTACAAAGAAAATAGTATCATAATAACTTCAGAAAATGATGATTAAATGATGGTTAATATAACATCACTAGCTGCAAAGTATCTTATGTAACAGCAAACCTCTTGATTAAAGTAGAAGACACCCTGGGGGAATGTTTAAATTTATAGAGGACAAGTACACTGCTACTTATGAGGCACGGTTTGAAGTGTACTCTTGCCTTCTCTCATCTTGATCTGCGTTTTTATGTGCTTTTCATTCAGCCATCTCCTTAAGGAGCTTTCTCACGGATTACCTGCATAATTGTGGTTGTTATGCTTTAAAACAGTAAACATTGCCTCTTGCAGTAACTTTCTTTCCTTACACGTCCTTTAGGTTGTCTTTGGAGAAGACGAAATAGCATACCAAATTGGTGAAACTACCGAAATACTTTCAAGGGGTTATCTTTGTGCAACACCTCATTGCGTCCGGGTACTTTTGTCCAGAAATATATGCGTTCATATACAATTACATATTGATCCATGCATGAAGCATGGTTTTTCTCTTGCTTTTGATCATCATCAGTCATATGTTGCTGCGCATCAACTAGACAAGATTGTGCTATCACGTCTTAATAAGCTAGCGTTTCTACAACTTTTCTTTGGGATAAGAAATGAATCGAGGCATTATGCTAATCAAAGTCGGATCACATACTAATGTTCTATTTAGCACCTTTGTTCAATTCTCATTGGTAAATTGTGAAGCATAATGTTTTATGTCGACTGTAGGCACCTAAAGGACAAGAGGCTTCTGGTCTGGAACGGTCAACCTTTGCATTATTTATGCAACCTGACTGGTATGTACACCTCTTTCATGGCACTTATGTTCTTCGAATATAGCATTATAGGAGAACTACTGTGATTTAGAGCAGAGCTAGCGGCAATCACGATTCGCAAGCCGCTATCATCACATAGAATTAAGGAGTGGGGCCCATCCCCTATCTCTTGCAGACGGGGGCTCGTTGGAGCCCCTCAGCTTTTTTGTTGTGATTTACACGAGTTTCGTCTACGATTCTTATTGACTCGACAAATGAAGAGTTCTTGTTCCTACCCGAAAATTTTAGTATCAATGAACTATTATACAAAATCTCTGCATCAGTTGATTAGCCACGTGCTATGCAAAAACCAACCATCTTGCCCCTTTAATACAAGACTGTAAATGGATTTCTTTCGTAAGTTTTGTACGACGTTAGATGGTTAAGGTTTTTCTTGTATTGCAGGGATGAACAACTTAATTTCCCTGAGGAGGTCCATATCCATAAAGAGGTACATAAAGTTTTTGTTTAGACCATTTCTAATGTAAATATTAATACTAATTATATATTTAGTATCAAAAATTATAATATAGTATGTTATTTTTATTTTTATTCTAAGCATTATGCTATTTGAAATGCTAAATTTATTTTTTTCTATAATTATTAAGCTTTAAAAGTTGTAAAAGTATACTTTTATTTTTAAAATAATTAGAAAATATAAAAGTTGTATTGATTACATAAAAAAATAAACATTTCAACCAATAGTAATCAAATGCCAAATTTATCATATGCTATACTTAATAGGAAATTTAACAATAGTAATTTGGTAAAAGTATATGGGAAATTTGCCACAAAGTAAGTATTTATATTAATAGTAATTTGTCACAAAGTATATCATATGAGAAATTTAGTACAACAAATAATATTATAATAGAGTTTTTTTACACTTAAATATTAATTTTATATTTGACATATTAATTATAACATTGTATTAAAAATTCAATTATTGGCCGATATTATTTTAGCTTATATAAATATAACTTCCCCTTGCGTTTTTCTCCTTTTTTCCCACGCAGCTGATTTCATCGAGTGGACCTCTTACTTTTGGAGAGTACACTGAGAAGCTTCTTGACATATATTACCACCTGAAAAAATAGAAGAAACTTGCTTGTAAGTGCAGGTGCTGATAATGGCTATTATCTAAAATAATTCATCTAGATTGATGCACACTTTCCTCTGCCTAGTTCATTTGTTTATAGATGAACGCACAATTGACTCTTTTAGTTCATAAATTTAAATGTAAAAATTTAAACATAAATTTAAATTTTATAAAAGAAAATATTATACTAAAAAGATTTAAACAATAATTCAAACTTATAAAATAAACGGGTCATATCTATTTATTATTTATTAGTTACCCATAGTGAATAGTGATGACTTCAATGCTAAAATAGTCGCAAATGATATATGGTGTGTTGTGAAGTATCTATCCATTGATGCGTGCTTCTTTATTGGACTTATAACACGTGCATTTAGTTAGTATATTCGTATTATAATTTAAATTATAATTTAAAATTTATTATAATATTTTTTTTATAAAAAATATATATATATTAAAAATAATTTTAAATTATAATTTTAAATTTATAAATTAAACGTCTAAAAAAATTCATAACATACTCGACTACGTAATATCAAAATAATAATTTAAAATAAAAAACCAAGAAAAAAAGTACAGGATATAGAGAGGAGGAAGACAATGCACGGCCTCTAATCTCTCTGCCACACTAATTGAAGATTTGGTGGGCTTCTCGAGAGTGAGCGGCCGACTTTTGTACATTTTATAATTGTTTGTTATAGAGATAAGACAAGACGATTCTACAGAAGTCGGCCGCAAATTGCCGCTGTTTTATCACGATACGATATCACTAAAATCTCGCAACCGACGGTACTGGGACTTCATTAACAAATCCATATTCTCGTGTTCTCGCGAGAAGATAAATTACAGTTGGGCCGCCCTCCTAGAAGGCCAACCGTAAAGAAACGAATAGAAAACAAAAGAAAAACGTGGGGTAAATAAGAACAAAAAAGCCACGTGGAAAGAGGTCGATTGGGAGTAGCGGGGGGGTGCACTAGGCTACTATTGTCCCCACACGGATTCAACTGCTCGCAAAAGTCCCTATCATCTGATTTGGAACTTGGCCCACCATCTTTTTCACCAACTTTGACTGTTATTTTGTACACCACTACACCTCCACCTCCTTTATTGCATTTGTCCCCCATCCTTTCTATGTGTTTATTATTTTTCTTCTGTTTTACTTTTACCATACATTTGGTAGTTATTTATCTCTTGACAAATTTTACTAAAATCAGTTTTTCACTGTATCTCCCGAATTTGAAAAAGTAGTCTATGCATCTCTTAATTATTAATACATTAAAAAAAATTTCTCCTTCCAAATAAATGATAGGATCACTCTTTTACTCAGACATCGTTCATTTCACATATTTAAATTTTTAATTTGAATTAAAATGTTACATTTTTTTAAAATCTTTTACTATAATAAAAAAAATTAGATGTGACATTTTCTAAGAGTTTTTACTGTAAAAACTTAAAACTGAAAACTCGAATCGGTGAAGTGAACGAAATCTTCATTCTTTTTATCACTTTCTCATTTTTTTAATTTATTACATGTCATTTCACTTCTCTATAAAAATAAAATAGTGTAAAATATCATTATTTTTATAAGGAACGTTTAGTTGAAGGATTCAAACCATGATTTGAATTATGATTTTATTATTCGTTATAGTATTTTCTCGCACAAAAAATATACGTAAATAAAAAATAATTATAATCACATGATTCTAATCCATGAACCAAATATTTACAACTCTGCCACTCTTTCTTATTGCAATTTTTTTTTTTTTTTGAAATGGAATATTAAGAAATTGTTATTTTGCTATTCTTTATTTATTTATTTTTTGTCTTTTTAGCCCTCTTTATTATTTTTTCCAATAGAACAGATATTAGACATATATATTTTCGCATTTAATGAATTATTCTGATTTCTAGCTAAACGTATATTATTTATATAAATAAATTATTTTATAACCACTTTTTTTTAAATAAAATGAAGATTTTGAAAAAAAGAAATAAAATAAAATAAAATAAGAACCTCGTTAATGTTGGTGACATGAATGCTTTCAAGGATCTTCATAGAGTGTTACTAGATATGGCTTTGTTGGAGGACACGGACTTGTAATATTTGGCTTATGCGTGAATATAATTATTTACTAATATATTATGTAACGTAAAACTTTTTTTATGTAATATTTATTTTTATTGAAAAAAAAAAAAGAAGTTATAAAAAGAGTGATAAAGAGTGGCAAAGTTGTAATAAAATGTATAAATAATGGTCTATAATAATGCTTTACTTTTATAGGGAAGTGAGATGACACATGACAAATTGAGAAGTGAGAGAGTGAGCAAAAAAGTAACATAGCATTTCTCATTCTTCTATCTCAATGGATGTAAAATCTATCATGTCATGATTTATAAGATTAAAATTGAATTTGTATTAAACAGCTTTATAAGTAATAAGGAAAAAAATGAAAAATTTATGTCTGTGTTTAGAATTGTTATTGTTTTTATTTTTTATATGTTTTGAGAAAAAAATAAAAACGATTTTAAAACGATGTTTAGTATAATTAAAGATAAAAACGGAAATAAAAATAAATTTTTAGTTTAATATAAAATAAAAGAAAAATAAAAAATAATTTTTAGTCATTTTTTATTTTTTATTTTCGTTTTCTCTTCTCTCGAGCATAGAGAGTGAGAGAGGGATATATTAATAGATTTTTTTATATTGAAAATAATCTCTTAATAAAATTACTAAATGCATTTTTAAAAATAATTTTTATCTGAGATTAAAGACGTTTTCATTTTTATTTTTATATAAAAAATAAAACTATTTTTGAATGAATTTTAAATGCACCCTTAAAGTTTCATAACTCATATATCAACAAGAAACCTTTGGCGGTGAGGGTAACTCCCTTTGTTTTTGTCCATTATAATTCACGGAAATTTTGCCGTTATTTTTTCAATAGTTTTCTGATTACCTAAATATAAGTGATATTACTAAATTGATAATGCATTAACATGCCTAAAGTACAATTCAATTTCCTCTGATGCAATTCTTGTTTCTTTTCTCGAAAGATGAACAATACAAATTGTCTTCATTCGTATTTACATTCAATACACACATCAGCATTGGTGCGAAAACAACCATTATAGTCCCTTTTTCAGATATTAAGGCCTTGTTCACTTCACCGATTCGAGTTTTTAGTTTTAGGTTTTTACAGTAAAAGGCTCTCAAAAAATATCACATTAAAATTTTCTGTTACAGTAAAAAGCTCTTAAAAAATATCACATCTCAGCTCGAATCAAAAATTCGAATCCACGAAGTGAACGAGGCCTAAAAGCCACAAAATTCATACTGGTTTCGGCCATCAACACCTTTTCTGCTTTTCTCTTCCCATTTCCAAGTAAAGCCTAGACAGTCAATTTGGCGCTAATGACTCCCATATCTTAATGGACGCATCGTTGAATCCAAACTCTATCCATAACCAAAGCGTCACTATTATATTTATAATTCTTTTCCCCTGACTGCAGAAAGTGAGGAAATGAATAAACAAAGTCCGTGTTTGCGTGCAAAAGTTGATTTCTCCAACAATCTTAAAAGTGGGCCACCACCATGTCTGACCTCAGGCCGCTTGAATGAACAGATTAGCCCATATATACATAACAAGAAACTTCCTATAACCCATCAGAGCTGTGCTTGTTGAAAGCTCTTAAAAGCTCATCTTCCCAACCTTCTTCCATAATTATCAAATCCCCACCAAATATTTTCTTCACATTTTTCCTTTTACGATGAGGAATTCTTCTTATTCTTATTCTCATTACATCACGGAGTCGTCGAGACCTCGCCGGAAAACTGCCCGGAAAACCAGCCTGAGAAAGAGGTGTTTGCTGATGGTGAAGCAGCAGAAGACTCGGTTCTACATTCTTGGACGCTGCGTTTCGATGCTTCTTTGCTGGCACGACCACTCCATATCCGATTAGCTAAGCCTAAGCTTGTAAGCTCCGAATCAATTTATTGATTTTGATTGGAAACCGCAGAGCGCGGTTTCTGCTCGCGGTTTCCATTTTCCAGGAGTTCTTTTTGGCATGGAATTAGAGATAGAGAGAGAGAAAAAGAATGTTTTGGGAGCCCATTGACGAGGCAAAGATATTTCAGCAACTATGAAGTATCGAATCTTGAACTCTTCCTAACACAAAAACGAAAGAAGACATCTTTATCACCAAATTTTGATTTGCTTCTTTTTGATCTATGGGAAATCTCAAATCCCTTGGTTTGACATTGTTGAAGATACTTGATAGGCAGTAGTGACCAATTCATGTACATAAACCATTGTCTTTTATTATTATTCAGTTTAGCTTGAAAGAGAGATGGAAATAATGAAAGAAACAGAAAATTTCAGACGCTGTCGCTTCAGCTTATATCGTCTCTGGCTTTGTAGAATGGCTATGATAATTCCTGATTTGCGTTCTGTTTTGTTGCGTTTCTTAGACCTCTCTAATCCAAAGGACTACGACTTATATTTAAACTGCTACAATGTAAAAATGCTAAAATAAAACGCCATTTCAATTTCTAGTTCCATTATCATGACTAAGATTTGTAAATTGATACATCATCTTGCGTTGGATGTTCATAATTTCCGTACTTTCTATTGTTTTCTCTTCAATATCCCCTAATTTTATTTTTTAGTGGGGAAAAAAATATAGTGCGTGAAGGATTTTGTCTCTTCTTTTCTAAGTGATAAGTGATTAAAAAAAAAATGGTGTTTCGAAGAAACTGTATGGAAGTGAAAGTTCTAATCTATAGGAAATTAGAAATTTTAGGCACGTACTACAATTTAGCAAGGGCTAATTTTCCATTGAAAAAAGATGAGGTAGTCTTACACCAAATGTTAATAATTATATTGGATTTAGTGTAATTTTAATTAGAAAATAAATTTCTGATTAAATTATAACATTGACATGAAATATTGTTATGTATGTTTCTCTGAGCGACGTTAAGAGGAATAAAAACTGCAGATGGCCATAGTAAGAGCAGAACAAAGAAGTGGCATACTAATGACTAACGAAGGCCATTTAGTTTATTAATTTGAGTTTTTTAACTTGAATTAAGATGTAGTTTTTATAAAAAAATTTTATTATAATAAAAAAATTAAATATATTTATTTTAAAATATTTTTATTATAATAAAATTTAAAATTTAAACTCGAATTAATATAAGAGTGGAAATCCTCGGCTACGGCCTGCAACAGTGGAAGCAAAATCTAATTTGGCTTTTGTGATTCTCAACTACTGCTTTTTGCTTGTTAAATTGACGCCAAAGGAAAGAACAAACCGATATGTGAAATGAACGAGTGGACCCTCATACATTAACTCAACTGTGACGTGCTTTCAGTTCAAGTCAAATAATCAATGTTGAAGCCGCATGGTTAAACAAGATTTTTTATAAAAAATAAAAAATTAATAAATGAAGAAAGAGAGTTCGGTCAAATATTGTGTGCGTGAATTAATTTCCAATGAAAAATGCTAAAGATGGACTCACATGGACCCTGTTAGTGGGGCCCACATTATGCGTCTGACAGGGACTTGTCCCCGTCGGAATGTGCAGTTTGCACTTCAATTGCGGCTTCTCTCGGGAAAAAATAGAAAAAAATCAATTTCACTACACCATCTCCTCTTACACTTTTGACGCACTCTGTTTTTATTTATTTTATCAATTTAAATTTTTAATTTTATAAAAAATTTTTTAAAAAATTTTATTATTAAAAAAATTTAAAAATTTTTTATTTACAATAATAAATTTTAAAAAAAATATTACATTTTAATTTAAATTAAAAATTTAAATTTATAAAGTAAACAAAACTTGAATTTTTAAATAAAAAGACAATTTTACCTTTTCGTTTAATAACTGAATGGATAATATTCAAAACACTCCATGTGTTTTATCAAATATTATTTTCGTCTCTTTCATCATGTAAATAACTAAAACACCCCTTATATTTATAAAATTAAATCTAAAATACCCTGTGAAGTAATTAAAATTTTTAAAATATTAATATTACCCTTCTCAATTTTTATTAAATACAATTTAAAACATTAATGAACTAAAATATTAAATAAAATCAATCTTAAAAGAAGAAAAGTCTCTGAATAATTGAAGTTTTTCTTTAATTAGAATATTTATTTGAGCATTTTTTAAAAAAATTTATGTAACTTTTTAGTTAAATCATATCTAAAATAATATTTAATACATATTAAGAAGGATAATTATAACATTTTTAGGTCTTATTTAGTTCAACGATTCAAATTGTCAATTTGGTTTGAGTTGGTGATATGAATTGTGGTGCATTAAATTATAATTTGAATCGGTGTTTTAGATATGTAAATAGATTGTAATTTAAATTAGGAATAAAATAACTGTGTTTGGATAAATGTTGAAAACTTTCATTAGAGTTCTATAATAAATCTTTTAAAATCTCATTGTAAATGACATCTAAAAATATGCAATATGTATGGGGATTTGTTCATCTCTTCATTATAAACACAATAAAAAAAAATCATCTCAATTAGAATTAAAACGAATAAATTATAACATTTTAAGGTTGAAATTGTAGAGAGAGAAAAAATATAATCAAAATTATTTTTTCTGTAGAAAACAATTAGGATTGTTAGAATTTAAATACTAAGGGTTTAAACCATTGTTAATGGTTTGAATTATCTTTAAATTACCTTCTACCAAATATCAATTTAAATTTTGAACTATGGTTTGAATCATAAACAACAATTCAGATGGTTTAAACAAACAAGAGCTTAAAAATTTAACTACTTTATAGGTGTTTTGGAGTTGTTTCTACAAATATAGGGATGTTTTAAGCATTTTGCATGATAAGAGAGGCGAAAATTATATTTCGACAAAATACATAGATGATTTGAGTATTTTCCCTAACTGAATAAACTCCCAAAAAGAAAAAAAAAAACCACTCTCTAATTGAGCAAATAGAACGACGTGTTGATCTAACGGATATTCATCTAAATCGTTGGATTTGAATCGTTTGAATTTCCATGTCCGCCATTGCTAATGCTCTGAATCCTAATTCTATTTTCTCCAAACACTAGCTTTCACTGAGTATTAATGTTCGACTAAAGCAAATTTGATGTGCATTTGAAATTGTGGCACTTCGAATCACTCGCGAGCTTTTTGATATTTGTATAGATTAGGATTATTTTCCTCTTTCTTTGTTTGGTAGCTAGATTTGGTTGGAGCTTCCTTTGTAATCCATTATGTATTCCCACTATATGGCATTTTTTCTTGAAATATCTTTGAATTTATCCTTGTTTATCTGAGTTTTTTTTCCGGTTAGTTTATGCACTTGTTGCATTACGCCAAATTTTATGCTTGTCCCTTTGCCTAATTGATTTTTCCAATTGACTCACATAGTGCAACAAAGATTTGCAACCAAATCTAGCTATTAGACGGGTAAGTGTATATTTGCACAAAATCTGTATAAATTAATGCTATCCATTTGAACTTTTAGAATTTTATTTTATTCTCTTTTCACTTTTCTATTCATTTTCTTTCTTTAATAGATGACACTTACTTCTGTTTAGCGTTTTCTTTTCGATGCGGGACTAGGGTTCCACATTGCAGCAAACTACTCCGGTTGGGCGTTTTCGTTCCCATTACATTCACAACAACAAAGGTTCCCATTTACATATACAGCAGCAGCAAATCTTCTTCTTCGATTTCGCTGCTCTCTCTCGTCTAAGAATCTGGTAAAGTTGTCGTCTTTGATCTCGGAATAATACTTTCCGTTCACGCCCAAATCGGAAGAATTGGGAGTAGAGTTCTGCTGAGTTTTCAGTCGTCTTTGATCTCGGAATAATACTTTCCGTTCACGCCCAAATCGGAAGAATTGGGAGTAGAGTTCTGCTGAGTTTTAAAGAAACCCCCGAGGAAGTAACGCCGCCTTCGATTGCTCTCATTCTGGTCCCTGCGTTCCTTCGATTGCCTCTATTCCGAAAAGGTCTCTCTCTCTCTGATTTGGTTGAAACTTTCTATATGTTTGTTTGGGAAATCTAACAAATTCTCTTTTTTAAGTGTATTATGTAACCTTAATTCTTTCATATTTGAATCATTTGTAACCGTTTTCTTATGACCTTTGTGGTGGTTTTTCTGTCTGTTGAATCAATTCTGTCTTCTCTTCTGCCTGCTTTTGGAAAATATGTATGCTACTTTACCTTCCAATCGACGAGTTCAACGAACCTCCCGTTTGGAAAGTTGTGTTCAACTCTTGTTTGATATCTCCGATCTCCCTTGGTTGAAAGTTGATTCTGTACTGTTCTAACGCAGCATTTGCCTTTAATCACTAATTGGATCCTTTCGGTTTGAGTCTCATCTCATGGATTTACAAGTGTATGTGTGTGTATATTCGTCGCTTTCCTCATATTTTGCTTTATTTTAAGAATATGTTTTGACATTCAGAAGTAAATTTGTTTATGTGAATTTGTTTTTCTTTGGCTAATTCAATTAGAGTGTGGTACTACTTTGCATAATTTGATTGTTTTATTATGATGTATTGATTATCTTCTTGTTACTTTAGAAAGTAATGAAGTTCTACAATTTCTTTTATGTTTTCTTGACTAATTTATGTCTGCACTATAATAGTATAGTAGTATTGATACCGACCTGAATATGTTATAGATCAAGTGTTTGTATTAAGCACTATGTGAATGGTTTTTGATTATTTTTATAGATTAGGATTATTTTCCTCTTTCTTTGTTTGGTAACTAGATTTGGTTGGAGCTTCCTTTGTAATCCATTATGTATTCCCACTATATGGCATTTTTTCTTGAAATATCTTTGAGTTTATCCTTGTTTATCTGGGTTTTTTTTTTTTTTTTTTTTTGTTAGTTTCTGCACTTGTTGCATTATGCCAAAGTTTTATGCTTGTCCCTTTACCTAATTGATTTTTCCAATTGACTCACATTCTGCTACACGTGTTGCTGTCTGTCTATATGTCATGACCTATGCCATTGTCTATCATAGTTATACTTCACTCTTAGATTTTCTCTCTCTGTTTTGTTACAACTGATATTATTCTCGTACTGATCAATTTTCCTTCGTCAGTGTAATATTCTTTCTTCTTGAGTTTCACTAGTCTCTTCATCTAAGAGTTTAAATAGTCTTCCTTATGGGCGTTCAATATTCTTTTCTTAAAGTTTTACTCATATTATCTAGTTATTATGATGACAAGTTCTTATTATTATATTTAGTTCTTATCATTAAATAACAGAAAAGTTAATGATTTTCTAAATGCTAGATTACTTAACTTTCCTCATAAGTCCTTCAAAAAACAAAAAGAGAAAAAAATAAAAAATCCTCATGAGTTACTACTTCTCATCTTCATAATTTTTTAAAAGATATATTTTAATCTCTTTTTAATGTTAAATCTGATTACTATTATCCTGATTACATATATATATATATATATATATATATATATATGCTAATATAGACAGTTACTTTTGAATAGTAATTAAAATTTTTTCCCTCCATTTCATTCTCAACCATTTTCAAAAATTTCCTCCTTATTAAGATAACTGCATTTCATTGGTTACTTTTTATATTTCAAAAGTCAATAACTTCTATTATATCTTACCAAAACTAGTTTTATTTTTATTACTGGTTTGTAGTGGTTTTGATTCCCTGAAAGTATTTTACTTTGCTATGTGTTAAAACGAGGTTGGTAAGGAAGGCTTTCCTTCCTTAGTCCCTCTTACACAAAGAAAGAAATGAAAAAATAAATATAAATATAAAGTACATAAAAAAAAAATCAAAATCAACGTTGGTTGAATATTGCAATCCTCTACATACAATGGTAATTTTACAGTGGTTTAGCATTCAATTTTGGTTGAATATGTATCCCGATATCTTAATTAACATCTTGCTTGACTCATATTCCGAAGGCACTGCAATCCTATCTCAATATAAGATAGGTTCATCCATTTTGTTTTCTTAAAATTTCAATAATCTAGTCCTTTTTTTAATACTTTTTCAAATATTTATATATTTTGCAGGTTCGAAATGGTATCTTCAACAAGCTCTTGATCATGATCTTTATGTCTTTATTCTTCTTCTAGGCAGTATAATAAATCTTATGTGTTGTTTTTCTAACATCACATGATTTATTCTTGCTTGCTTTTTGGATAGAAAAAGACATTATTTGGTTGGATTTCTCTCCATCATGGATTGTATCTTTTGATTCTTTCTTCTCAAAAAAAAAAAAAAAAGAACCCTAATCCGTGCAATGTTCGACGAAAGCAAATTCGACGTGCATTTGAAATTGTTGGCACTTCGAATACCTCGCGAACTTTGCAAGGTCGCAACTAAGATAGTAAATGGGTAAGTCTCCGTAATCTGTATATTTGTACAAAGATCAGTTTAATTTATGTTACCTATTTGAATTTTAGAATAAAGTTTCATTATTTTTAAGCTTCAGTTCATGAATTTGCCTTTATTTATTCTGTTGCCACTGAACTTTCAGCTATTTGCTTGATAAGCCTCGCGTTAAACCAATTACCGAAGACCCAACGTGTGAAAGGAACCGTTACATGATATTGTCTGAAAGGGTCCAAAATTCTGGTAAAAAGTTGTTAAATTTCTATGTAATTTGCTGAGATTTGTGTTTGTCATAAGCGAATAGTAAGTTATATATGAAAATGTTTTAGCCCTTAACATGATTGGGCTTTTGCAGCTTATCTCTTACAAATGAAAATTTTTTTGTTTCGAGACAGATTTATCTGATATTCCTAATGACACAATCAACGAACTGAGTGGGTTATGCAAGATTGATGTAGTTCCATATTCATTAACTCTCGGATACTCATATTGGGGGGCAGGTTAGTAACAAAGCAATTCTGGTTCTTTTATCCTGTATTTTGATAAACAATCAATTTCTGGATGATATTTGCCTTTTGGTTTTCAGATCACATTTTGAAACAGATATTGCCTCCTGGAGTCGAGGTCCCGTCATCTTTTGAAACGATAGGTAAGTTTCAAATCAAGAGCTTACTTCACTTCTACTTTTTTTCCCCTAATTTCTATTTGACCAAATAGTTTTCTTTTCATTTTTAATCTTATAGGAAAATACACGCAACTTTTATTTTTTTCTTCTCTATTTATGCGTAACTTACTGAAGTATATTGGAGCAATTATACATTTGTTTTAGTATATTTGGAACAGCCAATTTATTTTCTTCTTTATCTTTTTAATGAGCCTAGTGTAATGTTTGATGATGAATTAGTGATTCTTGGTACTCATGCAGGTCACATTGCCCATTTGAATATACATGATGAATTACTTCCCTTCAAGGATGTTATTGCAAAAGTCATCTACGATGTATGTTTCAACTTCTTCTGACCTTAATATGAATTTTTCTATTGGCATGAGTTCTATATCCTAGCATTTTATTTATATTGGCAGAAAAATTATCCAAGAATCAAAACCGTTGTTAATAAAGTTGGAACAATTACAAATGAGTTCCGTGTGCCCAAATTTGAAGTTCTAGCTGGGGAGAATAATATGGTCACAGAAGTGAAGCAATACGGATCAACTTTCAAGCTTGATTATGGTTTGGTTTATTGGAATTCGAGATTGGAACATGAACACATTAGGTTGGTTTCTCAATTTCAAGCAGGGGAAGTCATCTGTGACATGTTTGCTGGTATTGGTCCCTTCGCCATTCCTGCAGCACAGAAAGGATGCATTGTGTACGCAAATGATTTGAATCCAGATAGTATTCGTTATCTGAAGATTAATGCCGAAGTAAACAAAGTTGATGGTTATGTTTGCGCTTACAATACTGATGCTAGAGAATTCATTTCTCAAATGATGACAGTGCCCAAACTTGAGATAGAATTGAACGACAACACCGCTATTCTAAAAGCATGTGAGCAGCAACAGGACAAGATAACCAATCAGGATACGGAATCAGCTGGTAAGACATTCATATCAATATATCAATTTCTTTTGGAAGGTGCAATTTCTTTCTATGGATGTTGACTAAGTTTTTAATGTTTTCTGCAGTTGAGGTGAAAGAACCACCAAACGGTGTTGTGAATAAAGTGGAGAATATGGAACGCTCTGGTAGGAGTGGAGATGCATCAGTAGCTTCAGTCAAAAGACCTTCAGATGATTGTCAAGCAGGTCAGGACCATACAAACAGAATTTGGCTAACACCGAATATGGGAATCTAATGCTTTTGTTATTTATTTCTAGGGTGCTGTTTCATAGATTAAGCGTTCTTTTGCATTGCTAGAGTTCATAAGCTCCCCCATCTTTCTTTTCCTGATATCAGGGGAAAAATGGAAATGTAAATTGGATTCACGACTTGACTGTATTTTTGTTTATTTTCTTTTCTTTACGTTCTCTCTAGAGAATGGAAGCGCACGCGGGAATACTTCTCCCGCTAGTAGGAGAAAAGGAAATAAGAATAAGAGAATACGAGGCTCTGAGATTGCCGCTACTAAGACTTGGGAGCATGTTGATCATATCATAATGAATCTACCTGCTTCTGCTCTTCAATTTTTAGGTACAGACTGTTCTTTCGACACGGTTTATCTTTCATCTTCTAGATTATTCAATTTCTACCCTTAATTTTATTTTTTTAATTTTTTTAATTTTATTTTTCACCATCTTGAAGTATAAGGAAATTAAGTATAATATGTTCTTTGTTTTGTTTTTGTCATCAGATGCATTTAGAGGTCTAATCCAGAGAAAATATTGGAAGGGAGATCTTCCATGGATTCACTGCTATTGCTTCATGCGGGCAAATGAAACCCAAGAACATATTTTCTCAGTAAGTGATCCTCGTGAATATACTTGTTTGTTGACCATCTTTTAAGGGGAAGAAGAAGGTTCCGCTACGAGATGAAAGTCTTTAGTAGTTTCTTCACCTTCTCTGTGGCGGGGAAGAAACTCCTTTAAACTTTTATTAAGAAAATCTCTTATGGAAAGTGTAGCATTCAATCTCTTTTATCCATGTTTTTCGAAAACATTTGTCCTATGAATCTATGATACCTATTCATATTATGGATTGAAATCATCTCACTATTCTACAA
This sequence comes from Morus alba, assembly GCA_012066045.3. NCBI lineage: Eukaryota > Viridiplantae > Streptophyta > Magnoliopsida > Rosales > Moraceae > Morus > Morus alba. The sequence goes on from CP050232.2 coordinate 17,230,317, forward strand.
TAGTTTCTTGTTTCACTCGAAATTTAAGATCCAACTGTTGTGCAGGAAGCGGAGGCTGCCTTGGGTGCCTCTATACAAAAGCCAATATTTCATAGGGTCAGGGATGTTGCTCCAAACAAGGTACCGCACCATTTTTTAGACACCATCTCTGTGTAGTTCCTTTCTCAATTTTTCATACCTCGGTGCATGCTTGGATGCGTAATGTCCTTCTCCGACTTTTGTTGTGCAGGCCATGTTTTGCTTAAGCTTCAGGCTGCCAGAATCTTGTTGTCATGAAAACGTCTCCAATGCTGCGGAGCAATGAGCATTCACGAATCTCCTTGCCTTGGTGGCGATTGCGATTGAGTTTTGCATAAGTCGATATTTCCATCCTACGATTAAGAAGAGCGGCGTACGTGGAAAATGGAAATATCAACTGATGCAAAACTCAAGTGCCTAATTTACACAGGGAACTAGAAAGCAATTAAATTAACAGCTCACCGCTTTTCGATTTGTAACTCATGTTGCCTAATACGAGGAACAGTTTTGACTGATCAGCTAATCAATCTTTCTCCCATTATCCTTGTTCAATGGCGGCCGGCTAATAATAGTAGAGCATAAGATTGCGTAATGAAAAAGGATTGGTCTCTCTCTCTCTCTCTCTCTCTCTCTCTCTGCCCCTTGTCGCGATCGAAGCGGCAGTTACTCTCCGGCCCAATGAAGGACGCAAAAAGCCATGTAAACTTGGGGTGCCTCACCGTTCAGGAACAGGATGAGGCGGTAGCACTTGGCGTGAGTGCGCTAATAAACTAACCCATTTGATAATAAAAGTTCCCTATCGAGTGTACGCTTTCTGTTAAGTGAAGGGATAGACCAAACCAGCTCACTAACAAAATTTCAGATCAGGCCCAAAGCATATCTCGTTGGATGGATGTCGTTGCCGCGGCGAAACAGAGAGAAGGGAAAAAACAAAAAGAAGGCACATATTTTCTACTTTCTTTTGATTGGATCTTGTCATGGCACGTCTTAAAATTTTAAAACATAACATTTGTTTTCTCCAATTATGAAATTTTAACAAATTACTTTTTTTTTTTTATTTTATGGACAAAATTACCTTGAGTGACAAAAAGAAAAAAAAAAAAAAAAAAAAAAAGAGGCAATTTTGTAAAAACAAAAACTAAATATAAATAAGAAAGCTATGTTCTCTGTAAACAGGCGCTTTCTCTTTATTAATATGCATGTCCATATTTGTCAAACACAAGTATCGGAGTAACACCAATGATTAATGATTGTTAACTCCAAATATACACCTTTAGTAATGTGTTATATAAAGAACAATTTATGTGGTGCATTAAAATTAAGTTGTAAGAAAAGCGAAAGCGGTAGGAGTGAAAGATGAGCCGGTGGCAAAAGCTAGGGTAAACATATAGCACCGGAAATTAAAGAACCATGTCTTTTGACACTAGTTTAAGAAAAGAGAAACTTCTGCAATGGGATTTCTCCTTTTTTTACTATCGATAGTTACTGTTATTTTAACTGTTGTATTAAAATTTTAATGTTTTAATGCGTGTGTTCACGTTAAGCATTTACTACAACAACTGATAAAAAAAAAAAAAAGAGAATATAATAATTTTTCAGTTTAGACAACAGTAACTACTAGTAGTTAAAAAGGACAAATGTATTGGAGAAATTTCAAAAGAAAAAAAAAATGTCAAATAGCAGCAGAAGAAAATTCCCTAAACTAATGCCATCTACTATTAAATATGAGTATCGTATACCCCCTTTGACTCTTGTTGATCGCTTGATCGAAAATGATTCAGATGAATATTACATTTATTACTGTAACGAGTGCAAGAATGTTGCTCATATACACTGCGTGATTCCTAAGGTATGTTTTACAAAATTACAATATGATGTCAATCTATTATGCTTATGCCTATATCTGATCTTATTTCTTGAAAGAAAAAAAAAATGTTGTTGTTGTTTTTTTTTTTTTTTTTTTTTTTTTTTTTTCCTTTAAGCAAACTTTCAAGCTACTTAATTAACTTTAGACGGATAATGTTCTAAAAATGTTTTCTAAGGCGAGAAAAATGCAGTATAATATTTCATAATCACATTTTCTTAAGAGTGGAAAAAGATGAGTATATAAAACTAAATTCGCAAGTACATTTGTAGTTCGAAGAAACATACGCCTTAAACACCAATGCTATACGTTTGAATCTTTGATAGTAGGGATGAAAAATAGAAAGAAAAGATAAGTAAAATACCTAGATAAAGAAATTAAAATAGTAGAAGTAAAATGGTTGATGAGAGATTGTCTTTTATACTGTTTGGTAGAAGATAAAAAAAAAGTGAAAAGAAAATGTAAAATCTAATTTATTTTATAGTAATACCTTTATACAAATAAAACTGTAGGGAATGAATATTTAAGGTTAAAACAATTATTTTACATCTCATTTACTTGTCAAAATTTTTCCTCTTTTTTTCCTTCCAAAGTTCAAAAGATTAAATAATGGTAGGCCCCATGAATTTATAACCCCTTTCCTTTCTCATTTATTCTCTACCAAACAAAATACCAAGATTGTTTTTTACTCTCAAAAATCCCTCCTCTAATTTATTTCCTTTCCATAGGCTAAAATATATGTGTTATATATACTTAAGTCCCGTTCATTTCGTCGATTCGAGTTTAGAATTTGAGTTTTACTACAGTAAAAAACTTTCAGAAACAGTCACATCTAACTTTTTTGTTATAGTAAAAAGCTCTCACATAACATCACATCTTAACTCGAATTAAAAACTCAAATCAGCGAACTAAACGGGCCCTTAATTATCTTTTAATTTTACTTTCTTTTAACATATGTGTTGATCTGAATATAAAAGATCAATTCTGACTTGTGTATCAGATAGTGACAGTACTAAAGGAAAACAATAATAAAGAAGATGCAGAGCTTTGGGCCTTAGGAGGAAGTCAATGGGACTTGGGCGTGCTGCAATCTAACAAGGATGCAACAAAGGAATATTGTGTGACCCTAAAAGAGATGATAGATAGCCTCTCTGAACAAGAAAGGGAAAATTTAGGTCGCGTTTAGAATTTATCTCTTTTTATTTCACATTTTTTGAGAAATAAAAAATAAAAATATTTTCAAAACGGCGTTTGGCGCAATAAAATAAAAAATAAAAATGAAAACGATTTTTAATTTAGTGTAAAATGAGAGATAAATGAAAAATGACTTTTAGTCGTTTCTTATTTTTTGTTTTCGTTTTGTCCTCTCTCAAGCAAAGGGAGAGAAAAAAGAGACATTAATTGGTTTTTTTTATACTGAAAATAATATCTTAATAAAACTACTAAATGCATTTTTAAAAATAATTTATGTATGAGATTAAAAACGTTTTTATTTTTATTTTCATATAAAAAATAAAATTATTTTAAAACGAGTTTCAAACACGCCCTTAGTGTCACCCGTTTACAATTATATATTAGAACATGAGAGCCTCGCAGTCGCAAGTGCTATAAAATCGAATTCTCATTTTTATGCAAATGGATCAGTTGAAGATATCGAAAGACTTGCACATTTTGCCGAGCTTTAGGGACATTGCCGAGCTTGGGAGTTTTTATCCCACGGAAGGTCTAATGAAACTACTGCATGACAAGTTTTTAAGACAACAACTTGAGAATGTTGGGGGTTACGTGGTACCGAGGACGTTGGCTCCGGTTTTAGGGACATTGCTTCGCAACTATCAGGATCTCGGTCGCGGAGAATGGTTTTCCTACTCAAATATAACACCTACAATGAAGAGCGTTGTCGTTACTTTAGTATGCATAGTCATTGAAAGAATATGCAAAACCGACGCCGAAGACATCAAAAAGGATGATGTTAAAACACTGGATATTCTACCTACGAAGCATTGGAGAATTTACGAGCTTCGAAATTATAAGTCCTTTATTTGAGTCTTTTGAAGAACTTTTGCGGGCATTTCTTGGTCTTGAAGCAATCAGATGCGAAAAAGAAGGCATCAAAAATTTAGACCATAGAATTGCTGAGCTAAAGGATGAGTTGAAGAAATGCGAAAGACCCCGTGAAAAGTACAAAAGATATAATGACAAGTCTACGGCATCCGATTTGATGAAAGACTATTTCAGAGTGGCTTCAGAACTGAAGTTGAAAAAAGCGGGTGATGTTGTGATGTCAAAGATAAGGTGTTCAAAGTTCAGACCATAGAATTGCTGAGCCAAAATCGATATATATATATATATATATATATATTTTTTTTCCATAATAGCTTCAAAATTCAAGTGGGAGGATGCAGGCATGTTAAATACATATATAGAAATAATTACACAAAATAAGCACTTTTAGACTCTTATATCTCTAATTTAATAATATTGTCAATCTGTTCATTTCATGGTTATTGAAATAATATAATTCGAAATGCATCCTTTTTTTATGTGAATAATTGTAAATTTATATTTTATGGACTTATGTGTGTAAATATTATAATTTGTGGACATTCTTTATTATCTCCTGTATAATGGAACATTGTTGTATTTTTATGCAATCAAGTACATTGCAATCACATTATCGGTAACTAACCGATTTCAATTCATGTTCGAAATTTCCTCAAATTTGTTATCTATTTCATTTTTCGGACTTAATAAGTTGAATCATCATCGCCACTAAAAAAATTAATTGAAGGATATTTTTACTCATTAAATTAAATTTGAGTTCAAAGACCTGCAGCTGCATTAATCCTCTTTTATTCACAAGTTCTCTAATTTTGGGTTGTCGGCGCTTGGGGGTGTTGGTTTGTTTTTTGTTTTTTTTTTTTGTTTTTTGGCTAAAAAACTTGCTGTCGTTTAGCACCTTTTTTCAAAATGGTGTCGTTTAAATGAAAAAACGACACCAGTTTGAAACAAGGTGTCGTTTAGCACTTATAAAACATGTTTTTCTTTTATATTCGAAACTTACCTTAATTTTTAAGGACAGTTATAGGTTTGTACTAGGTCTATACAATATAGCATCGTTCATTTCACCAATTTGAGTTTTCAGTTCTAAGTTTTTATCGTTAAAGGGCTAGTTTAATTCGTTGATTCGAGTTTTAAATTCGAGTTGAGAAGTGACTTTATGTGAAAGCTTTTTACTGTAGTAAAAAAATTAGATGTGACTGTTTCTAAGAGCTTTTTACTTAACAAAACTCGAATTCTAAACTCCAATCAGTGAAATGAACGGAGGCTAAAAGCTCTCAAAAAAATGTCACATCTTAACTCGAATTGAAAACTCGAATTTACAAAGTAAACGAGGCTGACACATTAATGGGTTTGAATTATCCTGCGTTTGGAATTGCTTTTAAAGCCAGTAAAAGCACCTTATACAATATGCTTATATAAAGTAAAAAACAAGAACAAAAACACACCTTATATATATAAAAATGATGCAATCAAGCGTTTGCTAAAAGTGCATAAAAGCACTATGTGTGAACATCAATTCAATTTTGTAATTAGTCTAAGGCCTCGTTCACTTCGTAGATTCGAGTTTTTAATTCGAGCTGAGATGTAAAATTTTCTTAGAGCTTTTCACTGTTGTAAAAAAAAGTTAGATGTGACATTTTCTGAGAACTTTTTATTGTAGAAACTTAAAACTAAAAACTTGAATCGGTGAAATGAACGAGGCCTAAGAAGATAAATTTATTTTTAAGTTTTGTTATTGCTTTTTATTTTTGTTATAAATCCGAATAGTGTTTCTTTTAAACACACAACAATACCAAACTGTATCATGGTATTTCTCTGGCTTTGTTTTTTAGAAGCATTTTCACTTTTGAAATCTCTTATCAAACGGTAATTATGTATATTAGGAAAGCTCATGCTTTAAAGCCAAAGATTAAGATCAAAAAAATCCATTCGGTCCCCTGTTTTGGACAGTTCAGCATAGAATATTCTTCATAAATGCAATTCAAAACGTCATGAATATTTAGATTGAGATAGCTTGTACAAGAATCCACTACATCACATAATAGAGCATGAAAAAATAGTAGTCTAATTCCAAAACTTTCTATCTCAAAAGAACACCAAAGATTCTAAAAAAATGTAATCTAACTTGTGACACAAGTCAACGTATATAGCGACTAATTACACAAAGCACAATGAATATGCCATCTTTCCCATTTATTGGATTTTCAAAATCACCACAAAATCACCAAGAAAACAAACACCCCAAAAAATCTCAAAAGAGAATATCCCATTTGACCACCACGAGAAATCATCACAGGAAACAGGCAGGCCCCAACAGAAGGATCTTTATCTGTGACCACAGCCAAACCTGAAAAATCACAGCTCGGACTATTTTGGCCATTTACTTGATAATACATGTTGAAAGCATAAGAGGCATTTCCTTGGACACTCAGATTGTTACAAGAAGACCCAAATCCCAAAGCAGTACAATCTGATAAACTACAAGCATAATCAATGCTATCAGGCAAATCATCCAAGTATTCAGCATCTGGGTTCAAAACGCACCATCTTTTTAGCATATATTCCACACCATCCACAGCCACTAAGCCTTTATTTCTCTTTGAGCCTGATAAGTCCAGCTCATATTTTGGCTTCCCATCATACTCATAAATCCCCCAATGCCTCTCAAAGTTCCCTGGCTCAACACTTTTGGCATCCTCATCAATGAGACTGAAAAGGTAGACCTCGATTTTCCCTTTTTGTGCCGGGGTCCCGTTCCCACTGAGGGCATGCTGCAGCATGCCCTGATTGAACCTCTTCGCATTCTTGACATTGGCGTGTCTGTCACCATCTGTTGGCCAACCGACTTCTCCGACTATGATCTTCATGTCGGGGAACCCCGCCTTGTTTAGGGCTTCAACGAGGGTGTCGAAGTTTGCGTCGAACACGTTGTTGTAGACCCTGTCGCCATCTCTGACTGGCTTGTAGTTTGTCCCATCAAAGAAGGCAAAATCAAGTGGGAAGTACTCATTGCTGTAGAGGCTGAGGAAGGGGTAGATGTTGACCGTGAAAGGGGCGTCATTGGCATGGAGGTACTGGATTATCTCGATGGTGATGTCGCGGACTTGAGGTCGGAAATCACCTGCCGATGGGACGGGGTTCGAGTCGGGGGAGAAGTAGACATCTGCATTGAAAGGGACTGTGGCTTTGACCTTTGACCCAACACCTTGATCGTTGAGGGCTTGTTGGATGTTCTTGAGTGCTGGAAATGTGGTGTGTGTGTATGAGCCATTATATGCTTCAAGAAAGGGCTCATTGCCTACAGCAACATACCTGTCAAAACACCAATTTAGGGACAAATTTTAGCACAAGGAGAGAGAAAATATAGATTTGATAAAGCTTCCTTTTCTCATTTAAATAATGTAACAAAGAAGAAATAGACACTATGGGTCAAAAAGAGATTCAATATTCCTAGAAAATGACACAAAACAGGAAATTAACGACTTTTTAGACAGTAACTATGGTAAAAAAGACATTAAAAAAAGAAAAGAAATGGACACACCAAACAGTAACAGAAAAACCCCAAAAGGAAAAGTGTTCTTGGAAAGACCAAGATGACTATTACCTAAAATTCTAAGGGTCCGTTTAGTTCGCTGATTTGAGTTTTTAATTCGAGTTGAGATGTGATTTTATGTGAGAGCTTTTTACTGTAGTAAAAAAATTAAATGTGATTGTTTGTGAAAGCTTTTTACTGTAGTA